>JALGBA010001349.1:0-394407 GCA_023970755.1 Azemiops feae | reverse complement strand
TTTTCATTAATAAAAAACCAAGGCTTTATGAGAGCACATAGTTTGTTGTGAGGAAGGGAATATGTTTCCCAAGGAAACCTGCTCACAAATTAAAGCCCTTAAAAGTGGCTTGATTGTTCAATAGCTGGAAACCAATTTTACATATGTTAAAAGGCACTATTTCCTCACCACTGAGGCCTTTAAGATAGTTGCATGTATAAGTAAGATACAGATTAAAAAATAAAACAAAATAAAATATTAGCAACAATCAAATAATTAAATGAGAAAAAAATATTTTATCTATTTTTTTTAAAAAAAGTCATTGTGTGTAAATGATGTAAATCTACCCTGATGCATTCATTTGCATTTCTGATTTTACCCTCCTAATTTGAAATTGACACAGAATTCAAAACTTCTGGCTAAGAATCTGAAGAGCTGGACAAAAGGAAATGTTTCTGTGAAGGTGTCAAATCAGAAATTTTGTGAGATGAATTGGAGCGCTGTGCATTTGTTGTCTTTGCTTAGCTCAGTTGCCTTTGAAGGTAAATATTGAGTTTCACCAGGAGCACATAAATCTTCAGCCATGGCACTACTGATTAATGAGAGAGCTGAAATATCAAGAAACAAGGCTGTTTATTTTTTCTAGTAAGAGCATTGCAAAGTATTATTTGCTAATAATGTAAAATGGAGGAATATTTAACATGCATGAATAGCAGAATTACCTCATGTAATATTAAATGTTTATATTGCACAATGAATAAAAAGGTGAGCATTACAAATGAAAATGATCTCAAATTTTCTAGTAGTTGTACAATTCCCTTAAAACTCCACTATATTTGAGAGGCTCTTTTGTACTCTTCCAAAAGACAAAGGAATCCACAGGAATAATTCCAAAATCCATGGTTAAATAATACAATATCATTACAGTATAAGTATCAGCCCAAATATCACAAAACAGAGAGCAAAAGTACCAAATTACTGAAAGAACAGTAAATTCTAATTTATATTGCTCACTATTGACAATGGATGGCCCAGATGGTGTGACATTGAGGCCTAAGCCACAGTGCCCAAGCAAAGAGTCCACAACTTCTTTCAGCTTGAGAAGTTAGTTCTTCATTGTCACGGTTTCCTTTTTAACAAGTAAAATGTTAGTTAAAACATGGGTATCCTTTTTTTTCTTCTGTACGCCACAGTTTTTTCATTAAGAAATTTTCAGTCCCCTTTCATTTTTGCTTGTCAGAATTTGTTTGTTATTTCCTTTAAGAAAACATATAGAGAGAGCAAGAGAATTTGGTGGTTTACCATTGAGGTTTGGAACCATAATCTTGGTGGGCCAAGGGTTATATGTAGGCCATGAACTAGGGATTAACCACTTCTGGACTAGTCAAGATAAAAGGGCACAATCCTCCAAACTACAAGACTTGAAGAACTATACCATCTCACATTCTAATTTTACTACTGTTATTTTATCAAGATTGTTTGTTTACTATATTTGAATGCTGCCAAATCCAATAGACTCACAGCTTATAGAAAATCTAAAATTGAGATCAAGAGTAGAAACACTCACAATATTCCATCATTCATATGTATTTCACATGCATGAAGTAAAGCAGCTTACAGCATAAAACAAGCACAAATAAAATAAAAACTATAAATATATTATGAATAAAATCATAACCCTAAAAGAAGTATAACTCCCTGTCTGAACAATAGTCACCAGTGATGTGGCATCCATTATTTTGCAAGATTATACTCTAGAATTCTATTAATTTAATTTGAGATAATACTGTAGTTCAAATATTTCAGATTTATCCTACTTTTCATTTTATGTAGGAACATTAATGAATATTTTAAAACCCTAGCCTTTCCCAGTATTTAAATAAATGTCTTTTCGTGCAGGTTGATATGATTTACAAATGTTTTTTCTTTTCTTCAAGAGATTTTAACAGCTCACTTGTGGGGATTTTATATCAAATATATTTGCATCTGTTTTGGATTTGGTCTTTCCTGACCTGGAAGAAACTACAGGATTCTTTTAAAAGCAAACCTGCATGGAGGGAATTTGTAGCAGCAAAAAAATTAAAAAATTGTTTTGGGATTGGCTGTTTGGAGCAGAACAGCAACATTTAAGAGATGCAGCCTAAAAAACTAAATTACACTATCAACCCTTAAATAGGAGCACCCACTGAGATAGGTTGGAATTATTATAGCTGTTGGATTTGTCTATTTTGACATAGCAGCTGTTTTTGATGTTGTGAGCCCAGCCTGCATTACTGAACTTCACCCTCATTATAGTTGTCTTTAAAGCTGTCTGTCATGACAAGCCCTGATGCTGAATGCTGAAACTGCCCCAAATTGGCAAAACTTACATTAAATAGCACTGAAGAGATATCCAGGACAATAATCTTGGTCTGATCTGATCCCCGAATATCTTTGATAATGATTTTGAGTCAAGGTTGGTTGCAGGGGACAGCCTGTAATGTGACAGAATGGGACTCAGGTGGAAAGAGTTGACCCATGGGAGCCTTCATTGTGCCCCTAAAGAAGATTGCCACGTCTTTCAAGTATGTTAAAGGACACCATCCTTTCGGAAGCATGGAAGCAAAGTGCAACTGTTTCTGTTCATGGAATGTAAACGAGGCCATCTTTTTTTCCCTTTGGGCAACAAAACTTTTTGCAAACCAGAAGATTTCAGATTTTCTGATCTGCCAGATTGTCACAATAATTACTTGACACTGAACCGCAACTACTCAACCACATTTCAGTGGTTAGTTTATTGTCCTTTTTGCCATACAAATCCAAAAATATGTGATTATGTCAAATGACTTTCTGTTAACAACCCAATCATTTTTTTTCTGGACTTCCATAATATGACAATAAACTAACTATACAGACTAAAATGTGGTTGAGTACTTGTGGTTCAGTGGTTCATTTGATCATTGTCACTCTACAATAATAGGTTGTTAACTGAAGCACACTCTAGTTGTAGGGTCTGATGAGAAACTGCTCAAGGATTTATTTGAAAGAATACTTAATATGCTAGGAAACTAGAAATTTGGCAAAGGTCACTATCTAAAGCAATTCAATTGGATTAGTTTTCAAGGCAGAGCACTACTCCTTAAATCTTCTTTTAGCTTTTTGCCAACAACCGTCAAACTGACTCAGAGATATCAGGTTAATGTTTGATTTTGTTGGGTAAATTAATGCTGACTTGGAAAAGCAAGTTCTTAAATTCAAGAGCTTCTAATCTAAGGAGAGCAACACATGGCTGTAGGACTACTTGCAGCCATATAGTGTAATTTTAACAGTACTCTGTATTCAATTAATTTAGATCTCTGCGAGGAAATTTGTCCCTTCCCTGGCAGCCTGCTTCGTGGGAAGGAAGCTGGCAGAAAGAGAGAGAGAAATAGAAAGGAATGGCAGATAAAGGAAAAAAGGAGATATTTGAAAGACCAAATGCTTTTGCCCAAATTATTTTGACTCTGGTCATGCCTAAAGTTGTCACATAGCGTTGGTTCAAAAGATTACAGAAACTGTACTTCTGGGAGTACAGCATTAATTTTTTTTAAAGGCTGTTAAACCTCTATTTATAGAAATTAGTAGCTGTTATTGACCCAGCTCTAAATTTCTAACAAGGCTAAGTCAAGGTCTTAATGTTTTATTGTGTTGATTAAATTGTATACTGTACAGAAATCCTCTGTAAGAAGATTGAGAAGATTATTTTGACATCAATAACGTAACAGTTGTCTTATTCTGCCTGGTGGTACAACTGGTCCTGAGCAAATTGAATGGATTCTAACAGTGGTCCATTGGGATGGTTGAGTCCAGCTTAATCTGGAACAGAATAATCTCTTGTTTATTTCTCCATTCCAAGCACTAGTAAACAAGTATCTGGAAAAGGCAAGCAAATAGACTTGCCAAGGATGAACTAGGGCAGGCAGAAGATCAGGTAAACTAGCAGCAGAAAGAGATTGGTGGGTATGCTATTTTATGAATAAATGAAGAGACTAAGGGTGTTTCCTTAAGCTGCTTGTCTCCCATGGTGCAAATAAAATGGGTAAGAAAACACTATCAGTAATGCTGACTAGATCTACTATCCAAATGGTAATTACTACTGGCTTGGATAGGTGAAATTTTCTGTTTTCTTTCCCATTTTCTTCATGCATTATTGAGTTCCTTTCTGTGGCTGGAACTGGATAAATGGTTTCCATTTATAGACCTTTTCCTTAAGTTCTCTCTGTTGATTCTTCTAGTGCTTAACATGTTTTGAATTTATTTGTTCCATCTAGTAACCACCTCATGTATGTTGGACAGTGTCCAACTGATTTACCAATGGAAGAAAAAAAGAAACCCTTATCCTGGTTTGAACTAATTCAAAAATCACTGTTCAATCCAAAAGAAAGTTACATTTAGTCCAATCCACCATAGAATATTATCATTTTGGACAAATATTTATCTGTCTTACAGAAAACTAATAGAAAGTGGGTTTTTTTGTTCCTGTCACTTAGAGTTGAATGAGAATTTGACAGAACTCTTGACAGTTTCATCCCAGTTCCAAAATATCCAAAGTTATGAAGTACTGCAAGGAAATACTGGCATTGACTCAACCAAATAGTGTGGAAGTGAGTGGTTTCAAGTGCCAAAAGGGTACAGTATATGAGTGCAAGGGTTCAATCTCCTCTCCATACAAGCTTTACCTAGAGAGTCTCTATTTCATTATTAAAACAGAACTGTGGAAACAAGTAGGGAAGTAGGGAAGTTGATTGGGATTCTTTCCAAAATGTTTTATACTCTGCACTAATTAAGAGTCTAAAGTTAAATTGTTTCTCCTAGTTCAGGGGTAGGCAACCTTGGCTCTTTTATGACTCATGGACTTCAACTCCCAGAATTCCTGAGCCAGCATGGCTGGCTCAGGAATTCTGGGAGTTGAAGTCCACGAGTCATAAAAGAGCCAAGGTTGCCTACCCCTGTCCTAGTTGTACATAGAGAGATAAACATATTTCCTAATCTGGACATTCTTCAATGCCTGGACTTCGTCTTCTAGAACTCCCAAATCAGTGTGGCCTTTAATTAGAATTCTAGGTTATGATTCCCTGCAGTTCAAGGGCACTAAGATAGAGGAATGCCACAATAAGCATGATTTTTATTCTAGTTAGAGACTGGTTTGGGAATAGGAGGACAGAGTCCCTGGGCTATATCTTCATTCAGCACAAAACATTTTAAGCCAAACACCCTTTCTAAGCCTAGCCAAACTCACAGGATTTTTGTGAAAATAAAATTGGGACACACACAATGCAAGTCATTTTCAGCTCCAGGAAGGGAAAGTAAAATATAAATAAACATCAATTAATTATATAATAGATGGAGAACAGTACTTCAATCTATACTATTTAAATATAATCATCTACTATGTTTATTATGTTGAAGTTCCTTTAACACAATTATCAGCTCTTTGGGGGATTTTGAAAAGAAGCAGAATGCACAGTTTTAAATATATAGCACTGCCAATCTGTCTCTTTCTCTTTTTCTCCTGCTGCCCCCTAAATGTAGCCCATGCCTGGTAGGTTGCAGGAGCCAGATGCCTCAATATGAAGTGCTGCTGTTTCTATTGGTCTGAACTTATGGCCCTTCTGAGGTTGTCAGGGTGATTGACAATTGAATGAGTGCCACGCAATCAAGAGGGTTAGATCTCTGAACTTAATAAATGAATTTAAATACACATGCTTTATTTCCAGATGCAGCAGTACATTTGATCATCAGATTTATTCCCAGTCTAAAGCTGCATACCTATATTCTATGCATTTATCTGGCAGCTACTTTTATGGTAAGTAAGATATCTTTTTAAAAGAGTGTCTGTAGAAATGCAATATAGCATATATTGGCACGTGATATTGGAATGTAAACCTAATTCTTTTCTTTTACTAATAAGCATAATATGCAGAGGAGATGTTTGCTCATGGGTCCCATTGAAATGGAGAGGAACCTTTGTACTGATCGCATTTTTTATCTCTGGGGACTACCACTTTCACCACCACCATTGTTATCTTCCAAGAGGCTAGGAGAATGAAAAACATTATAGAAATTTAAGTTCAGGCTCGGCATCATTGCCAGTTTAGATAGTGTGGTCTGCAAGGCTTTGTTTCCCCTGTACCTGTGGGTAATTGGAAAAAATGTAAAAACAGAATAACCAGTGTAACAAGAATACAAAAGCAACATGACCAAGAAGCATGAGCTGATTGCAATCCCTAAGAGTTGGGACAGTGAGAGGTCATCCCATACATGTAGAGGGCACCGGGAAAGGTCTACACATAACTACACTTCTTCACATAAGATTCTGCAAATGCTCTGAGTAGACACATAATGGCATTACACTAAAATGTAATATTCTCTGTATTTAGAAAGCAAACAACTGCTGCTGAAGTTGTGCCATCTTTGCTTGTTTATTCTTTCTACTCCAAATTTATTCCCACCAATATGCATAGGTTCAAACCATCCTTCACTGATCCTCAGCATTTGAAATAGTTGGAGAAGCAGCAGCAGCTCACCATTCCCCTGGGGGAACATAGATTATGACAATGTCACTTCCTTCCTACTATCTTCTTGATGCTTTGCCATTGTCTATTAAATTTCACAATCCAATTTTATCAAAGAACGTGTTCTAGTCAATTTCATAATCCCTTAGTCCAATTTCCTACTCCAGGCTAGACTGTCCCTGTTTCTAAACCAAGAGTGCACCCTCCCTATTAGTATCTCGTAAATAAAACTGATAGCCCTGCAATTTTGAAATAAATGGTTCTTGGCAGTGCACAGAGGATATGATCGCATGAAAGTTGCAGCTTAAAAGCAATCAGTTTAAAAAAACAAAAAAACAGTAAATAGTATAATGGTTGGAGCATGTATCATGTCTTCTGTGAGAAAAACCAAAAGCAGATTGATGAATTGCAATATATGTATATCTCGTCTTCAAACTGGGGGGGCGGGGCTGCATTGCATCTTCCTAAGCTTTTAAATGGCCTCTGGCTATATAGGCAGCATTCATTAAATTGGAACACAGCTTATCCCAAGGTTATGTCTGGCTCACCTGGCATCTCTCTACCTTTTCTTCTCTGAAAATCTCACGAGTCTTACAATATGCCCCGAGTGTCGGAATTTCATAGCACATTTAGATCAGCCTACTTTACTTCTTGCCAGAAAACTTAGTCAATATATTTAATCAGGTGATGCTGTCTAGGCTCACATATGGAGTTTTGTAAGTAGAAGAGCAGAGAGATGAGAAACATAAAGGTTTCAGATTTACTGAGCTACCTCTGAAATTAAACTGTTTTTACTTCCTTCCTTCTGACCTATTTCCTGACTTGAACATTAGTCATCCTTTCTTCTCTCCTTCCCCTCTTACCTTCCCCCCAACTTACAATGTCAGCCGAGTGTCACATCAATTAAAGCACAGAACCCATCATTTGTCACTTTGAATTCTGAGAAGCCCTTTTCCTGACATGAAATAAAATGCCTCTCCATTTCAATTTTAGATAGAGATTAAAATCTGAATGAATTGGTCACTAGTAAATGTGGCACATCTCAGATTCTTCTTAGCACTGGACAACTGAGAAGCAATCACTATATCCTGAATGCTATGTTCTGATCGAGTGAAGGCTAGTGGTTTGCAAGGCTTTAAAAAGGATGAGTTCACAGAAGATGAATCTGTTAGGATTTTATCTATTTATTTATTGAATTTCTTGGCTGGATATCTCACAAATACAGTGACCCTGGGCAGTTTACAATAAAATAAAAGTTAAAAAATAAGGTTCAAATTAAAATTAAAAACCAAAATGATGGGCAGCTAGAGGGTGAGAATCTTTTCTATCCCATCAGTCACCCCCAATGTTGAAGGTTCCTTTTGGGGATCTAGACCAAGCAGCAAAGGCTCTTCTAGAAGGCCAGGATTATGGAGGAAGATGTCACCTCTGATGAGAAAATATTCCAGAGGGTGGGGACCACAGCAGAAAAACCTCTGCTTCTGGATCCAGCAGTCAAAATTCTTTGATTGATGGGATCCAAAGTAGGACTTTTATTATGAAATAAGTGAGTTGAGTTAGTCCCAACAAGGTAAGGCAGTTCCTCAGATACCCTGGATCCATATCATAAAGGCTTTAAAAGTAATGACCAACCCCTTGAATTGGATCCAGAAGCAAACTGGCAATCAGTACAGCACATGTAACAGTGGTGTCACATGTGCCACCCAAGGGGCCTCCAGAACTGTCCATGTCACTACATTCTGTACCAGTGGTAGCTTCTGAATACTCTTCAAGGGTAGCGCTATGTAGAGTGCATTGCAGTAATTCAACTGGGAGATGACGAGGGCATGAGTAACTGTGTGCAGGGCCTCATAATGCAGAAAACGTGCAATTGTATACAAATGAACTTGCACAAAGGCTCTCCTAGCCATGACTGCTTCTCTTTGTTAGGCTAAATATATCTAATCCCCTTAGCGTAGCCTTTCATCATAGAAATTAGCCTCCAGATCTCTAATCTTTGGCTCCTATTTGGGCAGGAGTCATGAGTCCAGGAGAACCCCCAGACTGCACACTGGGTCTGTCTGGGGTAATTCAACCCCATTTGGAACTAAGAATGATAAACCCCCAGATCTCGAGGCCCCATGAACTCACAGCAACTTCATCTTACCAGGGTTTACTGGTAAAGCAGATTATTGGAATCTCCATTTATAGAATATACACTCTTCAGTATGTGATGCAGTAAAAGAAAAAGACAATCTGTACCTTCTACCACTTATGCTTTGATTGGATTTTCGTACAGCACATTTTCTTCATAATGATGGAACATCATTACCCAAACAAGACTGAATTGTTTTCTATCCATGCAACTGTTCCATTAACATAAGCAAAAGGAGCTGAATTGACATTGGCAAGATTTTCCTTTCCTTTTTAGCAGAGAATTAGCTAGACTGTGCAAAGTGCCTGTACAAAACAAAAATTGTACCTTGTTTATCAGATGTCTAGGTCAAGATCCTAGTTGATAATCAAGGTTCTGTTCTGGGCCCAGTGCTTGTCAACATCTTCATAAATGACCCAGATGAGGGGATTGAAAGGTTCTCAGCAAATTTGGAGATGACACAAAGCTGGGGGAAGCACTTAGGCAAGAAAAAACAGATGCACAGGTACAGGATAGGTAGTACCTGACCCAAAAGTAGTTCCTGTGAGAGAGATCTAGGTGTCCTGGTAGACCACTGCTTAAATATGAGTCAGCAGTGCAGTTGCCAAAAAAGCCAACCCAGACCTCTGCTGCATCAACAGAGGAATAGCATGACAATCACGGGAAGTGATAGCACTGCTTTATACCACCCTAGTGAGGCCATACTTGAAGTACTGCATTTAATTCTGGTCACCACAATACAATGAAGCCTTAGAAATAGTGCAGAGAAGACACCTAAAGTGATTAGGGGTCTGGAGTTAATTCATATGATGAAAGGGTAAGGGAACTAGGTATAGTATGTTAGCCTAACAAAGAGAAGACTTTAGGAGACATGATATCTGTCTTCCATTACTTGAAGGGCTGACATGGGGAAGAAGTGGTCACTTTCTCCTCCAGAGCACCTGAGGATAGGACAAGAAGCAATTGGTGGAAACTCATCAGATGGAGATTCAATCTGGAACTGAGGAGGAATTTCCTGACATTGAGAATGAGTGAGAACCTGAGAATTCCTCACAGTGAGAATGTGAGAATAATTAGTGAATGGAACAGCTTGCCTTCCAGAATCGCGGGTGCTTCATCATTGGAGGTTTTCAAGAAAAAATTGGACAACCATTTGTCCAGGATGGTCAGACTCATGCCTTGAGTAGGACACTAGATTGGAAGACCTCCCAGGCCCCTTCCAACCCTATGATTCTCATCCTCTAACATTCCTGTCTCATCTGTCCAGTACCACTGGTTATTTTGGTGGTAAAAAAACAACGATGCTTGTCTATTCCAAAATTTCTTGGTCAGATCTGTAAGCTGATGTGTTTCTCTCACCACCAAAATTCGGAACAGTTCCTAACCCAAACCCAACATTTTTTCCTAAGAGCAGCATAGCTGCATCTTCATTATTTAAAAAATAATTTCTAAATCACACTTGAGTTATATTTTTTTTCCTGGCAAGATTTGAGAGAGCCCTTGGTATAACAGAAGTACTTAAGGAGGCCAAATTCAAGCTGGTACAAATGCAGCTTGAGGATCAGTTTCATTCACAGTCCCCATTTTTTTTCTAGGCTTTGAACCACCTTGCTTGATGGTTAGAAAAGTTAATGTAAATGGCTGAGAGACTTAAATAGTCAGCCATTAAAAGTCAAATGAATAAATAAATGGGAAACACATGAAATTTATGAATTTTATGAAAGTTCAGTTTCATTACTAATAAAAGAATTGTCCTATCTCTATGAAATTTTGTTTTTATTTGCCCTCTGAATAACAAGTATAGCTTTTTCCAGGCAAACTGCTAGTAATACCAGATGCTTCTGGCTTAAACATCAATTTACTCAGAGGTTGAGGATCACATGTGTAGTTACTCATTTCTCAGGTGCAATGTGGTCTCTTCAATGACTGGACACAATTGCAAAAAAAATCTAAAACATGCCACCGGGGAGCAGATTCTAACAGGCATTCTATAGTAGAAATTCTGTAACAGGTCAAAGTGAAATTGGAAGTTCAGCAATTAGAATAGAATAGAATAAAAACTTTATTGTCACTTTAAATGTCACTAATTTATTGTCACTAATCAGCATACATTAAAATGAAATTTCATTGCATTCAGCTCTCAAAAAAAATACCATTATGCATATACCCACATACATATGACACAGAAAAACATCACAGTCTAGTTTGAATGTATACATACAGTATACATGTATACATATTAAAAAAATCCTGCGAATTTACAATACAGATGGTATAAAGAACAACGCTGTTACAGAATCTAGTACTGCTATAAATACTTCAAAATCTCCTCCCAGAGGGGAGAAAGAAAATAGATAACAATTCATTCAGTTAGAAAGAAGGGATGGAGAGTTGAGAGTTGATCAAGGGTTATGAAATATTACAACACTGAGCCAAGACTAGAGGTAAGAGAATCTACCTACTTTTCATTAGTCAAATTCAATTCATTTAAACCAAATTACTTGGCTCCAACTAGTTGGCTTAACTAATATAAAATGGATAAATCTAATTGAAATTAGAAATGGAATAAGCACAGAGAACAATTTCTGAAGTGAAAATGAGGCAGCAACCAATTTTGATGAACCAAAGCCAAAACATACTTATCATACTCTACCATTTTGTTTCTGCTCTTTTTTTCCTGGTGATCTAATGTGAAAAATATGTAGGTGCACAATTATTTATTTATTACCTTTATATGCCAACTTTCTCACTATCCAAAATGACTCTGGGCAACTTATACAGGATGGATCTACCATCTTTGGAATTGACAGAATAATTCACTTCCACTAAATTCCATTTAGATTTAGGACTATGGTCCATCAGCTCAGCTGGACATTTCTTAATGGAACATCAAGTGTCACATCACACTGTTTAATGCAGTAATTCTGGTAAAAGCAAAAAGGTGAAAATTAGAATCCACTAACTTCCTTTTATTTTCCTAATTTCAATTCTTTCCTTTTATTCCATTCAAGGACTATATCAGCCTTCCCATGTAGACAAGACAGGAAATACAGTCAGGTAAACTAATTCTACTTTATTGTAAGGCTATCTTAACAGAATTTTGCTATTCTGAATCTCCCACCATCTCTTTTATAGCCTGAGAATCTAAGGTGAATCTCTTCTGAGCCTCTTTCTTCATTCATTACACAGCTGTGAGCTACACCCTCTCTTATCTGACCATTCCCTAGGCAGATTTCTTCCCCTCAGGGTGATGAAAAATGTAATCCATCCAATCTGGAAGGCAACAGACTTAACCATCCTTAAATGAAATCATCCACCTCCCATGTTTCAATCTTCTTTTTTTCTGTTTGTGAATGAAAATAATTCCCTGAAATTCTTTTTTTAGAAGAGGTTTGTACAGTCTGGCTTATCTGAGCCCATTTTAGGCTACCTCCTGTCTTCTCATCCATCCTTTCTGCTCTTGCATCAGCTTTGTCTTGCTGCAAACATATAAAGCAAAACTGTTGACAAGAAGCCATCAATCCCAATACAGAAGCCCAAAGGATTTGTGTTTCTTAGCAGTTGCCCAAAGCTCTACATGACTACTTTGCAGCTTGAGAGGAGCTCTCCATGGTACTGATTCCTTGAAAAAAAAATGCAAAAACGTATTTCTTTGTCTCCCAAGACTTTCTGATCACTAAAGCAACATTCCAGTTACATGGAACCAGGGCTTTTTTTGTCATAGAACGCCCAGAACGGAGTTCCAGCATCTTTTTTGGATGGAACCTTGTAGGGTAGGCAAGGCGGGTTGTATGACGTGTGTGAGTTCCGGCACCTTTTTTTTTTTTTTTTTTTACAAAAAAAGCACTGCATGGAACTACAATTTTTCTCATCCCTAGACAGCAGAGGGCCTGTCTACTAAGTGTCAGGTAGGAAGGTGCTTTGTTTATTTGAACAAAAGCCCTCTGGTTAAAAGTTATGCAAAGCAAAAGTTAAAACCGCACATGACTTAATCTTTCTCTTTTATTACCATTTTGTAGGAACCTCAGGTGAGATGAACAGTTAGCTATACAGACAAATCATTAAATAAGCATTTCACTTGTAACAAAGATGCCATATTTTAAATTGAAAACTGCATTTCTTCCACATTTTTAGAACTACTTTTTAGACAGTTTTCTCTCCCTCTCTCCCCCACAGCTGTTATAACAAGAATATAGAAATAGCTGAGCAAGTTCCATGGTGTTTGATTTACAAATGAAGTAGCACACAGGATCATATAAAGGTTCTGAACCCACCACAAGAACATTTATGGTCCAAAGCCTTCAGGTACCCCTCTGCTTCTTTTCTACCAATCCTGGCAGGTCTCCATATCTCCCAGCTTTGCAGGTTCAATGAGGTTCTGGACTCTCTCTCATTTCTTGGACTTCTTTCTCTTCCACTTGAAGTTGGGCACAGATGTGTATCTAGTAGGGAAGATAAAGACTAATTACAATGAGAGGCTATGAGTGACACAAAGTGTAAACTCTGCCTACTTGGGGATGTGCCTGTCAGTACCTTCAGACAGCTATGAATTCATTTCCCTTTGAGTTAAGGCTTTCCTTTCATGCTCTGCATTGCCAGAGAAGACGGCTGGAAAAACCAGAGGTCTGAGACTTTAGCAAAAGGCAGACCTCCCTATATTTCCTTCCTTTCTTAAGAGGGAGAACAGAAGGATGATTTCACTCATTTAGTCACATCATCAACCAGCTAACCCCAGCAAACCACCCTTGATTCCCATAATGGGAAAAGAGGGGCTGGTTCTGGTATTGGGGGAGATACATAACAAGAAAAGGAAGGACAGACTCTTACATACATTTGCAAAGGCAAAAGAAAATCACAACAACCAATATACAACCAGAAGAAGATTGGATGAATCTGCATTGGTTTGTAACTGACATGTATTTTAAACACATATGTAGAAAGAGTAGGTCTAATGAAATCTGGGTATGGAAAGAAATGAGGAAGACAGTGACTCCTTCCTGGAAAATTCAGTGAAGTTCCTGGGATGGCTGTGGACAATTCCAAGTCACAATCAGAGATTCTCTGGCAGGCTGTAGGTTGCAAAGTTTTATCTTCTGGCAATTAGATTCTCCCTGTCTGCACCATTTCTCCAGTTATGGCTGGAGAAAAACAAGCCTTCTATAGCACTAGTACTAGTGGGTTTTCTTTCCCCTAAATGTAAATTGTTGTAGAGAAAGAATTGTAGGGAAGCATCGAGGGACAGAAAAGTCCAGCATCCCTTCCTCCCCTCCCCTCCCTACACACTGTGATCCTTTGGGAAGTTGTCCCCCACCCCACCCCAGTGTAATGAGGCTATGCAGAATACTTCCATTGAAGCAAATAGTTTTCTCAGGACTACTTGCACTTTTGGAAAGTGGAAGAACTTTACATCAGAGATGTGTGTTGCATGCCATGGTGTGAGAGAGAAAATGAGGGAGGTCTTGTGTTTCTGTTGATATATTGCTGCCTCTGGGGGAAAAAGGTGAAAATGGGGCTGCAATTTCTGGATTTCTAGAAAGGGCTTTTGATTTCTGCCAGCTTTGCCTGATATCTCCTGCAAAAGTGTGCTTTATGGTATTCTCCTTAATATAGCACCCAAATTCCTCATCTAGGTATAGCAGCTTCAGCCCATGCTTGGTCCAGCCCTAATAAGAAAACATTTTATTAGTACAGATAATCCTCACTGAAGCACAATTGGAATTGGCAACTCCTTTAGTAAGTGACATAGACGTTAAGTAAAATATCATATGATCATATTCAATTTATAATGTCAGTTCTGCTGCAGTCATTCAGTGAATCACCCACAGCCATTAGTATGTTGATGTTACATTACTGTGACTTCCAACTTATTGCCAATTCTCCCATAGATTTTGCTTGTTGGAAACCAGCTGTGAAGCTTGCAAATGGTGATCATGTGGCCAATAGCATACATTTGAGGACCACTCGTAAATCTACTTTTCCAGTGGTGTCCTTGCTGAATGAGGTAATATTAATTGAGGACTACCTGTATATTACAAGTAAATCCTGCAGTGGCTTTACTTTATAGAGCATAAAATGACTTACTTGATTTTATCTCCTCCTATCCCCATAATGGGTTCATCAGGTAAACTGGTCAGCAAATAGAGACTTGTGAAATGCTTCATGGATGAGTGAGGATCTGAAGATGGTAGATCTAGTCCAAATCCTATCAATAATCCTGTTAATCTCTTTCCTTTTTTCAAAATGTAAGCAATGCAAGAACTTGAACAGGCAAAATTGCAACACATTTTGCAGTGATCAAATGTTCTGCTTTCCCCAACATGATTCAACTCCCACAATTCCCATAATTATCTACCAGCACATTGCACATTTGGAGGATAACAGATTGAAAAAGATAACTTCACAAGTCATAATGGTTGCTGGGTTAAGAACAGGGGAATTGGGATGGGTGGGTGTTAGTCTAAAGTCAAGATCATATCTGCAACTACACAATCAAAGCTCCACCCCTTTCTACGTGACTCATCTGTGCACTTCACTTACAAAAGAGGGCTGCTGCCTTGACTTTTATGACCCCCTCTCAACTGCCAGGTAAGAATAAGTACTTTAGCAGATTCAATCCCGAAGCCTGAAAAAAGGAAAAAGGCTGATGGAGGAAAATAAGAATGGAATCCATGAGAGAAAACCGCAATGCCTGAAATGATCTTCCAGGATGAAAAAGTAACTGCAGTCTTGACAAATTGGGTGGACATGAGCCTAGTCTGAAAACTGTCAAAATGGCATTCATCGCTTGTTAGGCTAGAACAGTGGTTCTTAACCTGGGCGATATCGCCCCCCAGGGGGCGATTTCATTTTTCAGGGGGGCGATGGATTGAAAAGGGGCGATGTGGGGGCGAAGGAACCAAAAGGGGGCGATATGGGGGCGATGGAGCGAGATGTTTTGGGGACACTTTTCAGTCTTCCCCTGTGGCTCTGAGCCTCCTCCGCCATTTGCAGAGAGAGACAGAGGCAGAGAGAGGCACTTGCGCTTCCCCTCTCTGTCTCTCTCTCTCTCTCATGCAGGGCTCCTGATTGGCCCTGCGCCCGGGTGCCCCGCCCCTGGGAGCAGCGCGGCCATGAAGTCCCTTTCCCTGGCTGGCCTCGTCCGAGGTGCATGTGGCCAGCCCTCCTGCAAGCCACAGCCCCAAGGGATAGCAGCCCCTGCGATCCCCAGCCAGCAGGACCATTGGCCCAGCTGACCGGGAAGGTGCAATGGAGTCCTGACTGCTTTGTCGGGGAAGGTGAGGTGAGCAGAATATGGGGGGGAGGGGGCTGTCCCCGGGCCGCTCCAAGGGCAGCCGAGCCGGCCACACTATCAAGCCCCCATGGGCTCGACATTCACGGGAAGGGGGGGAAGCATGCTCCAGGGCAGCGGCGGCCTACCGGCAGCATGGGAGGCTCCAGCGTTGGTCCTGGCGGGAAGCGGATGGTTGTCCCGGTTCCGCGGCTTCAGCCCGGGGATGCCGGCAGTGCGAGGGGAAGCTTGGCGATGCAGCCGACGGGCCGGGCATTCTGCAGATGCCCCGTGGCCCGTGGCTTGAGCCCGGGGATGCCGGCGGCGCGAGGGGAGGCTTGGCGATGCAGCCGACGGGCCGGGCGTTCTGCAGATGCCCCGCGGCCCGCGGCTTGAGCCCGGGGATGCTGGCGGCGCGAGGGGAGGCTTGGCCATGCAGCCGATGGGCGGGGCGTTCTGCAGATGGCTGCTGCGTTCCGTCGGCTGCATCGCCAAGTCTCCCCTGGCGCTGCCCGCATCTCCGGGCTCAAGCCGCAGGCCGCGGGGCATCTGCAGAACGCCCGGCCCGTCGGCTGCATCGCCAAGCCTCCCCTCACGCCGCCAGCATCCCCGGGCTCAAGCCGCGGGCCGCGGGGCATCTGCAGAACGCCCGGCCCGTCGGCTGCATCGCCAAGCCTCCCCTCGCACCGCCGGCATCCCCGGGCTCAAGCCGCAGGCCACGAGGCATCTGCGAAATGCCCTGCCTGTTGGCTGCATCGCCAAGCCTCCCCTCACGCTGCCGGGGTCCCCGGGCTCAAGCCACAGGCCACAGGGCATCTGCGAAATGCCCTGCCTGTTGGCTGCATCGCCAAGCCTCCCCTCATGCTACCGGCATGCCCGAGCTCAAGGCGCGGGCCACGAGGCATCTGCGAAATGCCCTGCCTGTTGGCTGCATCGCCAAGCCTCCCCTCATGCCGCCGGGGTCCCCGGGCTCAAGCCACAGGCCACAGGGCATCTGCGAAATGCCCTGCCTGTTGGCTGCATCACCAAGCCTCCCCTCATGCTACCGGCATCCCCGGGCTCAAGGCGCGGGCCACGAGGCATCTGCGAAATGCCCTGCCTGTTGGCTGCATCGCCAAGCCTCCCCTCATGCCGCCGGGGTCCCCGGGCTCAAGCCACAGGCCACAGGGCATCTGCGAAATGCCCTGCCTGTTGGCTGCGTCGCCAAGCCTCCCCTCATGCTACCGGCATCCCCGGGCTCAAGGCGCGGGCCACGAGGCATCTGCGAAATGCCCTGCCTGTTGGCTGCATCGCCAAGCCTCCCCTCATGCCGCCGGGGTCCCCGGGCTCAAGCCGCAGGCCATGGGGCATCTGCGAAATGCCCCGTCCATTGGCTGCATCGCCAAGCCTCCCCTCGCGCCGCCACCATCCCCGGGGTCAAGCCGTGGGCCACGGGGCATCTGCAGAACGCCCCGCCCATTGGCTGCATTGACAAGCCTCCCGCGCCACGCGGCGCTCCCGGCAATCCGCGACCCACAGGCATCTGGCTGTGCGATGGCCGCTGGATGCTGGGCAGTTGACTGGGGCGGAACAGCGGGGTGGGGGAGGCTCCCCAGGGAGCGGCCCGGGGATGGCCCATGGAGTGATGCCCCAGCTGGGACTGCCGAATGGAGCGGCTTGGGGACATGCGCTTTACATAGCCTCCCCCCACCCTGCTCTTCTGTCCCAGTCAATTGCCCAGCATCCGGCATTTGGCCGTGAAAAGCAGCCATCCGGGACCCAGCCTGCCTTCCGCCGCCATCCAACACAGGCGTTTCTCCCTAGCCGCGTCTCTCGTTTCAGTCCTGGCTGGGCCGGCGGCCGGCGGGGGCATCACTCCCTGGGCAGCCGAACCAGCCACGCATCTCCCCGGGCGCCTTTCGGCGCCTTCTGCTGCCTCCTGCCCCCTCCCCGCCCCTTCAGCGGCGAGAGAGAGATGGGGGAGGGAGGGAGAGGAAAGAGAGAAAGGGAGAGGCGAAAGTGAAAAAGAGAGAGAGAAAGAGAGAGGAAAGAGAGAGAGAGAGAGGAAGTGCAAATGCCTCTCTCTCGCTCTCTCTCTCTCTCACACACACACACACACACAGAGTGGGGGAAGAGGACTGGCAGACCAAGGGCAGAAAGAGGGAGAGAGAGGGAGGGAGGGAGAGAGAGAGAGAGAGAGAGAGATCCTTTTGACATCTAAAATGAAGATAACACTGCGTGCGTTTTTCTAGTGTTCCAATGGAGTCGAAAATTTAATTTGCAGGTAGTGCCTTTCATTTCAAAGACCTCTCAACATGGCCGAGAAGAGGAAGTGTCGCCAATATTCAACGGAATACCTAAAATTAGGATTCATTCCATCTCCTTCCAACGTACAGCTTCCGTTTTGTCTTCTTTGTGAGAAAACATTTTCAAATGAAGCGATGAAGCCTTCCCGACTGAAAGAACATTTTGTAAGAATTCATTTGGATAAAGCCGACAAACCAGCATCGTTTTTCCAATCCTTAAAGGCCAAGTTTGAGGGTCGCAGCACTGTTGGGAAGTTATTTGGAAAATCGTCACTCAACGCCAACAAGGGGCTCATTTGTTCCTATGAAGTAGCTTTGTTGATAGCAAAATGTGGCAAACCTCACACTATCGGAGAAACGCTGATTTTACCAGCAGTGAAACAGATTGTTGCCACCATGTTGGGGCCCAGCGCAAGCACCATCACGCAATCAATTCCTTTGAGTAATGACACTGTATCAAAAAGAATTGATGAAATGGCTGCTGATGTGGAAGAAAGACTTATTGACACCTTGAAAAAAACAGAATTCGTGATGCAGATTGACGAGTCAACGATTCGTGAAAATGAAGCCTTGTTATTGGCTTATGTCCGTTTCATCAACGGAAATGAAGAGATCGGGGAAGAACTATTATTTGTTCGAAATTTAGCCACTGACACAAAAGATTCTTCGATATTTAAAAAGGTTGAAGAGTTTTTTAATGAGAAAAACATCCCTTTGACAAACGTCGTGGCATGTGCAACCGACGGAGCTGCATCCATGGTTGGACGATATCGCGGATTTCAAGCTCATCTAAAATCGGTTGTACCTGGAGTTATGACTGTCCATTGCGTCGTTCATAGACAGCACCTTGTCTCAAAAAATTTGAGTGGCCGTTTGCACGAGTCTCTACGTTACGTCATTAATGCTGTGAATAAAATTAAGTCGCATGCCTTGAACAACCGACTTTTTCACAAGCTTTGTGAAGAAAATGATGAGGAGTTTGAACATCTCCTTTTGCACACCAAAGTAAGATGGCTTTCAAAAGGAAAGTGTTTGCGGCGATTCCACGAACTTTTTGACACAGTTGTCGAATTTCTTGAATCCATTGACCCAAGTCTAAGCAATTCTCTTAAACTTCGACGTCTGGATGTAGCTTATCTCGCTGATGTTTTTGACAAGCTGAATGAAGTGAACATAAAGCTGCAAGGAGATAAAATCAATTTTGTTAAGGCCAAGGGAGTAATCTGCTCATTTATTTCCAAATTGGACCTCCTTGCAAGCAATATGAGTCGCCAGGAGCTGTATCAGTTCCCAAGCCTTGGTAATGAACGTGAACTCCAAGGAGAAGATTTGGACGTTTTTTGCTGCCACTTGAAGCAACTAAAAGAAGATATGGAAACCAGATTCTATGATCTGATAAATCTGGAAGTGCCCACTTGGATGCTAAATCCTTTCACAGCAGACTTTGCACAACTTCATCCCAAACTGCAAGAGCCACTGACAGATCTGAAATACGACTGTGAAGCCCAGTCACATTTTCAGAGTTACGGCTACGAAGCTTTTTGGGTGAAAATGAGGAACACTTACCTAATATTGTGGGAGGAAGTTAAGTTGCTTCTTTTAGCCTTTCCTTCCACTTACTTAGTGGAGAGGGGCTTCAGTGCCGTCCAACAGATCCTTTCTAAGTCAAGGAACATGTTGAAGATCTCTGAGCGCGGTGATTTAAGAATGCGATTAACAAAAATGGTTCCAGACATCAAGAAATTGGCATCAGCTCACCAAGCACAAGGCAGCCATTGATGTTCTTTTTTTTTGCTTTTTGTGTACATACATTTTTTTTCGTTAATAATTGTCTGAGCTTTTATCGTTCTATTTGCTTGCATTGGATTTCACGTTCCAGTTTGAGTTTTCGGCTTTGTTTTTGAATTTTTGTTGTGCTCTGTAAAACATTTTTTGTGTCTCTTTGTATTGTACTTTTTTAGCGTGCACTCCAGTTTGATATTATATGTTCTTTGTGTCTTTTTAATCCTTTTTACAGTGTGCATGACTATATATACTTTCCTCGAATCTTAATTTAGTTTCAGAGTTTTCGTCTTGAAATTCTTAGTTCCTGCATTGCGGTTTGTTCTTATGCCTTTTTTATATTTCTTTTTGCGTCTTAAATTTCACTTGTAATTCAATCATTAAATGTTACTGTTTTTCTTTTCGGGCATTTCACTTTCTTGCAATTGAATTTTGTTTTCAGTGGTCATTACATTTAAGTGTCTTGAATAAATAAGATAATAATGAAATACATGTATCACGAAGTTTGGGAATAAAGTGATGGGTGGCACCAAATTTTTTCACACAGTTGAGATATGGGAAAAAGACTGGAAATAAATTATTTGCATCGATATATCCTGATGACAATTTTAAAGAAAACAAAAAAAAGTGTTTGCATAAATTGAAGAATTATTTCCTATGTTGTGATTGAGATGTTATGTTGGGGGAGGGGGGCGATGACAACTTCCTCATTGGCTCAAGGGGGCGATTCGTTCAAAAAGGTTAAGAACCACTGGGCTAGAAGACAGAGAAGGTTTCTTGGACTCTCCCAACTTAGGTCCTATGGTAATAGCTGCAGTTACCTTAACCAGCCATTGCCACTAGAGGGGGTTATATATCTATATGGGGGTTGGGGGCTAGTTTAAATAAACAAGAGCAATATTTGTGCCAGTATCTCAAACCAACAATGCTTTTTATTCCAAATGCCAGCATTATTTCCCTGTCTTCTCTAATTAATTTTAAAATAACAGATTCATAGATCTGGAATTGTCTAATATCCTGCTCAGTTCAGGAATCCAATTTAAAGCATTCCTGACAGATACCTGCCCACTTCTGTTTATACATATGCAGTGAAGGGAGTCCACAACCTATCTTGATAACTAGATCCAGTGTTGAACTTTTCTTATTATTAGAATTTTTTTCCTAGCAACCAAATGGAATTTCCTTTCTATAACTTTAGACAATTATTTTGTGTCTTGCCTTAAGGATAATAGAGAATAGATATTTTCATGTGATTTTATTTTTGGGTATTTGAAAACAGTTGACTCCCCTCAACTTTTTCTTATCAAGGTTAATGAATCCCAGCCTTCCAGCTCTGTTCATAGTCATTAGTCTCACATCTATTGATCATCGTCTTTGACCTGTCCCAGTTTCTCTGAATTCTCCTTAAAATCTGGAGTCCAAAGCTAAACACAATATTTCAGGTGGGTTCTAATCAATGCAAAATAAAAGCAGATGATAACGACTTATGATTTAAGAACTATGTTCTTGTAACATTTGTAAATGAATTTGTAATCTACCAAGAATCTGACCAGGGTAGAATTTAGGTAGGAAATTTCAAGACATATCAAATCTGTGGGCTAAATGAAGAAGCTAAAAAATTATTCCAGAAGAAGGCAGGAATATATTCTATTAAGTAACATGATTTTGTTCATGAAGTTACCAGTTGAACTTGACTTGGATTTGATTTTTAATTTTTTAAATGTCTTTCACAAGTATTGCAAACCAGCATCCCTCTACATTAGAATTGTCTTACTGTTCTATTACTTTACATTTGTTTCTACAAAACTGCATTACTTTGCTATTTTCACAATTATCTAATGATTTTAAATTGTATTTCTGTATTTCAATCTATTAGCCACTTCACCCAACGACATATCACCTGCAAATTTTAGTATTTCTTCTCCTTCTTCTACAGAAAAGGAAGCAGTCATATTTTTTCCCATTTTGATAAGCTATGCAGTAGGGGTTAATTCCCTATTTATAACCCTCCACCTCCTCTCCCCCCTCCTTCCTATGATTATGTATAGGCCAACATGAGGTCAGTTGAGTAGCAATCCCTGAATCTTACAGCTGCTACCCTTGGATTGTAGGTTTCCGCTCAGCTGGACTTCATTATTATTTTTAAACGTCAATGTTATTTAGAACATTTAGGCACCCTTCTCCCTCCCAACTGAACTATTATAGATAATATCAGCACAGGGATACCTCTCAATATTGGAAAAGTTAGATGCCCTCAAAAACCAAATAGACTACCAAGGAAAAATGATTATTTATATGAATGTGTTTGCATATATAGAGAGTAATTGGTACATGTGAATATTATGTCTGCAGCTACAATTAAGATCATGATGTTGCAATGTTTTATGTGAGAAGTAGCAGATTGTGAGAGAGAGGGAGAGAGAGGGAGGACGGGAGGAGATGAGACATCAATTAAGGCCTTAGGCTTATACTGAGGCTTGCTTATTCTAACCCTGTATTTTCAGCTGAGGATAGTCAATGCCTCTGGAAAGTTAATGTCGATTAGGCGACAATAATTCCAACTGTAGGTCTTCAAGTTTTAATGATTTTTTTAAAAAAAAAACATGGAGGTTTATTTAACTGTCATAATAAATGGGCTAGATTTCCATGGGCAAGGGTGTGGTAATCATGAGTTCTTTCATCAAGGGTTTAACTGGTGAGGGGGATAACGGAATACATGCCTGAGCTTGCATGTGGGCTAAAGTGGATTGGGCCCTACTGATTCAGGAGAGGAGGGAAGGTCTGTGAACCTCCATCCACAATCCCAGAGAAAAGCTGACTTGCAATGCTGTCACTACCACTTTTCTGCAAGGACTCCTCTTCTGACCTGATTTGCTTAGGGAAAGGCAAGTGGAGATCTTCAGGAGTTTGATCTGATTGAAGGATTTGTGCCAAAGGCTGGTTCCTGTCCTCAGTATGTGTGTCACTAATGCATTAAGCGTTCACTTTCTTATGCATAGCAAGGTCAAAGACCTAGCAGGAAGTTGAAAGGCACAGAGGGGGTGGGTGGGAGAAATGACAATGACTTCTGAAGAGCTTGATTTCAGTTAGCTATTTCCTCAGCCCAGGATCTCCTTCAAACACACACAGAGCTCAGAACACTGTCCATAAGTGAAAAGGGATTCTATCCAACATCTAGCTTACATTTGTTCCTAACTGGCTATGTAATTCACTGATCTGCAACTCGTAGATTTCTATGGATCTTCCTTTCTTGACTGGTATCTTGCCCTTGGGGAGAGCCCTGATGGGAAAAAGAATAGCCGATGAAGTCGATGAATAGCCGATGAACCTTCCTACTCTGATTTTGATAGGTTCCTCGGAGTTGGATTTTCATGAACTTTAAATTTCTATTTACAGTTTAAGTTTTCAATTAACCCCTTCAGTGTCTGAAGATCTTGGAATGGGTTTCCTCTTATTTATTACAGAGGGCTGTCCCAATTTGTGAAAGTAGCTCCCTTGACTCAAGACAGTTATTGTGCAAGCAAAAAATCATAATGAAAACATTAGGCCTATTTTGAAAACAACAATAAACGGGTGACTATTAAGGACTCACTTATCCATAATATCTTCTTCCCACTTGGGAGATGTAGGAGGGTCAGTTACGCACCAATATATAGCTAACTGATTAAATATAGCTTAATGGGAGGAAGGATGGTCATGTCTCTGTGCTTGCATAGAATAAAAAAAGGATCCTTTTCTCTCTTTCTTCTGTTTAATGTAGTTCAGGATTAAAACTTACTTATGTGTTTGTTTATGACCGTTCTGTAATATATAAAGCCTTACTTTTAGTTTTTCATTGTTTCCATATGTATGCATATGTTTATATGTGCATGCATCCTTGGAATAATCTGTCTGGTGTCCCAACAAGTAATAGTAATTGTTGTTGTTTTTAGTGTCTTTGAGTCAGTGTTGCCTCCTAGTGATTGCCTGGAAAGTCCCTGCTGGTTTTTCTGGCAAGATTTTGGAAGTGGTTTGCCCTTGCCTCTTTCCTAGGACTGAGAAAGAGTGACTGGCCCAAAGTCACCAGCTTGTTTCATGCTTAAGGCAGAGCTATAACTCCCAGATTCCTGCTTTCTAGCCTTGTGCATACACTATAGACAAGCATTCTTGGTGAAATTTGGCTTTCTGCCTCAAATGACCTAGAGATGTGTATTGTATAAACAAGCATCCTGGATCACTTCACAACCAGTGTAAGATCCTAAAATTATCTATGAGAAATAAACCTTGTTTTATTTTATTTATTTTGTTTTTTTCTATTTTTTATTTTATTTCATTTTATTTTTTAATCAGTCATACTTAGAAACCAGTAAGTATGCATAAGATTATAGCCTCAAATTGCAAATCTGATTCACAGCAGAAAACTATGCAAATGATCAGAGATGACCAATAATATAAGAGTATCCTTGGAGTGTCTCCCATGTTAACTAATATGGAATTCACAGTAGAAATTATTCCTGTGCATCCCCATCTCTTTTCTTTCTCCCTCCTTTCCATCCATTTCAGTGTAACTCACTCTTTGCTTTATCAGTATATACATACTAGCTAGAATGATGTACTATCATGATTCTTACTGCTATCCTTAAGGGCTAACAGGATGTATCATCTTCATCAGCAACAGTGTGTGTGTGTGGTGGGGATGCACAGGGGATGCACATTATTCCAATGACTGATTAAAACTGGTGTGTGTGAGAGAGAGAGAGAAGGGGGAGATAGAATTGACAAAATATGGTTCTGGGGCGGCTGGAACCGGAAAAACTTGTTTAATGGTACACAAAGATTGGCATACGACTATTTCAATAATCCATTGGGATGAGTTAAGGCTAACTGCATGTGCTGGTGGGACAACATTGGAAATCCAGACTATCTACTTCCAAAATAATCTGCAAATGAAGAAAAGCAAAATTTTTGCAAAATTTAATCAAAATATTATACATAAGATTACCACTTTGCCTTATTTTATTATAGGGATTCCTCTTCATTCAAAAGGAATTATAAAAATGCCCAGTGGGCGTTGAGGCAAGGAAGAAGGGCATATGGATTGGTTGGGATGGCTCTATCCCACAATTTCCCTTGCATCTCTCCCTAGGCTTCTTGTGTGGATTCTGTATGCTGGGATTAGTTTCAGAGGAAATCAGATTGTGTCTGAAATCCAGCTTCCTCTCTTTTTATAGTTCCCAGGGTTCCTCCAAGCCCTGTCGCTCCCATTTAGCATTACTCTGGAAAGCAAAATCTGTAGATGGCTAGAGGGACTGTTGCTTTCATCAGAAGGATTAAAAGGCAGGAAGTGATGGGTGCTGACCACTAAGAACAACTGAATATTGCTACATGTGTTACAACCTCTGACCAAATATAAAAAAGCAAAACAGCCCTGTTGATCTATTTCTTAGACAATAGGGAACTTGGGCACGTGGGGAGTTAGGATCAAGTAGTAAGAGATAGAAACAGGGTGAAAGTGGCAAAGGAAAGAACAGAGAAAAAAAAATGGGACTGTAAGATGGGAAAGATTCATTTGAAGAACATCTGGCGGTATGTAATCATACATGAAGTTCCAACATTTTACTAAGTCTTGATTTGCTTAACTTTGATTTATTGAATATATATTTTGCTGGGTTTGTTCAACTATTGTCTATAAACCACCATGAGGTTGTGCAACCACTAAATTTAAACTGAATAAAAATATTATGGCTTGGCCTTAAGTATAGATCAACAATCCATGGTATTCTTTGAAAATACAAATTTAATATTATATATACAAACATGGAGTTTGAAGTATGTATAGAATTCAAAATACTAATTTCAGAGAATCTTAGTCACAAGCATATAGTTTTCTATCCTCATGGTGCAGTCTCAAAATTAGATTGAAACTAAGGAGAGTGAAATCTTAGAAGCTGGAGATGATGTAGCACATTTCAGGGAAATAGTCAATGCGATTCTATGTTTCTGTTTACGAACAGCTAATACAGAACTGCAAAAGCAGAGCATAGATGACAATCTGAATGATGCACAAATCTGGTCGCAAAAGATAGCACTGTGGAATACAAAAGTTAAATTGTTTTTAAGCAAGCAGTATACAGAGCTTTTATTATCTCCAATTTAGCATGGTTTAATTGAAACTTATTTGGAACTTGTTTTGATTGCCCATGATGCTCTGAAGTTTGTAGACTAAGGAACAACAGCACCTCTGCGTCTGCTAGGATTTACTTTGCCCTCTCCAGGCAGTAAGTTCAGTAGGCCAGACAGACTGAGTTCAAAGATGCTTCCAGATGAGGTTTTTGATATATAAACACCAACTTTCCTTATTCATACAATGAATGATAACAGTATCCAAAGGAAAGCTCAATATTTCTTCCATTCAATCACAGAAATTATGTTAAGAAAGGAGAGAACATATAATAATGCAATCTCATCACTGATTACCTTGACCAAGATGATAGCATTTAGCTAGTTCTGGAAGGCCATGAATTCTCCCCTCTTTATCTATTTTTACATTACTGTGTATAGTTCAAGAGCACTTATTAACTGCATAATAAGGAAACCTAGCAAGAATGGAACCTCTTTCAGGAAAAATCAAAAGTATATAATGATGAGACTATTTGGACCAGGGTCTGCTCTAACCTACCTGTAGCATAGTAGTTGGCATCTTCTGAGAGGTTAGATGTTCCAACTCAACTTCTTGATCTTCTACATGGTCAATTGAGTACTATGTTTATATTACCAGAAATGAATGGGTCAATGTATCTTGGCCCGTTTTTGCTACAACTACAGAAATCCTGACAATTACAGATGACAGTATATCTTCTGTCACCATATGAAAAAAAGACTCCAAACCACCCTTTTGCATTTGTGGAATGGAGAACCAGAAGGTAAGTACACCATATAGCTCTACAAATAGACCAGAATAAGAAACAGACACTTTGTAGGCCTATTAGAGTAATAGAATCTTGCAAGTTTGAATATGCTTCCCCTCTTCTCTCCTTACCTTTATGTGAATTAAGGGGCATCTCTCTTAGATGTTTTCATAAATCTCTTTATAAGGGCTTACATCATATTAATCTATTTTTTGCTTTGGTAATGGATCTTCCCTTTCTCCATCAAGGTCATCCTTTATGCTACCTAAACCACCATTCTCACTTCTAAATTCCCTTCTCTTAATTTTAAAAAGGCTCTGAAATCATGGCATTAATATTTAGCCTTCTGAAATTAAACAAAAAAAAATTACATATGATTGATTCATATTTATTTTTTGCTATTCGACACAGTAACAATCCTTTGAAGCCATATTATAATTTGTTTGAATCATGATCTGTTCACTAACCCCTAGTAACTAAATTCACAGATGATGTCAAATCAAAAGTCTTGATTTACAAACTATAATTGCTAGGCTCATCTGTCATTTAGTCAAAGCAAATAAACTACATTATTTGTTGTCCCAGCCTTCATCTCAGATTCTGCTTCCTTTTGTGTTTCTCTGAAAATGCTATTTCTATCTAACTCCTAAAATGTAATGGCACCTCTAAGCATATATTTGTAGCTACAAATAACAGCCCTATTTTTTGAAGTTAGATTAGACTAAGTTAACACTTAAAGAGAAAACCATAAAGATATTCCACCCACAGCTTAGCTTAGCACATGAGTAAAAAAACATCCCAAAAGGAAACCAACCTTTTCCAATATTATTGCCATGATATTATTGTCTTTAAGAATGATTATCTATCTATCTATCTATCTATCTATCTATCTATCTATCTATCTATCTATCTATCTATCTATCTATCTATCTATCATCTATTCAAAACATATAACATTGTTAAAGATTTTCCATCAATTGTATGCCTCTTCAAGCAAAGTCATTGGGAGGCCTGATTAGTTCCCCATGAATGTTCCAATGGTAATATACTTAACTGGAGCAGCTCACAGACCCAAGAACTGTAATTATGCCACATGCTAAACAACACAAAACTTAATCTAGATGAACACACCAAACCTAAATTAGTTTAAGTTAATTTATGGTCCAGTTTTCTGGATTCGTTTTATACCCATTATGGAAACATAATACAATTGCCATATAATTGCCAAAAATCAGAAGGAATCTGGTATAGAAGCTCATTTTCACACTAACAAGGAATATCATAGGAATTGTAGGTGGATATTGTTTTAATACTCATTCTGCATCAATTCTTGGAGTTTCACCATAGAAGAAATAATCCAATTTGCTAATCTGGAAAGGCAACACAACAAAGGAAACCCCTCTTCAAAAACACATAAGCAATGTGTGTAGTTCTACAGTTGCAAAACATGCCAATGTCACTAGCTTAGATGTCTTTCACAGGGGATTAAGCAAAGTCATAAAAGTTAGGCTTGCCTCCACCTATCAGTCATGAGAATTAAAAAGGAACCTCTACATTCACAGACAGTGTACCTGCAAGTACCAGCTATTGGAGACAAAAGGAAGAAGAAAGCCTGCATACATTTAAAGTTGAGGTAGGAACTGATCTGTCTGTCATGTTTCAAGTCTAACACTAGAGAAGGATCTGGCTGGAATGGGATTAACCCTTTGATATTTTCCTTCTTCCATCCAGGCTTCAAGCTGTTTTTGGATGGCATTAGCTGAACTATGCTAATAGCTTTCCTTCCTGTTCCTCTCTGTTTACACTGACAAGTATCGGATTGTGCTGTTGAAATCAGAGCTCACTTCCTTCCAGAAGATTAAGGAACCTTCACTTGTAGCCTTCCATCCTAGGTTGTTGACAGGAGCTAAAACTAATGATTTATTATCCCAAAACAGGTTTTCAAAATGCTGCCTTTTTCAATAGAGGCAGGTGATCCTTCTGTTACTCTGGAATGGTGTCATGAAACCTTCCCCTTTGGGCTAAGTGGAGTGTGAGGAGCAGTATGGAGCTGAGAAATTGTTTTTGGCCTGTCTGTCTGGGATCCCTTAATTTCACACAGTTGTTTCTTATTTTGAAATGTCTGAAGAAGTGTTTGGCCCAGTTCCTTAGTGATTCCATCCAAAAATTCTGATTAAAGGCAAGAACTTATTCAGACTTCTCTAAATAATGAAGTAAAAAATAAAGTCTCTTCCCAACCTACATTTTACTTTTGGTGATTTCATGTTCACATTGCTTTCTTGGTGACAAAAAAGAAATGGTTTGTTGCTGGATACTTTTCAGATGTGTTTGGAGTTAATAGCTGGTAACAAAAATAATTTTCTGCAGTTTATTTAATTGAAGCTTAAATTAATAGGGCTTAAGGTATCTGTTCTACTTTTGAATAACCTCACTCACACTCTCAAACTTTCAAAAGAATTGAAAATACTATAAAAAGGAAGAAAAACTGCCGGGAGTCCTTTACTGATAAACAAATGCAATAAATAAAGAAGGGGAGAAAAGGTATACTTCAGCCAGAATAAGGCTGTCCATTTAGTCATTTAACTAAAAATGAGCATATAAATGAGAGTTAGTTTGATGTAGTGCTTAATGCACCAGGCTAGAAACTGTGAGATTGTTAATTCTAGTCCATACTTAGAAACAAAGCCAGCTGGGGGACCTTGGGCCATTCTATCTCAGCCCTAAGATGCTAGCAATGGCCAACCACTTCTGAAAATCTTATCAAGAAAACTGTAGGGAGTAGTCCAGGGGTCAACACTATCTCAAAAAGCACCACATTTCTCTCTCTCTCTCTCTTTCTCTCTCTCTCTCTCTCTCTCACACACACACACATATACACACACCCCAAAGTCACAAAGCAAGCTGTTTTCCAACTTGTCCATGTCTATGTTACACCTCCTATCTTTGAGTTTACTTTCAATCATTAGATTCTCCAGGCTCTTCCTTGACCTAATTAAATTCTGCCTTCTTGTCTCAGCCTGTGTCTTACATGAAGGATGCATACATTTTTTCAACTCAAGAGCAGCCCTTGACCTTTGAATGGCATGTTTGGGACTGCATTCCTAAAATAGTGGGTAGAATCAGAGCAAAATAAAATGTGGATTTCATTTCACATTTAAATTCAATTAAAATGATACATAATTAATATGATCAAGCACATGCTTGGCCATTTCATCCCATCTGTGATGTTAAAAATTACTCTTTAGAAACATATTTTGGAGGATTCTTGGCTATCTTCACACTTTTGACCAGCTGCAGGAGGTTTGGGGCTGAGACAAGTGAATGATAACATCACCACTGCTGCTGCTCTAGCTTCTCCCTTGGAAGCGAGAGAATGGGAGACTGGAACAAAGAAGGAAATTATCCTAGTAGGAAAGCAAGAGGTTTTTTTTTTCACCCTGATATCCCTTACTTTTCCCAATCTAACTTCTTAAGTCAATGTTTTTCAACCTCAGCAAGATATGTGGACTCCAACTACCAGAATTCTCCAGCCAGCCTGGGTTTCTGGGAGTTGGTCCCATCCCTTAAAGCTGCTGGGGTTGAGAAACACTGACTTAAGTAATAAAGTTGAAAATGTCTTCAAATTCTGTCCTCTTTCCAATTATCTTCTTACACTCTGCATTCTTCTGTGAATGCCTAAACGCTATGATTCTGTCACCAACCTCTCTTCCTTTTTTAAGAAATGGGTAACTTCAAAGTTCTCTGCAAGCCAGCAGCTAAGCTCTCTAGTATCCTGCAGAGCAGAAAATAAAAGCAAAAAGAGAGAGAGAGAGAAAGAGAGAAAAAGCAGTTGCAGAGGGAGAAAGAGGAAGGAGGGGAATCACTTTCTCTCTTTGTGTCTGCCCTGCCTCATGCTGGCCTTGACTCCTCACAAACTACTGCAAAGGAATGTGGTTTGATACAGGGGAAAAAATGAGTTTCCATTGGCTTGTTGCTTCCACCAGCTACAGCTGCTTGTTTTCTGTTGTAACCACATGTGGTTCCAGGCCACTTCATTTATTCTCTCATCAGCTCCTTTCCTGCAAGGGAATCTTTATGTCAAGCATAGCTGAACAGCCCATGGCTTGCCACCTGCATCAGCCTTCAGCTTTTTAAACAAGCCTACCATTGACGAGAGACACCCTTTTTCCTACAATTAATAGAAAACAGAACTGGTTTCCAAGTTTCTAATGGTGGCAGGACCAAACTTCATTGATCTTGTTCATCTGCCTGGTGTAAAATGAGCTTCAGAATTGTATAGTTTGGGATGACTAGTTTTGTCCCGTGTGTCAAAGTCTAAAGCTGCCCAAGATGGTCTTGAATGGATAACTACATGATGGCACAGATTCCATACCTGCAGCATCAGCTACACAACAAGGGACAAGTTGTGGAAGAAAAAGCAGACCTTCCTGTTGTGTTCCATGCTTAAGCCATCAAAGATAAAAAGAACTGGAAGGAATAAAGGAATTAGTTTAACTGAGATTATTTGTTTCCAAAGCAACAGAAAAAATGGGGCAGGGAGATTTTTTTTGACAATTCTGAAAGATGGCTAACAAGCCCAGCTGGCTTTTCCTTAGTGGTCTGTTTGTGGTTGTGGCTGCTGGGATGAAGCTGGAGCAACAATAATAATCTCAGGCTTCTAGCTCTGGTAACTGGGGAGAAGGGAAACATGACCTATCTCTTACAATAGACCATGGGAACAATGCTCTCTGCAAACATTTGTGACTGACAGCTAAGCCTCATTTGCCTTCCCCTTGCTCAGACTTCTTCCTGAAAGAATGGAGCATCTCTGATTCTCTGATTCTCTGGGTAAGGAGAGGATAGCCTGTGCAGGCATGTCACAAGTGATATCTGCATGTATCTGCCCCCTCCCCAAAACCACACTCATACATTTTATGGTAAGTTGCTACATAGTGGTGCTGGTGATTTCCTGCAGATAATTTTCTCCTCTTCTACCCCAGTTCCTCAAATGCAGTTTGGAGAAAATGCACAATCAACTCCAAAAATTTGGAAATGCTCTTCTTTCTTTTCTGAGAACAAGCATCAGAATTATCTGCTACAGCCCTCCTCACTTCCAGTCCACACAAAAGTGAAATAAAATAAGTCGCTTCCACTGTTGCAGTTCTCCCCCCCCCCCCCGGTCCTTATTTTATGCTATATTTGAATGTATAAAAAATATCTCAGTGCTTCTTATGAGGAGTATTGAAGAGGCGTCAGACACCCCCTTCCCCTTCCCTTTCCCTTTGAAAGCCCCTGAATGTCCACAGCCATAAGACACAGTGAGACAGGAATTCTTGCAAATAAGGAAATGGACTGACCACAAATTCCACAGAATCACAACTTTAAAAAAAATGCTACTCGCACTGTGGTTTTAAACATTTGAACTGCTTAGCCAGAAATTAATGGGTTCAGCTGTCAAAGACAAGTGAGATCACTGGGTCGTAGACCATTGGAACTGTTTTTGAACTTTCTCACCCAAAGAAATAAAATGTATTAAACTTTGTCAGGATAACTTGTGGAAATAATAATTGTGTGTGTGTGCCTGTATTTTATGCTATAAAAATTTAGTATGTCTTTACATACATTAATTTATAGTTATCCATAGCCCTTTGCATCTCACTCTCATTTTGAATAAATATTGAGAGGTATGTGGGCCAAACCAAACCAAAATAGTTGTCTCATATGTACCTGGAGGGGGTGGGTATTAAAGGCTACACTGGAAGTACTGATGCACAACCCCTGGTCTGGAGATTGTGCACCCATGATGTAATGGATTAGTAGTCTGTTTCCTGCTTCTGAATGCACGTGTAATCTGGATTGTGTGGTTTGAGGGTGAGTAATCAGTGAGTAGTACATTCTTGGCAAGAGTACAAGTCAAGTGCTGATAGCCCTTTTGCTGATTCCTACTTCCTCTTTTAATGATCTGGATGAAATTTTACTTGGCAAGAGCTCCTGACTGGCAAACAGCCTCCTCTGTCTCCCTGAGTGGCCCTTTCTGATGAGATGTGACAACTGTATCAAAAGCAGGAATACAGCCAATATCTTGGGGCAAGTGTCTTGCAGGAAATGGTATTCATACACAGACAAACAGGCACTCCACCAAGACTGGAATCAAGACATCAGGCCTGGAAAGAAACAGTTTGTCATTCCCTTAACCTTCTAATTAATGGGTGAGACTTCTAAAGGGAGCTGTGTGTATGTGTGTATTGCATGTTATGCAGATAAGTCAGAGAGAGGCATGTGCAGATAGGAGGTTATGTTGAGTTTGCTTGCAGGAGAACAGCTGTCTCGCTTAGGGATATATTGCACTGCATGTACAATGACTCTTCGCAGGCAGAAATGCAAGTCCATGGGGGGATTGCAGTGAAAAAAACTAACTTGAACATGATGCTACAGCAGATGGGAATGGGAATGGATTGTGGAGGGGAGAAATTAACACTTCCTGTAGATCTGTTCACATGCTATCTCATGTGTAACATGTAACGCACAAACCAACTGGAAAGCTATCTGTAGAGAGATGGAAATTAAAAATATTTCAGATTATTAACTTCCATGCTGATAACATACTCACCCAAGAGGGAAATTTTTATCCATCATATATAGTGGTGAGATAGTACAGACACCACGTTAGTCATAAAGCATAAAGCTGAGTGTGTCTAATAGTTTTATGTTTTGAACTCTAATTAATATCTATATGTTTTTAATGCCATCTTTTGAGTCATCTATATATGTATTGAAAAGGCCTCTGGCTAAAAGCAAGTAAACTTTATTATCAAAGAACTCGGCTTTTTCACTCAATCCAGATTTAAAGCCTCACCAAGAGATACTTCATTTTTCTGCTTTTTGTGACAGTGTTCCTGGAAAGCGCTGCTCTCTACATGATTCCAGTCCCTTCAAGACTCTCAGCAAAGCTATAGCCAGCACCACAGAATGGAGAAATCAAGCCTACAGAGGATTGTTCTGAGCAGCAACATGGAAGAAGTTCCTGATAGAGAAAATCTATGCAGGCAGACCTCTTTTTGCCTCTGGCAAGCTTTTTGAGGCAGGCATCCTGCAATTGGGCTGGAAACTGGGCACCCAATTTCATTCAGAATAGAGCTGGAAGGGACCTTGGAGGTCTTCTAGTCCAACCCCCTGCTCAAGTAGGAGACCCTACCATTTCAGAGAAGTAGCTGTCCAGTCTCTTCTTTAAAATCTCCAGTGATGGAGCACCCACAACTTCTGAAGGCAAGCTGTTCCAGTGGTTAATTGTTCTCACTGTTAAGTTTCTCATTAATTCCAGGTTGCTTCTCTCCTTGATTAGTGTCCATCCATTGTTTCTTGTCTTGCCTTCTGGTGCTTTAGAAAATAAGTTGACCCTCTCTTCTTAGTGGCAGCCCCTCAAATACTGCAATACTACTATCATGTCACCCTCTAGTCCTTCTTTTCTCTAGACTAGCCATACCCAGTCCCTGCAACTGTTCTTCATATGTTTTAGTCTCTAGGCCTTTAATCACCCTAGTTGCTCTTCTCTGTGCTTTTTCCAAAGTCTCAACATCTTTTTTGTAATGTGTGACCAAAACTGGATGCAGTATTCCAGGTGTAGTCTTACTAAGGTTTTAGTAAGAAAACCTGATGAGTAAGTACTTACTTACTTGTTTACCCAGCAGTCCTATTTCTAATCTGCCCATTAGGCACTTAATTCTCAGAAGGGCTTCAGGGCTTGGAATGCCTTGATCCCCAGCCCTTTCTAGATTTAAAAATTAATATCAGCACTTTGAATGATGCAATAATACAAATTCAGAGCTGGTTGGGAATCATTAGGGCAATATTACTAAAGCTGGTACCCTTCAAGAACATCATCTTGAAGAAGATATAGATATAGAAAAGATGTAGAAAGATATAGAAAATAAGTTAATGTCTCAATAAACATCTTATCCAACAGTAAATTAGTTGTATGTTCCAAGTAGCAGATAAAGAAATAGAGAGGAAGTCAAAATAATTATATAAAAATATGGATACATAATCAAATAGCTATAAAGTTCTTCAATATTATTTCAAAACAGTCCTCCACAATCTAATACCCTTCAGATGTGTTGGATTTCATCTTCCACAATTCTCTATTTATATATATCCAATACCTATGCACTCTGAAGATTATAAGACTGAAGATGCTGTCTGAGAGATAATAAAATAGACAGAAATCCAATAGTTATCTATATCTTTATTTGCACACAGTTGCCTTCAGTTTGCAAGTGTTTGTAGTTGAAATTTGTGCACTTTCCACTTTCACTTGCCTTATGAAATGACTAATCCAAATTTATATATGTTGGGCCAAGGATACTTGAAAACTCTTAGTCCTGTTACCTTGCCTCTGAAAAAGCAAAGATTGGCAACTAATATGGTTTCCAAATATATGGCAGCTTGTAGAGCAGTCTAATCTCAAGCTAGTGATGGTGGATGCAAATGCTGATGCACACCTGGGCAATGATTCAAAATCTCTTTGAGGTGACCAATGAGTTGGTTATTCCCGAGGGGGTTGCCAGCTTGTTCAGATATAAGGTTTTATCAGTGAACAGTGTCTGGTTTCACTCCCCTCTATGCTTAGAAAAGTTGGGTAAAATTTGATGCAACTGTTCCCATGTGGGTTGATTCTTCCCCCTTTTGACTTTAAGACTCAGCTTAGTCATAGTTTGTTTGGTATTTTTAATAATGAAACAACTTAATTAAGAACTTCTTCTAAAAAGAAAAAGAGAAACACCCCACAGTTTCCTTCGCTTTAGCTTACATCCCAATCTTTATGCTAATATTAAAATATGATTGAAAGAACTTCTCAAGCCTGTTTCTTTACTTATTTATTTACTTATCTCAACTAATTCCTCAAAGCTGCTTAGATAATTGTAACTCTGCATCCTGAAGGTATCCCAGAACAGAAGTAAACTATGCTGTATGAATAATTCCTTCCCCATCTTCAAATTGTCTCCCCTCATTATTTCCTACAGGAAAAAAATAGGATAACTATTTTTCCTCCAAAATTGACAAGATAATAAAATATTAAAATATGCAAGAGTTATTATAGTTTGATTAAAAACTTATTTTTAAAAATGGCAAAAATATTTCCTTTAAAATCACACATAGTATCTTCCAGATGTTACATTTCTATAGCAGTAAAATTGGTATCGCTGATAGCAGGTAGGTGGGTAATCAGTTTTTTTGACAGATAGAAAGCAACAGATGAGGCTAGGGAAAATTACACTTAATACCCGGCAATGAGCACTGGTGCCCCTCAGGGCTGTGTGCATTCTCCATTGCTCTTTTCTCCAAGGGTAGGCAACCTTGGCTCTTTTATGACTTGTGGACTTCAACTCCCAGAATTCCTGAGCCAGCCATGCTGGCTCAGGAATTCTGGGAGTTGAAGTCCACGAGTCATAAAAGAGCCAAGGTTGCCTACCCCTGCTCTATACCAATGACTGCACCTCAAAGGAACCTTCTGTTAAGTTTGCAGACACTACAATGGTCGTGGGGCTCATTCAAGACAGTGGTGAGTCTGCATATAGATGGGAGGTTGAACAACCGACCCTTTGCTTCAGCTATAACAATATGGAACTGAATTCACTCTAGTTTTGAGATGAGAATGGATTTTAGGAGAACCCCTCCTATTCTACCACCTCTTATTAAATTAGACAGCACAGTGTCAACAGTAGAATTGTTCAAGTTTTGGGGGTTCTATAATCTCCCAGGATTTGAAATGGACATCTAACATTGGAACCATCGTTAAAAAGGCACAATAGGGAATATTCTTCCTACGACAACTCAGGAAGTTCAGACAGGAGCTGTTTTAGAGAGGAATTATTGAGTCTCTTATATGTACTTCTGTAACTGTCTGATTTGGTATAGACTCCAATGGATAGTTAAGACTATAGAAAGAATAATTGCAACCAGCCTGCTTTCCATAGAAGACCTGTATATTGCACGGATCAAAAGGAGAGCTGAGAAGATATCACATAAACTGTTTCAATTCCTCTCTTTAGGACAGAGCTACAGGGCACTGTGTGCAAAACAACTAGACACAGGGACAGTTTTTTTCCCCTTGTGCCATCACTCTGCTGAATACCTAATTCTCACAGTGCTTTCTAATGTCTATGTGTATTTAACCAAGTAGTATGGCTTGGGTATTATTTATTATTTATCCTTCTTATTAGCCTTCTTATTCTGCCCTCTTATTAGTACTGTTATTATGATTATTATTTTGTTGCTTTGTACGTACACTGAGAGCATCTACATCAAAGACAAATTCCTTCTGTATCTAATCACATTTGGCCAAATAAAGAAATCAATTCAGTTCGATTCAATTCATTTAAAAAAAAACCAAGTTGGCTTTTTTTGCCTCATCAAGCCTATTGATGATTATATCTCCTTGTGGCACCCAGACTCCTTTTCGGAAGATGTGATGCTTCTAGAGCAGAGTTCCCCAACTTTTCCGGCTTTGTGGACCATCAGGGAGGGAGAAGGGATGGTTCTGTGTGAGCAGCCGACAAGCGTGCACACCCACCACTCATGCAAATGAGGATGCCTGTGCAAATGCACCACTTGCCCACCACTTCTGCAGCCTAGTTGCGAATGGCTCACCACCCAATAGTGGGCCGTCACCCAGGGGTTGGGGATTCCTGTTCTAGAGGAGCAACTTGTGTCTAGCTTTGCTGGAGCTAATCTGGAGAACCCCAATTGGCTTAGGAAACATAACTAAACCCGAATATGGACATTTCCCCTCTGATTCAGATGCTGCCTTCCCTAAAGAGTGCCTGCTTCAATAACTAGAGACTTAGTGGGCTGTTAGACATACAAGTATTTGTTAGACTAGAGGGCTTGAAGCAGGATGTCTTGTGAGTAAAGGTCTACTTATGACATGAGATCAGCCTAGACCAGTTAAGTGCTCCCCCACCACACAACCTAGCTAAGTAGGAATAGTAGAAAACCCTCCCTGTTGTTTCTGTGAAGTTTAATAATAATACTGGGAACTGAATTTAAAGATCATCGGTTCTAGGATAGAGGATGATTACAGTAGATGTGCCAAATCTGGTTTGTAAAATCTGGATTACCACTAGATGGCAGCAAAGAAACAAACCCTATCTCTTTGTTATCTATTGGTCTTTGGCTTTTTGCAACTCAGATACAGTAGCCTACAATGAGGGAATAACATTTACTTGTCTATCTAACCTCTGTGTCAGATCTTGTACGTTTGGCTGTAGGACATCATTGGATTTTTCTGTTCCAGCCTAGATTGACTTTAAGTTAGCTTGTAATTCTACTGCTAACAGTGCTGGTTCAATTCGTAATACCCAAAGGTTCTGTGGGACTCAGGTTGGTATGCCTTTTTTATTTCAGAACAAGGCAGATTAATACAAATAGTGGCTGATATTATCAAATTGGCTTAGAGAACAGGGGAATAGTCCAGTGATACCCCAAAGCCTAGGCTGTGACTCTTAGAGCTCCTCCCAAAACAGCTATCAAATTGAAAATCTTAATACAGAAGGAACCAAAAATAATGAAATATTTGTTGACCTGTACTGTATGTATTGAATACCATTTAATTAAATCCAAATATATTTACATTTAGTTTTCTGCTTACCCCCTTTTTTCTGCAGTTCCCTCCCATCTTTAGAGTGGTCCCTGGCATGCCATTCAAAAATTAAACGCACACTTTGGCCTGAACACAGTTACATGTCTTTGCTCTAAAAATTAGATGTTTACCAATTTTTTTTTTTAAAAAAATAGAAAAATATAGTGCTGTAAAGAAAGAGCATTCCACTTTGAATTTATCAGCATTTGTGAAGGAGGCAATTGACTTTTAAAAAGTTCTATTAAAGGGTGGTGGTATGGAAAGGTTTTTTTTTCTTTTCTTTTTTAATGCACAAAGCCAGCTGAGGGACCTTGCTCAGCCCTAGGAAGCAGGCAGTATCAAACCGCTTCTAAAAAACCTTGCCAAGAAAACTGTAGGGAGTAATCTAGACAGTCCTCAGGGTCAGCACTGATTTAAAGGCACCACATCTCTCTCTCTCCCCCCTTATCAGCTGAGTACTTTCATGAGCACTAGAGCCCTAGTTGGTTAATCTAATTGTTTAAATCATTGCTCAGATAGCACTGAGTGACTTTTGGAATCACAATAAAAAATTCCTTAACAAAGGGCAATTTAGTCAGGAGTTACATGGTACCTTTCAAGGCCAGAAGAGAATGAATCTTGCCTTTACAATATAGTTGAAATAAAATCTTGTGAATGATTGAAATAATATAGTTAAAGGTATACAGAAATAAATCACTTTCATGAATCCCAATGCATTATCTGATGAAGTAGTCTGCAATCCACAAGAACTTGTGCAATCATAAATTTGCTTTTTATGGGCCTTGAATCTTTGATAGCTTTGCTACAAAGAAAGCTAAAGGAAGTTGTGTGCTTAGCAATCCTCAGAATCAATTGAGAAGAAAAGACATTGGAGTAGAATATCCAAAATTTTCAATGCCCACATGGGCACCTATGTGCAAAATATGAGTAATAAACAAAATGAGCTCAAATTTCAAATACACAGATATATATAATTTGATGGAGGTACTAGAGTCATGGTGGCATGAATTTTATGAATGGAACAAAGCTGTTGAAAAAGATGACTTGTTCAGAATAAAATATGCAATCACTGGAAGTTTTTAAGAAGAGACTGGAGAGCCATTTGTCCGAAATGGTGTAGGGTTTCCTGCCTGAGCAGGGGGTTGGACTCGATGACCTCCAAGGTCCCTTCCAACTTTATTATTATTATTATTATTATTATTATTATTATTATTATTATTATTATTATTATTATTATTATTATTATTATTATTATTATTATTATTATTATTATTATTATTATTATTATTATTATTAAAACATCTGTATAGAAATCTGGGACAGTGAACATGGTTGCAAAATAAATGGACAGATAAAAAAACCTTGTGGTTGGAGATGATTATAGATTCTTAAACCAAAAAGAGGATGTGGACAATGCTTTCCTCAGACTAATTAGACATTTCAGAGAAGCAAAGATTTGTAATCTTTCATCTCTCTCTCTCTCTCCCTCTCCCTCTCTCTCTCACTCATTCACTCACTCACACACACACACACACATTCCAGAAAAAAATCCTAATGTGCCTAGCTGACAATTTTCTATTTCAGAGAGGAAAGAAGAAAAGAGATAGTTATCCTTGCTTTGATTAATGAGATAAAATAACCATTGCTGGGATCAATGAGCTTATGAAAATCCATAATTCTGGCATATTATACTTTGGATTTTGATTTTCCAGGAAAAATATGAGAATATCAAATTTAGGTTAATATGATAGGGAATTTTTGGGAACAGCAAATGATAATTTCATAGAAAAAATCTATGTGATCGCTAGGAATTGAAAAGAACGTGATGGTGCATAATCAATCAAATGACAATTTGGATCATATCTGTAACAACACTCTATGTGCAGGAAAAGATGGAAGTGAAGAATCAAGATAATTTTAAAGTGGCAAAAATTGTAACACTTTGGAATTCTATATTTCCAGTGGTTTAAAATAAGTAATGCATAAGTTTGCAAAACATATGTGCCTATGTTTACAACAACTGTGCTGTTCACGGGATGTTACAGAATACCAAGATGTTACAAAACATCTTGTTCATTTGCTAAGATGTAACAAAAGAAAAAAATTGTAATGGAAAGTAACAGAAAATTAAAAGTCTGCTTTTTTTGAACTGTGAAATGTTTTCCCCAGCCTGCCTTGCCTATCTCATAGATCTGGAAATTTGAAAAGTTTGCACACTTTTTCTTCCAAATAGTTGACAGTATATTATTACCTTAAATTAGATTTTAGTATTTTTCTTATGACCAATATGGGCTTCTCCTCCTCCTTAGTTCTTCAGAGAGAATATGATTAGGAGAAATAAACTCTGAAGCAGAGGATAAAGGATACTTAGCATTAGGTGGATCTAGACAAAGTAAATTACAGATGGTCCTTGCTTACTGACCAATCATTCAGGGATCATTCAAAGTTACAATGGCATGCAAGAAGTGATACTTACAACTGATCCTAGAAGTCTGGCCACTGCACTATGCTTGTGAACACGTGGCTGCAATCTGGGCCCTTGGCAACTGGCTCATATTTATGCCATTCACAACCTTCCCTGCCAGCTTCCCACAAGCAAAGTCAATGGAGGCAGAGAAGGTCATAAGTCACTCCAGTAAGCCTCCCCTGCCCAACAGCAGTCATCTTCAGACCCAAAACCGCTTGCACATGCTGCTGCAGCTGTGCATTCACCAAGCTACACCCAGTAGCAGCCAATCCAGGCCAAAAATCACTAGTGCATGACACCTAGCTGCCTATGGGCCTGCTTGCAAGTTGCAAGTTGCAACTTCTTGTCCGTTTCCTTATTGATTTTAGTTGTTGGAAGGCAGCAGGATGTTGTGATGAAGTTCTCACTTGTTGAAGTTCTCAGTTGTTGGAAGGCAGCAGGATGTTGCGATGAAGTTCTCACTTAACAACCCATAATCCTTGCTTAACGATGGCAACAGGGAATACTGGGATTGCCATCATTAAGGGGCATCCCACTTTACAAACACATCATCTAGTGATGGAAATTCTAGTTCCAATTACCATTGTTAAGCAAGGACTACCTGTACTAAATACATACAGTTACACCTACTCACTATCTCTTTTCCATAGGAAAGCTTGCCCTTGCCCGCTGTCATGCTCTTCTTTCAGTAAATATAAAAACATAGCATTGAGCATCCTTTTGAGTTTGAAGAGGTGAAAATCATGGAAAGTGTACTTCGTTGCTCCTCTTACAGAGACATTCAAACAGATTTATCCTGCCTTGAATCGGTGGCTCTCTGGATCTCTCAGATTTGGCCCATGCCCAGATACTATTAATGGATGAATTGCCATTTATTACATGCACGCTGCTAGATTTTTACCCTGTAGCATTTAAGATCCACTGGCTTGACAATTGAAACTCCCACTATATATGAGATTTTAGATACGAGTAATCCAGGGTTAATCATGGTAAGCGGGATTGGGAATGCTAGGTAATGCAGTTGTAAAGTGTGACTTCGTAAAGCATGTTGTCATGTGACTGCACCAACTTACAATGCAATTTCTGCAGCTCCAGTCACCAATGTTAGGAAAATACCACAAGATCATTAGCTGTGATGTCATGCGATTGCCATTTGCAGCCTCCTGAGTTGCCTTTTTGGAAGCCAGCAATGAAGGTTGCAAACGGCAGTCACATGACCACAGGATGCTAAGCAGTGACACAATTGCAAGCCAAGTGCCAAGTGCCTGAATCATGATCGTGTGACTACAGGGACACTAGGACAGCCAAAACTACAAGAACTGGTTTTAAGCCTCTCCTTGTTCGGCCCAATCATATCTTTGAAGATTCACTGAACAAGTGGTCGCTGAATGATGGTTATTGCATTGCCATATTTTATGTAATCTTAGATATGATCACATTTACAGAGACTGAGATTACCCTTGTCTGACTTTACTTACGAGTCTTAGGGCTACTTCATAAGTATATTTAAACTCTGGGGATGAATTTTTTATCTACTAGTTTCTTAAGCTAGGTCATTATAGGAGAATATCAACCACTTATAAAAATATTTCTTGTATTGTTCTGAGACCACAATCATGACTAACTGACTAAAATGGTTACTTTTTCTGTGTATGAGGGTCTATTTTTAAAATGGAATTTTTTAAATATGAAAATGGAAGACTATAAGAATTTATAGGAAATGCATCTGAAGACACACACAAACCTTCCCTGAAATTCTGGGATGGAGATGGAGATAAATCCATGTCTGTTTAAAAAGTTGTGCAAACAGTAGTAGAAGCAATTATTCCTTGTTAGTACCTATAGAATTATGAGTGCTGTTTTGCTTTGCTTATATGAACATGTCCAGACCAGATTACCTTAAACCAGCTGGAGCAGGGAGAGGAGAATTTTAACTCTGAGATTTTTGTGGTTTACTTTCTTTCCTTCCTGGCTGGAAGGCTTGATTACACGAGGTATTAATTACATTTATTTTTATTTTCCTTTGCCGAGAAGAAAGTAAGACTAGAATGAATTAACACATTCTTACATGAAGGAACTTTGTGCTATCGCACTTTCCCCCTCTTCTTAATGAGTTCTCACGAACAATTTCTTCCCAAATAGGGCAGGAAATTTATGGATCGTACATTATCTCCTAACACTAAACAAAATGAGAGAGAGAGAGAGAGAGAGAGAGAGAGAGAGAGAGAGAGAGAGAGAGAGAGAGAGAGAGAGAGAGAGAGAGAGAGAGAGAGAGAGAGAGAGAGAGAGAGAGAGAGAGAGAGAGAGGGAGGATCCAGTCTTTTTATAGAGTTTGAGGTTCAGACATTTTCTGAAAGAGCCAGTGTGGTATCAAGAGCAGAGTTCAAGATGACTCAGGATTCTGCTCTCAGCCACAAAGCTTACAGAAAACAGTAACTGTGTACCCATTACTTAATCTACTTGATAAGAATATTATGACGGATTATAAAGGCAGAAGAGACATGAACAGCATTCTGCATTCTTCCAGCAAGGACACAAGGCAACAAAACAGAAAATATAAAAATAAGTCATCCTTTCTATATCTTAGGACCATCAGTTTCAACTCTTATTTTCCCCAGAAAGTGGATAGAATTGCCACAAGAGATAGATCAACAATATCATGAATTCAAAGTCAGAAAAAGCTAAATGACCATTTTATGTAGACTGTGGAGGAACAAGAGTTCTACTATTCCTAAAGCTAACTCATTAAACGTATGCAGGAAAACACTGACTCATTTTGAGATGCAACAGGCACCTACCTAGGGGACTGGTCTTTCTTTTTTTATTCTTTTTTGCTGGTGTGTACCATGGAATAGCTTAGTAGAAAAATGCATCAGAAAATCTCATTTTATGAATTCACGAGACTTTCTTAGAATGTTGCAGGAAATTCTTTGGTGTCTTTTTTATTCTTGCAATATGCAGCTTGAGATTTATTATGCAAGGATGACTCAATCTCTGAAATTTGTTATTTTTTCCTGCAGAATAGATTATGGGTCTAGCCAACCATAAAATTTGTACATGTATGTGCATGTTTAATTCCAGGTATATCGGATTTAAAAAAGAAAAAAAGTTGATGTTGATTTCAACTGAGTAGCATCACCTTCTTTTGCTTGTAGCTCTCGTAAAGGCCATTGCAGTTTCATCTTAACACAGAAAAATACCCACTGATTTTCAGTGCAGATTAGAGACTGAAGATTTTTAGAATTCTGCATTTCTTCTACCAGAAATCAGAAACTTGGAGGGAATAGCAGATTGGAAGGATTTTGTTTTTCATCTTACACTAGAGGAGAACATTAATGAGATGGATTGTGGGAATGCATGCAAGAAGACGAACATAAGATTGCTACTTGAATCACCTTTATTGTCCGGAGAATAGCACAGCACCACAGCTACACCTTCAGCTACAATTTGTTAGAAAATAGCATTCTAGAATAGATTGTCTGTGTGAAGTGAAGTGACATGAGGAAGTAGGAGGAGCCATGTTGCTTCTCATTAAAGGGTGTCCCAGCAGTCACTGACCAACAGGAGTTCACAAAATCTAAAAAGGAAGAGCAACACTCATAGTGATGAAAAGACTGCAGCATCTAATAGAATCCTAATGATTAAGACATTTATTATCAAAAACGTTTAGAGTCCACTCTCTGGGTCGTTAAAGTTTAGTTAGCAAGTTCACATGGATCAGAGGTGGGGGAAAATGCAAGTTATGGGATAATCTAGCAAAGAAAGGCAAAAGATAGAGTCTGCAACAATTTGATTAAAGCAGAAAAAATGAGATTGATTATGATAGCTGTGAAAAGAGCTGTGTTTTCTGATAGTGAAATGCAGTTTTATACACTCTCGGACCACAATGAAATGAGTGAAAAAATGTATAGGGTATTATATCTATGTTTATAAGATTAGGCATCTGAGTTTGTATAATAGTAATAATAACAATATGAAAGTCAGTTTGGTGTAATGATTAAAGGCAATTGGCTACCAATCAGGAGACTGTGTATTCTAGTCCTGACTCAGGCCTGAAACTCTCTGGTGAACTTGGGCCAGTCCTCCCTCCCTCTCTCCCTCCCTTTCTTTTTCTCAGTCTGAGGACAAAGGCAGTAACAAAGACTTGGTTAAGCAAACTTCCTGTAGTCATCAAAAGTCAAGACTTAAAATCATCATCATCATCATCATCATCATCATCATCATCTAAACTGGAGATTATGTCAGATTAAAATTAGAGAAACATTATTCCCAGAGAAGGATGTAAAATGCACTTGGTCCCAAACATAGTTTTTTTATTATTATTTTTCATGAAATTCTACCATAATATGGAACTTTGGCAGCCTTAATCTGCAGCAAGGGTAATCAAATGCCCTTTATTTTTGATGTTTCTTGTTGTGACAGATTAAAACAACATCCCTTCTGAAAAGAGAATAGGCCAAGTACCCAGTGAGATGCGGAAAGGTTTGAGTCTTTTTCCCAGAAGAAATGAAAGGCAACAGTTTCTCTCTGGTTGGGGAAAAAGTTATGTCTGTCTTAAATGCTGGGCTTGTGTTGACAACTTTTCAGTGCCTTTTTGCATGGTTTTTGAAAAAATAAGAGTAAGTTTATAAAAAGAAGCTCTATGCCAAAATCATGGAAATACATGGTTCCACTGATGCCAGTACTCTAGTTACGTTGGACTTGGAGTATGAAACCCTGTGTTTTAAAAAGGATATGGAGAGGCTGGAGCAGGTGTAGAGCAGAACTACAAAGGTGATAAAGAGTGTGGAAATTATGTCCTAGCGAGGAACAGTTAAACGAGCTGAGCAAACTTAGTCTGCAAAAGAGAAGACTGAGGAAAGATTGATCTATATAAAAGAGTGTCACAAAGAAGAAAATGTATGGACCCATTCACTGGTAAAACTGAAGATAGGACAGGAACAAAGGATGAGAAGAAGGAGAGTTAGAGAGTTACTCTTGGGAGGAATCTCCTGATGGTAAGAACTGCTAAGCAGTAGAAAAGTTTGCCTAGATCAGGGGGTGAGCTCTCCATTATTGGGAAACAACTGAAAGACTAGGTTTGGGGGGTGGCCTAGCAGATTCCTCTACTGATCAGGTGATGGACTAGATGATCTTTAAGCCCAATTCATGCATTTTTTATTCCATGATTTATAAAGCAACTATTCGCTTCTGGCTGATCATAAATATGACCGACATTTTTCAGGGTAAAAAAAGTAAAATGCAAGATCAAGCAAGCAACTATAAATTTAATTTACTATTTCAAAATGCTTTTGTGAAAAATTTTAAGCCCTTCTCCTTGCGCCTCTGTGCAAGGTGAACTTTTTCTGCTTCATGCACTTCAAAGTAGATATCTAAAATTGGACAACACTATATTCAATTATTCACTGTTTTTATACCTGACATTAATGATGCTGGGGAAAAAAAATAAGATCCAATGATTTTTGACTGAATTCAGATGGTAGGTTATTAAGATGTCCTTTTATTTAGGAACATGATCAGTAATTCCAAATACAATTTCCAAAATAATTGCTTATGGACATAAATAATAAAATAATGTGTATTCATTATCTATCCAATAAAGCACAATAATATTACATTTTAAACTCTGGCATTCTGGTACATTATATATAAACCCCAGTTCTTCATGGAGATAATTTTCTATATTCTTTCTTCAACCCTTTATATTGGTAATGTGTGGGTGTGCATGCATATGTATGTATGTGTATACACACAGAGACAAACAGACACAGACACAGATACACACACACACAAGGCATTCACCTTATTGTATTTAAATAGGCTTGGATTTCATTTTAAAATCCTGCAGCATTTGTTTGATAGGAAATGCTAGCCAGTTAAAATAAAACATGGTGCCTTGAGATGCATTGGACTACAATATCTTTTATCTCTAGCCACCATGGATTTCTACGGAGTGATGGGACTTGTAATCAGTGCATTTGGAAGGCAGCAGGTTGGAAGAACCAGTATCTGTAGCTTTGATATATACTTCTGGCACCCTGAAATATCACTTATCTCCACATTTAATGGTTCAAATTTCATTGCTGCTTTGAAGTTGGTTTGGAAGGAGGGGGGGGGGTTGGTTGTTTTTTGTTTTGCTGGTTTTGTACTTGACTTCTCCTTAAGGTCTGAGAATAAAACAGTTGCTTTAATGTTTCCTATATCACTTTGGTTTACTTTTCCAGATGCAAGATTCTTATGGAGCACAGTTGAGGTTGCAGGATACCGGAAAGGAAGATTTTGCATTCAGGAGCTAAAGGGAGAATAAACAACTCCAAACAATTGAAGCTGTGAATGGTCTGAGATGGCTGCTAAACTCTGTCTGATGAGACAATACACAGCTTCCCTGGGGGGACAACTTGGCCCATCAAGTCCGCTCTATTTGCAGTTTTATGGGGGGGGGGGGATCACTCCGTTTACATAGGTCCAGACAGACCTTCCTGCTGGTGATTGGGATGTCTGCAAAGATTTCCTGACCTAACCTCCAAAACAAATTGGTGATGAAAACAAACAGGTGATTGTGAAATCTACTGTAGACCAAAACTGCAGGAATATCTTTGACTGCCAGGGCAGTCTCCCGGGCTCTCCTTATATGACAGGTAGTAGGTGCAGCTTTGTTAATTGTGGTACTTAATAACCCTTGAAATAATCCATTTCTGCAATAAAAGGGAATATTTCATTTGGACAATTTCTGCTTGATATGTAGGTCTCTGCATCATCCTCTGGGGTGTGTGTGTGTGTGTGTGTATGCGCGTGTACACACACACATTTGTTTCTGTGTGTAGATGCTTCCCAAGTGTGCTTTGCTCTCAGGAGGAAACTGGGCACATCAAATTCCAAGAAACATTAATAACTTTTTAAACAGAAAAAAGATTGGGGGGCATTGTTATATATGACTGAGAGATTATTATTCAAAGTGTTTAAAAACAAGGATGATCTCTTTATTGGTTTACCAATGTGATCTATAAAAATATGCCTTTTTAATGAACAGGGTACTATACTGTAAAAAATGTTTCAAAATTCTTACCAGTTTATCAGAGTCACACAACACATACACACACAACAGAAATGACATTTTCTTCCCGTTGCTTTCGGTCAAGCCCACTCAATCCCCCTGAAACCTTGGATGTCCTCCCCCTCAAAATTGTAAAGGAAATGAAATGTAATTTTTATCCTGGCTACATCTATAATATGTTAGAATATAGATCCAGCATACTCCTCAAAGGGCAAGGTCATCCTAGAACAAACAAATAAACATATCAGCGCAGCTCTGTATTCTTTGGAAATGAGGATTTTTCAGAATTAATGCAGGAGTGAAAGGAGAAAAGCTATATATTTCTTTTAAGCTGCAAAAAGTCAGATTACCCTAGATGTAAGCATTCCTTTCCTCTGATTGGTAAATATGTATGTATGCAGGGCTTTTTTTCTCATAGAACGCTCAGAACGGAGTTCCGGCACCTTTTTTGGATGGCACCTTGTAGGGTAGGCAAAGTGGGTTATATGAGATGTGTGAGTTCCGGCACCTTTTTTTTTTACAAAAAAAGCACTGTGTGTATGTATGTATATGCATGTATGTGTGTATGTGTGTGTGTGTATGTGTGTATATGTATGTATACTCACACAAAAAACAATAGGATACTTTGGTTTTCTGGAGATCAGTAAAAAAAAGTTAGTAAAGAGTTATTTAGATAATCTCATTTATTTCTGCTGAAATTGAATGCTATTAATACAGGCTTCAATACCATGCTTCTTTTTAAAATAAAAATGAAATTATTACTGAGAATTATTGAATGGAAGAAAAAATATTTGACTGAACTGAATTTAGCTTGGAAATGGGTTTTGCAATGTTATAGACCAATCTAGAAGAAGAAAAAAAGAAAACAGTATATGTACAGAGTAGTTTTATTATATTTCTGAGTAATACAAGTCATCTCATTTATATTTGTTTTGTGAGATTTTGAGTGTAAGGCTTCTCACCTAAATATATTCCAAACTTTAAGAAAGTGTTTTGAAATTCTTTACAGCTACATAAATTGACTTGATCTGAAATAAGTTTTGCAACTTGGCAGTGAGGCACCAAATCTTTGGCAACATATAATGTACCTACTTACAATAAGTTGTTTTGCATCTCTCCTTTCCCCAAACACCTGAATCCACCTTCTGTAATTGTGATTGTTGATAAATTTAAAGTGGCATGGATACTGAAAATATTAATTTAAAAAGTACTTATCACCACTTATTGCTTCTAGATTGACTATTTTAAAAACTTTGCAAAAGCAAGATCCTAAAAAAGAGATGTTTTTTTTTAAAAAAAGATCTATATCCTTCACATTAAAACACTGAATTCTTTTTAAATGGGACCAATCCAAGCATAATCAAATTAATCTTTTTAGTATGTCTTTGATCTGACTTCCTTCAGAAGTGATGGAAAATATCAAGTGGATTACCTGGTTAGTCTTAACCCCCTCCCCCTCCTTTTAAATTGAAAGATAATTGGTAGCAATCTACTTGATTATTACTTGATTTTAGGCGAGAAAAAAGCTGAACAAGCTATTCTGTGAGTTGAAAGCTGGTCTGCAGCTTCTTGTGTTGTATTTCTTGAGGAGAGGCAATAGGCACTAAATGTCAGAACAACCTTGTGCCCAGGCCATGCTCTCTGTACACATTTGTGCCCAGGCCAGGCTATCATTAGTGAGCATGTATATGCTTATATACCACAAGTATGCAACAGTTTCAGGATAAGGACCCATTTGGCCTTTAAATGTTGTTCTGAAGGCTGCATTTTAACAATTGGAGAGGGTAAACCGAAATTAAAATATACTTATTAAAGTAATTGATAGCCACATGTTTTAATCCTTTTTCCTTCCATCCCTCTAATAGTACAGTTCAGAAACAGTGTTTGGATAGGTTCTGTGAAAGGGCTTCCCATAAAATCTCCTTTATGATCATTGTACTGCGTGTACATCTTGGCCCTTTCTTTCCATCCACTTTTCATTTTAGAATAATATAAGACTGAATGAGAAAGCAGTGTGGAAAGTTTGTGGATTCTGACTTTTGAATAGGAGTGTAGTGTGAAGGCCTGTCCAGGTTCTTGATGAGATGTTGCAACCCTTGTGAAAGAAGGGTTTGTGTGGGGATTAGACAGAGCAGGGACAAGGAAAATTCAGGTTCAAATCCTCATTCAGCAAGCAAACCAATCAAGGACAACAAGGTCTTTCCAATCTGTCAAGCTTGATATTGATGTTGAAATGGAGATTGAGGAGAAATCATCTAAGGTGGTGGAAGTCCCATGCTGGTTGGGGAATTCTAGAAGTTGGAGTCCACAGTCTTAAGGTTGCCAAAACTAAGAAATCTCTATTTCATTACTGCTCTTCTCTAGTGTATTAGAGAAAACGTGAACTACAAATGTAATAAATAAACACATTCAGTTTGCATTATACTATTTTTGACTGCAGAGGCAGACCGCAGCAGGATTGTGGAAACAAGCAAAATGGACCCCCCCCCCTCCCGATTGGTCGGAAGATGCAGATCAATTTTCTGCCGCTCACGATGGAAACGGGGACCGGCGGGTTGAGGGGACCCGATCACATCCATTCAAGTAATAGCGCCGCTCGTCGTTGGAAGGGGAAGGCAGAGCCGGAGGGGCGGGACTTAAAAACTCTCCCCAGCCAATGGAAGAGAAGCCGTTTGTCTTTCTTTTAATAGGAGGCAGATCGAGAGCGCAGTTTTCGGAGGCAAAGAGGATGGATTGGCGAAGTAGCGAAGAAGTGATTAGTGCAGGAAAAGCTCCGCCGAGTCTTCAGAAAAGTCCTAAGGAAGAAATCCGGCGCGACCAACTGTGATCTTGACTCTGCCGTTGCCACTATCAACCGGATCTTGACATACACGCAGCAAAGTCGCGAAAGTTTTCTCGCTCTCTCCACACTCCGTTAATGATAGCGGAGCGAGTCGGGATTTTAAGAAGAGGCAGCCGTGAAATCGACTAACTGGCCTCGTTGACCAGGAAAGTGTTTAGGCGTGCGCTGACGCGTCTTTTCCAGTCTGGATGAAACTCTAAGCGCTCCAGCGCTTCTTCAGGACTTTCTACTTTCCGTCCTCTCCATCTCAAAACTTTGTTTTGCTCTCCGCTCCCCCTTCTTTCCGCCGCTCTACCTGCCGCCGCTCCGAGCCGCGAATCTGTCCCGTGAGTCTTTTTCTTCAATGGGCGCCTTGGATTCAATCACCGGAGGACCTGCCAATCCGACCGCCGCTGCCCTTACGATGCTGAACGGGGCAGAGAGCCAAAACTTTGCCAAGGAGCCTCCGGACCTCCAGGGAACCACGACCAAAGACTCGGGCGGTGGGGGCGAGCTGAAAATGGGAGCCCCCCAGGACCGCTTCTACTACCCCGACCCCCCCTTGCAGGAAGGCAGCTGTAATTTAGGGCTGACTTACGGAGGCCCAATGGTGCAAAGCGCTTTTGCGGGGAGCGACCCGGCCTCTTCGAGCAGGTTTTTGGGGCCGGCAGCGAACAACTGCCCTTCCTACCGAGGTCAGCCTCCCCCGCCTATCCCAGCGTCAACTGGCCCCGCCGGGAATCCTAGCTTCTCGGTCTCAGCTGGCGAGCTCTATCCCAGCGCCGGAGATCTGTATGCTAGCGCGCCCGCCGGAGAAGGCTGCTACTCAACGGCGGTCCAGCACGTGTTCCCGCGGGCTCCTCTCTATCCCGTGCCGGGCTATCAGGTCTCCGGAAAGATCCAGGTGGTCCTCAACAACTATCCACTCTGGGCCAAGTTCCACAAGCATCAGACGGAAATGATCATTACCAAGCAGGGCAGGTGAGCCATGCTGGCTGGCTGGGGCTGGGCCGCGGGGAACGGAGGGGAAAGGGAGAGGGGGTTACCTGAGGCTTCGAGAAGGGGGCAAGTGGGGCTCCCTCCGCGAAGGAGGAGAAGGGGGGGGAAGACCCGTGTTCTTCTTTCCTCGTTTGCTGAGAACTCCAATCCCAGACGGAAGAGGAGCCGGGATGGGGAAAATCTTGTCTCTTACAGGCACCAGCTGTCTGTGCGTGCGCTTGGCTGCAAAAAACAGGTGGTTGACTTGGCAGTTTCTCTGTAGGGCTCACCGGGCAGGGACCCCAAGGACGAGGATGACGATCCTGATAATCTGTCCAGATTTTTGTAGCCGAGGGAGGACCAATCAGACAGTCCAGCTGGCTTATTTCAGAGAAGGAGAAAGGAAGAGAACATTAAGATAAACATTTAAATATTTCAGGGGTGAATTCCCTTCCCATTTGCAGGATCCCATCAGTTTAGATGGTTATCATTCTGGAAGAATCTGTGCTTCCTGCAGAAACGTTTCCTAAACCTTGGTAATATGGGAAAGATATTTTCCAGTAACCTGGTGGCTTCCAGGTAGATGATCAGCAACTTTATATATATTTTTCAACTACTACCCCCATGAAATATATATATCCAGGATTAATTTGCAATATTTTATTATAAACATTGCTAACAAGTTTTAGGAAGGCAAATCTGATGTGTCTCATCCGCTGTCTAGCGCACTATGCAGGAAAGGTTAAAAGATGTGACTGCTCTCCTGGGACCCCAAATAGTTTTGTAGCCCCAAGTAGTAACTTACACTGGTTTGTTATTATTTCTGTTTAATAACAGTAGCTAAGGCAAGAAAGCTTGTAACTTTTATTTATTTTTATTTTAAGAAGCAATATTACAATGGAAACTGAAAAGGGGGGGACAGAAAAAACATTTTGGTGCTTAGGAGAATATGGTTTTTGTTCCATGGCTTAAGTTTTTTATTTTTATAAGCAGCATGAGATGAACTTCAATATTTTTCCCTCATCAGAACTTCCCAAAGTGAAAAATAGTATAAAAACTATGCTATTTTAAAAAAAGCATGTAGGCTATGCCTGAACAAAGTATCTCTCTCTCTCTCTCTCTCTCTCTCTCTGTGTCTGTGTGTTTATACAGTTCTCTTTTGCTTTCTATGGGATACAATTTTTAAAATCAATTTCAACTAGTACTTTAATCGACTGAAGGTTTAATTAAATATTCTTGATAGTTTAATTCCTAGTTACAGATTCCTTTCTCTCAATTTCAGGGTATTTATATGCTAGTTAAAAAAAGAAAGCTTTAGCTGATTAATCAGTGAGACCAATTTTAATGAGTGTCACTAAGAGTTAGAGGCACATCTGTTTATGTTTGTTTTCATGAGGCTATTTTAATTCTGGTATGCTACTGTAAGAGGGAATTAAAATGAGATTAAAAATGAAATGTGGATTTGTAGAGATATTATTAAAGATGCCCTTATCTTACAGATCCACTTATTTTAATTGGTGCTCTTATTTCTTAATTTGAGAATTACCTTATACTTCCTTCAATAACCAAAATGTGCATTAAAAAAAGAAATAACATTACTTTGGTATTCCATTGATTATAACTAATTGAAATTGTATCACTGTATCTAATTATCTGGGAAGGAACACAACTTAATTAAATAAGGTAACTTCTGAACAGAAATATATAGGACCATTTTGTAAATGAACTAACAATGGTCAGATAATAAAAACAAATGTTAACTGGATTAGTCAAATAGTCTAGAAAGATGTTCCTGATACCAGCACTGAAATTTCATTAAACCAGAAAATTTGGGTGTGTTGAGTACTGGATTCTCCACATAGGTATAAGGAAAAAGAAGAAATATCAGGATGTCTTAGAAGTTTCTAACATGTAGCAGAAAGGACACCGTAATTATGGAATCACTCATATCAGACATAGCATTGCAAATACAAAGAAAAATCAAAACTATGAAAAATGCAAAGAACAAATGTCACAATACATTTCTTATAGTTGAGAAGCATTTTATTTTACACGTGAAATCTTAATTAAATTTTGACAGTCATTTCTCTATGGACTACCTTTTTTGAAATATTATTCAGTTGTCCACAGTTGGATGCAATTATTTATAAGTTGCTTTAAACTACTTTGACCTTAGTAGCTTACAGTTCTTCTGAAAAGCTCAGAATAAGTGATGCAACTTATACTGTGGCTACTTTAAAAAACAACAACTTCAAAGTGATAGAGAAAGGTAGTCTATGAATTGACCAAAAGTTCTTAAATCATCAAATCCTAATTTACACAGTTCTAGTTTCTACATTTTCCCACTTGACATAAAAAGTGTTACAGTTGCTTTCTTGTGGTGTTTGTGGGCACATATTTGTCAAAACACCTTTACAAATAGTGGTTAAACATGTAACTAACCAATGATCTTCCAGCACAGAGCTAGGAAAATATATACGGTTTTTTCTCATGTGAATATGTCAGCTGGCTTTTCAGTTGGGTCAGAAGAGAGATCAAATTTGATTCTTAAGATATAGCTTGATTCTACAGAGAGCAAGGGCACATGAACATATAGACAATAAAGAAGCCAAGTATATATGTTTACTTTATTTGAACTTGATTATGGAGAGACAAAGTTAGTTCAGCCTTCTGATCTGTTTTCAAACAGGTCATAATCTTCGGAATATCTGAAGTAAGTGCCACATGCCTTGGAGAAGTTGTAGAATATATTTCTTTTATCCTGAGGAACTACAGAGGGAATGAAGGATGTACTGCCAGAAATCTTTTTCTAGAAATGAAGCTCTGAACATATTAACATTGCACATGAGCCTACCTATCTCACACCAGTCCTCCTATTTTCTCCAGGCAATTCACTGTCAGACTAGGAAATCTTTATAAAGGTCACCATTGCCATTTTCTTTTTTTGCCCTCTTCTCTCTTCTCTCTGCTCATTTCTGCTCGAATTCCTCTCAACCAAGCTGCAGATCCCAAGGATCTAGCAGAGACAGAGGAAAGAGAGGAAAGACATCTCAGCCTAAAGAAGAATTTCCTGCCAACTAGATCTCTTCAGTTTCTTTCTCTTCTCTTCTGAGAAGGTATGAAAATAGAGAGTACAGTTATGGATTTCCATGCTTATTTCTATACTTTTCTTCCCCTACATACCAACTTATGCCAGAGTTTGCCTTAAGTTGCATAGTGATCAATCCTAAAGGGAGAGAGGAAATTAGGAGGAAAAAATGACATGGAAAGATACCAAGATTCATAGACCAAGGAGGTCCCCCTTGTCAGGCAAGTTATGCCACAAAGCCACACAGGCTACAATAGAAGTTGAAGATGATGTTGTCTCTTCCAGCCTTGGAAAAGAGAACCAGGTCTTTTAAAAGTATTGTTTTTCTCTATCTGAACAGATTTTTAATTCTTAAATGAAGAGCTAACAAGTTTTAATTATATTTCTAACTGAGGACAAATTCTCACCTCAAATTCACATGGTGAATAGGAAATGTGACTATTGAGGCTGAAGAGTTCACATGCAAAGATGAGTCTGCCTTTAGATCCAGAACCTTTTACCCGCTTGCTCTCAAATTGTATACAAACATGTCTTGGCATCATTATTTACAGAATGGCAGGGTTGAAAGAGACCCTAAACCATTCCAGACAAACGGCTGCCCAATCTTTTCTTAAAAACTTCCGGTGTTGGAGTACCCACAGCTATTGGAGGCAAGCCATCCCACTGATTCATTGTTGTCACTGTCTCTGTTGTACTTTGAGTTCATCTCATCCAACCCCCCATGACTGAGGCAGACTTAAGTCATCCTAAGTAGTCTCTCCCAGCCTGTTGAAGGTTTGTCTGCCGCTTCATTGTGAAGAAGTTAGGTGATTGCACTGACTTGAAACAGACACACTATAAACAGGGTAAGATTGGAAATGAAGTCAGCAAATTCTATGCTCCTTGCCAATTCAAATGTGCCTAAATTCTAACTAGGAACAGGGAAAGGTCTATACTGTACTGTACTGTACTGTACTGTACTGTACTGTACTATACTATACTATACTATACTATACTATACTATACTATACTATACTATACTATACTATACTATACTATACTATACTATACTATACTATAGTGGTTGCCTTAGGCAGTAATTTTGGGGTGCAGCAGCAAACTCATCCTGTCTATTTATTTATATAATTTTAATATTTAAAATATCAATTTGTATATATTGTTTTTTAACTTTGTTGTATGCCGCCCAGAGTCTTTTGACTGTGAAATGGACAGCTATAAAAATAATGACAAAGTTGTTTCTTTGTCAAATTTAGATAGTTGTCTATCTAACCAGCAAAACTCTGGGCTGTGAACAAAAATAAAAACATGGATCTACTGCAAGGAGATTATTTTCAAGATATATCTTTTTTCTTCTCAATTATATAAGGCTACCAGATCAGAGCAGCAAAACTCTGAGAGACCATTAGAGGGCAGGAAAGAGTTGCCATATTCTGTACTTTCCTCTGGCCACTGGATGAGGCTTATTCATTTCATTAATGGAATATTATTTGTCCTTAAAACAGAATTCCAATCAGAAAATAATTTAGGTGAAATTCTCTCAATTGGTGTCTTGCATTTATTTAGTTAAGAGTTGGCAATGGGTATGTCTGAATGGCTTTTCTTGCATTGTCGCCCTGCTTCTCATAAGACAATAAATTCCAAGGCAAAGTGCGATGACGGAGATTCCTCCCATTGGTTTTTAATTCAAATTGCATGTATGGGCTCTTGGGGCTGTGGACTTCAGTGAAAAAATATGTGCAATAGCAAATAATTATAGCCAACAGAGGTTTCTTCTGCTGACTCCAAGAAGGGAAATTCAGAACAAACTTTTAAGGACCATAAACAGACCCAGTTAAATAAGTAATGCACAGGAAGTGGTGGAAAAAAGGTCAGGCTAAAACATCTGGAATAAATGCAGATTTTACTGCACTTCTTCTTTTTTTTTTTTAATAACAAGTTTTATTAATTTTTTTGTTTGTTTTACAGCCAAGTGCTTATAACACATCGTGGAGATAGGGCACTCCATAGAACAAAGCAAAAGATACAGTCATACATATACAATTTAAACTACTTCTTTAAAGGTTCCCTCTCTATTTTATCAATAAAGAAAAGAAAAAAGGAAAAAGGAAAAAGAAAAAACACAAAAACAAAAAACAAAAGCTATCAATCATATTTTCACCCGTTTTCAGGCTTAACCAACTTTCAATTAACCTATTTCAATTTGGTCTTACATAAACATATAGTATACAATTCGAGCATTCCTAAAATATAAATTGTTTCTCACATATACCTATTATTCCAATTTCAATTTATACTTCTCAATCAGATTATATCTCTTATTCTATTCTATTTCACATACATATTTTGTAAGTAAACATAAGTTTATATATTTTAAAACCATTACATAATAAAACAATAATTATTTCTATAACTATTATATTTTAATGTTTCTCAACTATATTCTATTTCATATACTCTATCCAATATTTTTATAGATCAATCCAAATCCCTAAAAATTCCTCAATTGTTTCAATTTAGTCCACTTAATACATTGCTAATTACCATTCAATTCTTGTGAGTAAGAATATCAGTAATATTTCACCAATCTCAATCTAACTCCTTTAGTTTTAGATTTTCCAATTTTCCCTATTGCCATTCCAAACCATAATCAAATCCATAATTTAGATCTAATGTTGACTCAGACCAGAATAACCTTAAAAATCTCAGTCCTTTTTACCCATCAAATGAAGTTTTAGCTCTCATTTTTAAATCTAATTCTAGCTTTCTTTTTGTGCCAGGTAGGTTTCCACAGCAGGGCCTCTAATTCCTCCCATCTTAGTGATTGGCTATAAGCCTTTTCCCACCATTGAGTCCAATCATAGTCTTCTTCTCTTTTATCCAGTGTTGTCTGCACTATCATATTGTCAGCGTTTTTTGTGCCTCGTGTTTGGAAGTCCATTCCTGTTGCTTTTAAAATTGTAAATGTTTTAGTTGAATTCTGCTTTTGGTCATCAGAAATCAATAGATTGTGAATATATTTCATCCATCTCGTTAAATTGTAGATCTGATTCTGTGTCATAGTCAGTCAAAGTTTGAGCTTCAGTTTTTAATTCTGAAACCTCCTTTTCCCTAAGCATTCTAACATGTTCTTTAAGTTCCACTCTCATTTCCAAAAAATTTTCTAATATAAGTCCATAATTAATCTGTGAGTAGGATTCCATCCTCTCTTTTTTTTTTTTTTAGTGGAAGTTCAGCTTAAAAAATAGATTGCAGCGTTATAAAATATAGAATCCAAACCGAAATATATTTCCAAACAGAAATTAAAAAAAGCAAATAGTCAAGTCCAGCACAGAAATAAAAAAAGCAGCAAGAGTCCCAATCAGTAGCAGTCAGTTATTATATTATAGTCCAGTCTGGGCATCCCGCCAAAATCAGGGAGTGGGAGTTCAACTGAAGATAGTTACATTGTATCAGTCAAAGTTTCTGGGCTTCATGCCAAGTTCAAGGTTGCATTGTAACCAAAACAATCCACATGAGTCCGCCCAGAAAATGGAAGGTTTTTTTTTTTTTTAAAGTAGGCAATACTGTTCAGGAGAGGGGGGAGGCAAAAAGCATTCCACCCCCCTCCCTAAAGGTTTTCACCTAAACTGAAGATAAACAAGCCAAGCGAGAGAGTCACAGTAAGGATTTTTTTCAGGATACCCGAATTCCAACAGCTTATATAAACAAAACAAAACAAAACAAAATAATTATTTTTCCAAAGCCCGTTTTCCCCAGTATCCAAACGCTGCTTTCTCAAAATAGGGAAATAGTCCTTAAAGCTGTTAACAGGGAAGTAGATAGATTAACAAGAGGGAAGGAAAGGTCTCACCCGGATCTTCCACGGTGGTTCTTTTTGCTTAGATGTTGCTGTGACTTTCGGCTGGAGCAGCTAAGTGATCGGCCATGTTACTGGCCGATCTTTTCCCCGTCGGCCCAAAGGTGATTTCTCGGACCGCGGAGGGAGCTGCCGCTCCCTCTGCGATCGACAAGTGCCCTCCTCTATGGTGGTCGCCCCTCCAGGGCGACTTTCGACCCTGTCCAGGGTCTACCGGCGGGGGGAAACCGGACGGCAAAGAGAGCAAGTTCTTTGCACGTCCGCTGGCGCTGCAACCGGATCCGGGAGTCTGGAATAAATGCAGATTTTACTGCACTTCTATCGGTCAAAATGCACAGTACTTAAGGACTATCTAGTAATTCTGGTTTCTGAGAAAGGAGCATCTCTTCATAGACCAAACCATCCTGATGACTGCCATCACCATCATGCCTATTGGTTACCCTTTTGTGACATTGTGTTTAAATTTTAGAAATTGGAGGTGGAAGAGGGAGGCATTTCCTATGCACAAATTCAGTTTGTGCCTGTGTATAAGTCAAAGATTACACAGAAGAAAGGCTCTGTATTCTGAATAAACCAGAAAAAAAGAGTTCCCTTTTGAAGCACAGATTTGAGAAGATGTTGGGGAGGAGAAATATGGGGTGGAACATATCAGAATTGTATTATTATAGTTGCATATTCAATCAGATATTTGGGCATTTTTATTCACCTTTCCAGTTGTTCTCAAGGACCTGGGAAAGGTAGGTGCTGTTCTTTGATGATGTTCAAAGTATTGTAGCATGATGGAAGCTGTTCCAAGTAAATCTGCCTTTTGCAACTGACTGATGGTGATTTTAGCAATGCTGATGGTGTCCAAGCGATATTCCATATGTTTTGGAATTGCACCCTATGTGACTATTGCTATTGGTATGATCTGTGCCGTATTTGTCATAATTATTCTATTTCTATTTATAACTCTTTGTATTTTGTGATTTTCTTCAATTCTTTTGCTTCCATTCTGCTATCTTCAAATATTGCAATGTCCACTATTTTTTGTCTTTCTCATCAACAGTTGTTAAGTCTTGGATGTTGTGTGGCTGCTGCTTGTCTGTTTGAATTCTAAAGTCCAGAATTCACTGGACTTTAGGACTTTTGTGCAATCAAAAATAGTCTCTCTGTCCCTTTCGTCAACTTTCCTGTTATTCGCCATCACTAGCTATTTATTTGTCTATTTGTTTATTAATTAAATTTATATGGCACCCATCTCATAGAAAGTGCTCTTATCTGCTTTGCTTGCAAGGTTTTTGGTGTATTGGCCATATGATAATTTGCCTTGCCGTCCTCTTTTCTGTTCTTCATTTGGTTTTTCTTGTAGGCCAGTTGGTCTCTTTGGTATTCAGTAAGCCTTCATTCTTTGTACTATAAATTCAGTGCTTCTTCTTCACTGTTAGATATTCTTCCCAATGCCCTTTTTCTTCTTCAGCTGTCTGGTGTACTTCCCCACCTTGGCTCTTTGGTAAGTAGAATATGTCACTGTGGGGATGAAGGGCATGATTCATTGTCCTTATTTTTAGTAGGTGTAATTATTATATTATTATGTAATAATGTATTATTATTTCATTTCATGAATGGCATCAGTAAGTAAAGAAGCGACATTTATTTTTTTCTGACTTTTCTGTGTTTCAGTTCTACTTTTGTTTTAAGGAAATTTTCTTTGCGCATCAACGAAGAACATGCTCTGGATATACCTAGTGTACTTATTCAGAATGGGCTATTAGAAATGATCAGGCCAGCAGAACGTAGGTTGTTAAGATTTCTCAATCTGGCACTATCTAGATGGGTTGCTACTTTCAGAATTCCTAGAAGCACATTAGTCTGAAAGAGCATCTGACTGGAAGATTTTGAGATTGGTTATTGACTGGATAATGTTTTGCTGGTTTTTTTATGGCTTCACTAGACGAAAGGCCATTTCTGAGCATAATTCAATGAACTGCTACCCACTTTAAAAGTACTACATAGTTTGGACATACTACCTTCTTCCATACGTATTTGCTCATTCAGTAAAATAATTTTCTGAGAGTCTATGATGACTACTTCCTTTAGAAATAGCAAACAAGAGAAGGATTTGTAGTGATAGCACTCTGCATTTCCTCCTCAATATCTGATGTCTGACCTTTGGGAGGCAGGATAAATAGCTCTGTTTAGGCCCCTATGTATTATTTTTTCATTTCACTTACTGCTTGTTCATTATTATTATTATTATTATTATTATTATTATTATTATTATTATTATTATTATTATTATTATTATTATTATTATTATTATTATTATTATTATTATTATTATTATTATTATTGTTGTTGTTGTTGTTGTTGTTGTTGTTGTTGTTGTTGTTGTTGTTGTTGTTGTTGTTGTTGTTGTTGTTGTTAAATTTTATTAAGTAAACATTTAAAAACAGGTTGAACACAGTGTGACTTTTCTGGCTGTTATTTGCCATACATACTATACCATATACCATATATCTCCCTATTCATTGATAGGTATTCATTATACCATTTACATATTACTTTTTATACTATTTACATATTTATATATTTACATACATATTTACGTCTATTTACAACATAACTTCCGTTTCAATTCTTATTTCATATTCTTTCTAATCTCTATCTTACGCTCACCTTGAGGTTGAAAATCTACACTTTCTCTCTTCTAAACGAGCTTTCTTTGTTCTGACTTTTTCTCCTCGAGTCTAACCAATAGTACATCTTATCCCAAACTTCATAATACTCTGTTTCATCCTTGTCTTTGATTTCTAATGTTAGTCTATCCATCTCTGCACATATCAGAAATTTTTTAATTAATTCACTCTCCGCCGGGGAGTTTCCATTTTTTCAGTTCTGGGTGTAGACCAACCTTGCTGCTGTTATAATATGCAACACTAGATATGTCTCTCCTTTGTTAAACTTCCCATCTATCATTCCCAGTAAGAACAGTTCTGGTCTGGGATATATCTTCAGTCCCAACATTTCCTCCAACCAAGTCTTTATTAGCCGCCAAAATTCTTTGGCTTTGGAACAGGTCCACCACATATGATAATAAGTCCCTAACGCTTTCTTTCCAACACTGTGGTGACATATCTTTTCTCATCTTTGCCAGTCTTGTTGGGGAGAAGTGCCACCTATAAAACATTTTGTACAGATTCTCTTTATATGAGGTGGCCAAAGTTAACTTTCTATTTCTTTCCCATAACGTTTTCCATTTGTCTAGATCGATATTATATCCGAAATTTTGGGCCCATGTTATCATCACTTCTTTTACCTGCTCCTCTTCCATTTTATATTCCAATAAATATTTATATGTTCTTTTGATTGCTTTCTCCTCCGTTCCTAATATTTTATCTAGTGTTGTCAGATCCCTCCATATACCCCATTCCTTTTTGTCTTTCTTATAACGTGACTGAATTTGCAGGTACACCCACCATTCCAATTGTACCCCGTTTTCTTTTAATTCTTGTCTAGATTTAATTTCCCCTTGTTCATTTAGAATATCTCTATGCGTAACTACTTTTCCCAAGTTCATGAAATTTGGATGCACTAGCGCTTCCAATGTTGAGAGCCATACCGGTGTTTGTCTATAATTCTGTTGTTTAACTTTAATCCACACATTTAGTAATGCTGCTCTGATATGGTGTCTCTGGAAGTATTGATGAACGTTATATCTCTCATACCACAGAAATGCGTGCCATCCAGATTGTAAATCGTGACCCTCTAGGGTTAATAACCTTCTGTCTTTTAAATTTATCCAATCCCGCACCCAAGTGAGTATTGCAGCTTGGTAGTACAGCTCCCAGTCAGGTAGACCGAACCCCCCTCTCTTTTTAGCTTCTTGTAGTAGTTTTAATTTAATTCTAGGTTTCTTCCCCTGCCAAATAAATTTCAATATTATTTTATTCAAATTTACAAAATATTTTTTCTCTAATTTTATGGGGACATTCTGAAATAGAAAGAGTAATTTAGGTAAAATATTCATCTTTACTGCTGCAATTCTCCCCATGAAGGAGAATTGCAAATTTTTCCATCTTTCTAAGTCTTTCTTTATCTGATTGTTTAAATTAACATACGCTGAGAATAAGGGGGCTACAGATGAAAAAATACTTCAATGTTTTAAAAAAGCGGATTTACCAAAAATTCCGGATGAAACAAAGTGTATGTTAAATGCGAAGATAACAATGATTGAATTAAATGAGGCACTGAAAAAACAGAAGAGTAATAAAGCACCGGGCCCAGATGGACTGCCAGTAGAAATATACAAAGAACTCCAAGACTCATTTAGCAAAATATTACTGGAGACGTTCAATGCAGTTCTAAAGGAAGCAAAAACGCCAGCATCCTGGACAGAAGCAAATATTGTGCTGATCCCAAAAGAAAATTCGGACTTAACAAAAATTAATAACTATAGGCCAATATCGCTTTTAAATTCGGACTATAAAATATTTACGGCAATAATTGCGGGAAGGCTTAAAAGATACCTAGACGAATTTATTCATGTAGATCAAAATTGTTTTCTACCGCGAAGGCAGATTCGATATAATATGAGGACGATTTTAAATATTTTGGAGTACTACGAGATTCACAGTGAAAAACAAGTAGCTCTGATGTTTTTGGATGCACAAAAAGCCTTCGATAACGTAAATTGGAATTTTATGTTGAGACAGTTAGGCTTTATGGACTTCGGCAGAAATTTTATTAACATATTCAGAGCCATATACGATAAACAAGAGGCGAGAGTTATAGTTAATGGAGAAGCGACACAAAGCTTCCAAATCAGGAAAGGTACAAGACAAGGGTGTCCACTCTCGCCATTAATGTTTATGCTAACTCTCGAAGTACTGACCAGAATGATCTGAAAGGAAAGCCAATTAGAGGCTTAAATATTAAGAAAGAAACCTACAAACTACAAGCCTTCGCGGATGACCTCGTATTTATCTTAGAGGAACCGCTACATTCGGGTATAAGGCTTGTGGAAATATTAGAAGAATATGGAGAGGTAGCTGGACTGAAAATCAACAAAGATAAAATGAAAATGATAGTTAAAAATATGACTAGTACACAGAAAAATGACCTGGTGGGGAAAGTAAACATCCAAATAGTGAAGAAAGTTAAATACTTGGGAGTACAGCTAACAGCAAGGTGTATTACTATTATTTTATTATTATTACTCTGGGTTGATTGATTTACTTTTCTGAATTTTTGATATACAGTATACCTTGGGATTTCAGTCATTTATAAATCTACACATAATCATTATTATTTTTATGATTATTAATTTGGATTTATTATTTTATTTTTCTGAGTTTTTAACTAAGCAATATACCTTGTGTTTTCAGTCACTTATAAATCCACATATAATTATTTCATGATGTTATTTCATGTTTAGAAAGCAAATTGTTACGACTGTTGGGAAATGATGTTGTTGTTGTTAGTTGCAAAGTCGTGTCCGACCCATCGCGACCCCAGGGAAATGATGTTATTTTCTCATTTTTAAATCCACCAGTATGAAGAGTTTCCTGGATAGATAAGCTTATAATAAGGCCTGAACTAATCAAGAATGAGAATGTCTAATTGGGGTTTCTTATTTTCTTAGAAAATAACTAACTACTAAATAAAATTCTTTGAAAAATATTCAGGATTCATTTTTCTCACTCATAAATAATTACTGTTCAGCTTTTCCCATGCATACTGTACAAGTGTTTGGAAGGTATGCTATCACACACAAGGGCTTTCTGGAAGTAACTGGTCCCAACATCATTTTTTAAAAATTGCCACTGATTTTGGGGCAAACGTATCATTCAACAAAGTGGATAAAAGCATTCATTTATATTGCAACATTAACTCAATTAATTGTGCATTCTTTTTTGTAAATAAATGAAATAGAATTCTGGATGCATTGTTTTATGTAGCAAAATTAATTAGGCTATTTTTAATAGCAGTACTTTAAAAAACCTACAAGCATGGATTTTAAATCACCTCTGAAAAAGTGCTGAAATAGTTTTAACTGTGACCTGTCTGAAAAGTTTGAAACAGCATATAGCGGGTTTTTTTCTGCTTTCTATATATGCAAACTAATACTTTTTAATTAAATGCATAAATTAAAATATTAAGTTAATTGATTATTAATTAATAAATACATAATAAACAATTGAAATTTAATAATAATTAATTGACCAATAATGACTTTTTGAACATGGGATAGTGTTGTAACTGTTAGCACACTATACCTATAAATGTTATTTTATTTATTGCCATATTTTTTAAATATATAAATTTGTAAGATTTGAATAGCAAAAACACTTCTGAAACTTTCTCATTTCTTCCTGAAGCTAATATTTTATGATGGGTAAGGAAATGAAACTCATGATACAACGTTGTGGATTTTATTATTAAGCATTGTAAAATCTACTGAATTTTTTTTCCGTTCATTAGGATTTTCCATGACATCATGACATATTCCTTTTCAGATTAAAAAATAAGCTACATTTTGCACACATATAAGAGATGGCAGAAAAAATAAAAATAAGTGATACCAGACTGGAGTTAAATGGCTGTAATATTGAGTATTAGCAGATTGTAATTCTAAATACTTCGCTGTTTAAAAAAAACATATATGCATATTAAAAGATAGCATTTCAGGGAGAGGATTCATCTATGTCCCTCTAATGTACTACATGTAGTCCTCAACTTAAAAACATTGATTTAATGATATGAAAAAAGTGACATGACCAATTTTCACACTTATGACTGTTGCAGTTTTCCCACTGTCATGATACAACTTTGGCTACTTGGCAACTGGCATATATTTATGACAGAATCAGGAGATCCCCATTTGTAACTTTTCCTGCCATTTTCCAAAAAGCAAAGTCAACGGGGGAAGCCAGATTTGCTTAATGACCTCATGATTCACTTAACAACTGCAGCGATTATCTTAATAATTGTGGCAAAAAAGGTGTAAAATAAGGCACAACTCACTTAACAACTGCCTCGCTTAGCAACAGAAATTTGGGACTCAATTATGGCTATAAGTTGAAGACTACCTGTATTTTTTTAGCATAGGATGAGTTCCTTTGCTATCCCCATTAAAAATTCAAATCTACCAACTTTTATCCTTGACTGCAAGAATAGCTGCATTTATACATGACTATGAATGGGTAGGCATCAGATTCTGGAAAATTGCCCCTTTGTAGAAAACAAACTAAATAAGTAGATACCACCTCCCAATTATTTATGTAAAAGTGTTACTCCTTTACGAGAGGAAGTAAAAATGTGTAAATACAGCCATCTGTATATTTTTCCTGTTTGGCATCAATTGAAATAGGTCCACCTACAACTTCTGAAAGAAAATTTTATTTATTTATTTATTTATTATATTCATATACTGCTGTTATTTCAATTGGCTCTTGATCCAATCTTGGAACTCATTAAAGGTTACAAAGAAGAAGAGCATAGAAATCTGTAAAGATGATGTAAGGTCCATAGCTGGTAAAGTGGTGGGTCAAGCGTGGGGACAGGACCTTGGAGGAAGGGAATAAGAAATGATGAAAGCCTGAAAAATCAATGATCCTATACACTTAATGAAGCCTGTTCTCGAATGTAATCAAAATATAACAATGCTTAATTGTAAGAATTCCACAAAATATTAATATCCATTTAAGATCCTTTTAAATAACTGTGCAATAGCTTGATGGATAGAAGATTTAATTAGGCTGTGGCACAAAATGTCCCCCAGAATGTCCCTTTGCTGGTAGTTCATGCATCAAGAAAAATCTTGAGAGCCAGAGTGGTGTAGTGATTAAAGTACTAGACTACAAGTACTACACCAGTGATGGCGAACCTTTTAGAGACCGAGTGCCCAAACTGCAACCCAAAACCCACTTATGTATCATCGGGTGCCGGGTGGGCGTGGCCCATTGGGTGGGCATGGCCTATTGTGTGGGCGTGGCCTATTGGATGGGCATGGCTTATTGGGTGGGCATGGCTGCGGTGGTAAAGGCAGACTGGGTGGGACTAAAAGGTTTGATCAATCAATTCCAACTTTGCGAGATCTTTTTTTCCCCGCGAGAAGTTGAAATTGACTGATTGATTGAACCTTTTTTTTTTTTGCACACGGCGGTGGAGGCCTAAAGCGAAAAGGTTTTATAAAACCCAGCTGAAGGCCTAGGACTGGGGTGACAGCGCACGTGCCCACAGAGAAGGCTCTGCGTGCCACCTGTGGCACCCGTGCCATAAGTTCGCCACCATGGTACTACACCTTCAGCAAATAAGTTTCCTGGGTGATTTGGGGCCAGTCATTCTTTCTCAGTCCAGCTACTTCACAGACTTTTGTTCTGGGGAGAAAATGAGTAGAAGTATGTATACCATCTTGAGTTCCTGAATTGAAGGTGGGATATAAATGTAACCAAGAAACAAATAAGTAACAAAATGTATTACCAAGACATGGCCATTGTGAGAATAATGTAATAAACTAAATACAATTGAGATTGTTTCTCTCTCCATTTTTGTAAAACTTTTCTTCTTCTATCATATTGAAAATTGCAGACCTATAGCAATTTCTGAATGGATTCTGGGGGACATTGTTTTGCTGGGGGGCAAAATTTCAATTTTCATGCTGCAAAGCAATAGTTTAAGTTGAATGTTTTCTTTAAGAACATTGTCATGGATGAAAAGGGAGAACAGCACAATAAGGCCCAGAAATTGAAAATTCAGCACAAGTCATTTTTACTATATCCTCTGGGAAACCTACTTTTTGGAAAACTTCAAGTTTTGAAACAATAAGTAAAAAGATAATAAAGAAGAAATGGAGAGGGTTATACTCTATTGTTACAAACTTTAATACAGTTAGTAACAAAATTAATCATATTTTCTCTCCTGACATGGCCTTGCACCTGTTCTACATTCCTAATAAAAGATTTTTTAAAACTGTCTAACTTAATAAAGGTAACACCATGAATATGCAAATCGTAGCAATGTTATAATCAGAAGAATACAGTTGACAGAATGGATTTTATGGATTGTAAATAATTACAGATATTTACAGAAAACTTAATAAAAATTTGTAATTGTCTATGGAGATTCTCAGTCATCCAGGTCATGGTTGTCCCAAGGTGCTTTTCAAAAAGCAACTGGATTTTCTTTGTTTTTTCCCTTGAAGACATTTTGGGTCTTCAGTTCTGAAGAAATGAAGCTTCTTGGACGAGAAGCGAAACGTCTTCAAGGAAAAAACAAAGAAAGTCCAGTTGTCTTTTGAAAAGCACTTGTAGGGCATACCTTTGTAATCCAATATAGACTCAGTCAACCACTCCTCTATCATTATCATCATAATCATCATCATCGACAAGCATTGGTAGCTAGCATGATGCTGATAGTGGACCTGTTCTGCCCCCCTTACTTGCATCTCTCTGGATGAATATTTGAGTTTTGTGGACCCTACTTACTCCTTCATTTTCACAGGGGGATACCATTCAATACCTCCTCCAATACCATCCTAGTTTCCAACCTTGCCCTAGGATGGAAGGAAAGTGATTTGCAAACAGGACTGTTCCATTGTCTTTCTCTTCTTATTGTTTGCTGATAGGGTGAGCTGGTCAGCTGCATTTTGTGGTTGTTAAAAGGAATATTTCAAAGCCTGATTTCCATGCCTCCATGCTTATGTGAATAAGAAGAAATGCAAGAGAAAAGAAGAAATGCTTAAGGCAGTGGAGAGAAAGAGACAAACAGAAAAAAGGGAGGAATATTGGGAAAAGAGTAAGCAATATCAGGCTATTAGTCGAGACAACATTTTTCATCACTGTCAGAGAAGTGCCTTGGCCTGAGAATCATCTGTTTAAGCAGTGTTTCGTTTGCATTGCAATAGTTTATATACAGTATTTTCTTTAATCTGCAAGGTAATGTAATACTAATAGGGCTCCCTCTTTTCTGCCATATTATAGTTTTGCAAGGAAGTCTATTGTTGTAGGGTACTTATTTGTCAGTGATCTCCCAAATGTTTTTGAGGTTCTGAACCTATAATGCCTATTATCCATACTCCTTTATGTTAAACTGGAACTTTTAAGATGTTTGTTATAATACCAAAATTGTTTTTTGATGGACTCAATAGAACAACTATTTTTTTCAGAATGATGGAAACTGACATAGCAGCTTGATCTCAGAATTTTAGAGTTATATCGGAATTTGGAAAGTATGGAGCTTGTTCACTGAGGAATCCTGTAAACAGTAGTCCTCTGGTGTGGGCAGTCACATCATCCACTTGTATGGATAAGAGCTTTAGATTGTATGTTCAGGACTTTTCTACACTGTGGTCTTAAGCTGTAGGGCAGGGGTGTCAAACTGCCGGCCTGTAGGCTGGACGCGTCACAATGAAATCGCGCCCACCCCATTGCCGGCAATGGGGAAAAAGTTCCGATATGTCACGCAACGTCACGTGATGTCGCGAGTTTGACATGTCTGCTGTAGGGCTTAGGTGTATAAACCATCTGGAAATAAAGCCAAGAAAGTCCTTTCTGGATTTCAACCTCCATTTTGGTCACATTATGGCCTGATGTTCTATGTTATTCTATGCCTTTGATAATGAGATACTCTTCATTATTTCTCCTGGACTGATTGGTAGCTAGGAAGGCAGGCAGGCAAGAAAGAGGGAAGGAAAGTTTTAACTTGTTTCTTTGATTGGAAGATGAAAGTGGCAGAACTCTTTTTTTCACCTGGTCAAAATGAAAAAAAAGCAGGTTCCCATCACTAAATCTGTTTTTATAAAGGGTTGTGGAATGCATGAGCCAAAATGTAGAGGGATGGGGCACTCCTGCCATGGAGCACAGGGGCTAATTTGGGTGCAGATGTTTGCCTATAATGAAATGAAGCCCTGTTTGAGCTAGCACAAGTAAGACATGTAGGCAAAAAAGACAGGTGGAGGCTGCCTGCCCAGTGGATTGGCCATGGGTAAGGGAAGACCTTGTGGGATCCTGTCTTCAAGAAGAAGAAGAGAATAGCCTGGACTTGCATCAGGGTAAGCTGGTCCTGTGGATCAACCCACAATGACTACCGTGTTTCCCTGAAAATAAGACCCACCCAGAAAATAAGCCCTAGCCTGATTTTTTGGCATCTGTCTAATATAAGCCCTACCCCAAAATAAGCCCTAATTAAGAGCCACTCACTCCATCCCACCATCTGGTTGCTCCCTGCCACAATGGGGCAGGAGAGCACGCATCGTACCAGTGCCGACGCCACGAGGTGAGGAGAGGCAGATGGGCGGGTGGAGCTGCCCCACACGCTCTGCACCTACTTACCTCAGGGCCCCTGCAGCCAGGCCACTCTCTGCTGCTGCCCACCTGCCTCTTCCCTTTCATTCCCCTCCCAAGCCAGAGTATGGAGGATGGGTGGGGTCCCCCTCTGCCATTTCAGAGCCAGGGGGAAGTGATGGCAAAAGGCTCTTCCACCATTGCGCAACAGCCGCGTCCTCTGCTGGAGGGGCTTTCTTCAGTCCCGGCCGCCCCTGCTTCACCCCGCAGATGATCTGCCCAGTCACTGCAGCCACTGCCTCCTTCTCAGCCAACTCTCTCATGGCTTGTATCATGACTGGGCAGCACAAGCCTCCCCTGCCACCTCCCTCCACCTGAAGCCGCCTGCCTGCTCCCTCCCACTGTCTGCTTGCCCATGGACACAACTGCTTACAGGGCTTCCCCAGGGCAGACTCTTGGGAGGCGAAGGCAGTGCCGGCGGACCACACCTTCAGGAGGTGAGGAGGAGAGTGGTGTGGACAGGCAGGGGAAGCGGAAGCACCAGGTGGCACAAGCCTCCCCTGCCGCCTCCCTCCGCCTGCCACACTCTTTCCTTTTGCAAGCAGACGAAGCTTCCAGTCTCCATCAGTTCCCTGTCTGGGTGAAAAATGTTTGGGCGCCTATGGGGCGCTTGGAAACAGACCAAATTGCTCCTTTTCCAAGTGCCCCATTTGAAGCAGATGAAGCTTCCAGTCTTCGTCTGGACGAAAAGCAAAACGCTCCATTTCCAAGTACCCCATTTGCAAGCAGACAAAGCTTCCACTCTCCATCAATTCTCCCTCTGGGCGAAAAGTGTTTGGGCGCTCCGTTTCCAAGCATCCCATAAGCACCCAAGCACTTTTCGCCCAGTAGGAGAACTGACAGAGACTGGAAGCTTTGTCTGTTTGCAAAAGGAAAGTGTGTGGCAGCAGAGGGAGGCGGCAGCGGAGGCTTGCACCACCCAGTCCTTCAGCTTCCCCCACCTGTCCGTGCCGTTCTTTTCCTCGCCTGAAGGCGCGTTCCACCAGCACTGCCCTCGCCTCCCAAGTGTCTGCCCTGGAAAGCCCTGTAAGCCGTTGCCGCTGTGGGCAGGCAGACAGTGAGAGGGAGTGGGTGGGCAGCCGCAAAGTCAGACAACCCCCGAGCCCTAATGGGTATTTTGGTCCCCCAAAAAAGTATGAAGACAGATGAATGCCTCCTTCCAGAGTTCTTTCTATGTTTTTTTTTAAACACACCTAACAGGCTCCCCCTTTCTGCTGCTTAAGACGCCAATTGAGGCAATGCGGAAAAAAAGAGGAATAGATTAACACAACCTGTGTTGTTTTTGATATTATTATATAGACAAAAATGTAATATCATAGCATCCACTTCTTTAGTGTTGGCCTTCATATATATCAAGTTCTTCCCAAGAACCTAGGATATTGTAATGTATTGGCATAGTATATATGCAGATCCAAGGAGTGGGACCTTTTGTAGTTGACAGGTAGAAATTTAAGAGCCACCAAAGATTCTTCAGTATCCACCCAGTGTGCCGATAACCATTGGGACCACCATAGTTTATTCCATAATCTTTCAATTTCAATTTTCAGATTTTTATACTTTGTGGCCTTCTCTGATTCATCATCATCATTATTCAATTCATTGCAGGTCCATATATGACTATTCTACACTGGTCTATAACTATTTGTTTTGACTGATTATATGACTATTTAAATATATACATGGAAATTTAGACAGAATCAGTATAATTTAGATTGAAGCTCAAGACTTCTCACCACTATCAATATCCATTTTTATTAAGATAAATATGCAAATAGAATGAATAATAGGAGAGCTGCTAGCTAGACAAAAAGTGTCTCTTTTCTTATATCTTATTCTCTTTAAACCAAGTATTAATAGGGCCACATTTCAAATATAGGATTTTCATGGAAAAGGCAGGCTCATGACTACTTTTCTTCTGCTGAACTGTAATTCACTCATTCATTCATTCTTTAATTAGGTCTGTATAAGAGGAAGAGAGATAGGTACAGTCTATATACCAAACGAATGACCCATTGGGATCCCCATATCAAAACAACCTACCTTATGTGCAGCCAGAATCTGAAAATAACATTTAACACAGCACAGTACTTAAGCAAAATGGTTGAGATCTGCATATGTGGGACTGATTGGGGTAAATTGCAGGGGTGACACCGAAATATAATTTTATCATATTTTATCTATATCTTAAATTATTGTATTCTATTCCAATTTCATTTTAAATTGTATTTTATCTAATTCCATTTTAAATTGCTTTAATCAAATTTTAGTAATAATTTGTCTCTGGAACTTTGCACTTTGATATGGCCCAAGGCCCTAATCAATCAATAAATCAATCAGTAAATAATTAGGTCTATATAAATTTGTCATGAATTTATCTTTTTCACTTTTACTCTATTCACTTTCTCATCCCAGCATCTGTAAGGAACATCTTGCAGAGAGTCTGAGGTTTTTTTCATGTTAACATATTTCAGCTATCAACAAAGAAGCATCCTCTATATTTGAATGCAATTCTGTGTGTTTATTTGGGAGTAACTTCTTTTGATCTCTGTGACTTAAGTTTTGAAGCAACATATAATGATCACTTAGTGTAATTTTTGCCCTCTTCTTTTTCTTTTTCATTATCTTTTTCCTCTTCTTGCCTCTAAATCACTTACTATTTTTCTGCTTGTTCACTTTGATGTTTTTGTTTTGTTTTCTTACTATTGCAAGACACGGATAATTGGTAACTGGCTTTAATGCCAAAAGCATAAATTTCAGTGCATGTTATCCAGTTAGAACCTCCATAATCAGACAAAATATCCTGTTGAATCTTGGCTGACGTTTCTTCATGGCATGCTTAATAGTAACTGTTCTAGGAAACAAGATGATGGACTAGATTAGAAGGATTTTTAGTATCATCCAGAAGTAAGTTTTTAACATCAGTTGTGTTCTTGATGACATTCTTTTCCTTCTTCAGTTGCAACCCATCCTCTCATCTTTCCTTCCTTACTGAATGCACCTAGAGTCACAAAATTGGAAGGAACCTCAATGTCATCTAAGTTGACATAGAAACAAAGTATGCATATAACACTTCTAATATTGTGAATGAAAACCTATTCTCAATTCAAAACTGATCTAGATATTATTGGCAACTTCTGCTTGCAAAATATACGAGATGTGATAACCCTAATATTTTTCATTCTTAGTTGTTTTTATCCTACTTTCTATAAGGTTATTTTTCTCCTTCTCTCATCGTCTCATTATCTTCTTTTCTTAAGTCCCAGAAAGAACGTCTCACTTTGATACTGTAACCAACCTGTTCCAAATGTGTTAAAAGTCTAAATGCATTAAAGTCACTGTATTTCCTGTGCACTCTTCAAGATTTTTGCAGTCGGAGAAAAGTCCTTCCCCCACCCTTTGCTTCAAGCTCTGGGTGGTTCACCGACATCAGAAGAAGAAACAAGATGCCAGTTTAAGAGAACTGGATCCCAAAACATAACAAAAGATCCATATTTAAAGCTAAAACATTTTGCAATCTTCTCTAGCTAGGGATCCTATTCCTTTTGTACCACAGTGAATGCATTGACTATTCCAGGGCCAGCTTCAGTTCTAAAAAGGTGGAATGAACTGTTCTATGCTATTATTTTTCTGAGCAAGAATTAGACAATCAAAACTCTGAGGGCTACGTGCAGCTCCACCCCTTCTTTTTGCTTCTTTCAGCGTCCCCCTCACTTAAAAAAAATTACAAGAGTTTCTTACCATTTTAGGATCGGAAATTCACAAAAAAACTACAGTGTGTGCACTAAATTGATCTGTCTATGCAGATTCTCAATCAGTCAGGTCATGGTTGTCCCAAAGGTGCTTTTTCAAAAAGGCAACTGGACTTTGTTTTTTCCTTGAAAATGTTTCATTTCTCATCCAAGCCTTTTCAGTTCAGTTCTTCAGAAGAAGCTTCTTGGATGAGAAGTGAAACATCTTCAAGGAAAAAACAAAAAAAAAGTCCAGTTGCCTTTTGAAAAGGTACCTTTGGAACAATAAATTGACTTGTTCCTCCCTGTACCCCCGTGTTTGTAACCATGACAAAGTAAACTCCTTATACTATAGATTTTAAAACAGAATATCCTGGCTCTGTTGATGTATGTGATGTAGCTTCACCAGCTGTCCATCTTAGCTCCATGCATTGCAGCTCTCAGATTCCATCTCCAAGTGCTATAGCTTTATGCCTGTTGTCCATGTGTCTTTTCAGTGTGGAATGTGGATCTCTTTTAAAAATTAATCCTTTTGCTCATTATATGATCAAAGATTCTTTGAGTAGTATCTTTCTAATTTCTATCTATTTCTATTTCTATCTATGTGTGTGTGTGTGTGTGTTTTTGTGTGTGTGTGTGTGTGTGTGTGTATACATGATAGAAATATTAGTTAAGCAATGTCTGTTTTTCAGTCTGTTCACAGAGGCTTTCAGTAGATTTGGTAGGTTCAGCCAAGGTCTTATCTGCTTCTTGTAACTGGGATCTTGAAAATCCCCTCTAGGGAGCCTCTCCTTGTGTGTTTATCTTGGATGCAGAGATAAGGGAAATGAACTTAACAGAATCATATAAGAAGCCTTACCTAGGCAGAGTAATGAAACATTCCAAGTCCAAGGAAGCAAGATAACATTTGAAAGCAATATCAACATTCAGACAAAATGATTCACTGGGATATAAGGAGGAGGGAAGGTCAAGCACTTGCAAGTTTTTGTTATTATAGCCTATCTCTGTGACTTTTGAACTTTTCATCCTGGCATTAGGTTGCTACACCAAACTCACAGGATGTAGTGGGATATTTTACCACTTTTTAAAATCTGGATGGGGAGGAACTATATCTGATTCAATCCTATCAAGACTGAGTGATGTGAATGTTAGTGCCATTTGAACCTTGGATAGAGTAGTACTTCCCCATTTAAGAATGGTGGACAATTTGTGGGTTTTCTTGGACTCGTGGCTCTTCTCAATGAGCAGGTGGAAGCTGTTGCCAGGAAGGCCTCTGCACAGCTTCATCTGCTACAGCAGATTTACCCAGATAGGGAAGTCCTCCAGATAGTCACTCATGCCCTAGTCACCTCCCAGCTTACTGTAACACAGGATTGCTCTTGAAGATCATTCGAGAGCTTCCACTGATTCAGAATGCCTGGATAGCAATGGGCATGCCTAGATATGCCCATGTAACACCCTTGCTTTGAAAATTGCACTGGTTGCTGTTTGCTTCTGGATATAATTCAAGTTATTGGGTATGACAGGCATTTGCTTAACTCATCCCATATAACACCATGTCATTTAGCTATGATTATAATAGTCCCACATATCTGGAAAGTACCTGCTTGGAGAAAGCTACCTAAAGATACAAACTTTCCCCATAACCAAAGTAAAGTAAAACCATCCATCTTGTCTGTATTCACAGTTTCTCTTTAAATGAAATTTCTATCCAGAATTTCTATCCAATTTCTTTTTCTTCTCTTTTAATCACCTTTATAATAAAGTAATTCCTGATATCTGAGAAGGCTGATATCTCTCCACCTGTAGGCATCTTCTACTCTTCCAACAGTTGGAAATTTAATCTGAGTCATTTCTCAATGGAAAAAAAAATGAGGTAATCCTCAATTTATAACTACTCATTCAGCAACCATTCAAAATTATGACTAAAAATTTTGGTTTTACAACTTGTGCCTGAAGTTTTATTTATTTATTCATTAGATTTTTATCCCATCCTTATTACTTTACAAATAATTCAAGGTGATGAACATACATAATACTCCTCTTCCTCCTATTAACCGTGTAAGGTGGGTTAGGCCAGGGGAGAGTGATGCGCCAAAGTCACCCAGTTGACTTTCATGACTAACATGGAACTAGAACTCATGGTCTCCTGCTTTTTTTCTAGGATAACACCTTAACCACTATACCAAACTATCTCTCAGTTATGGCAATTGCAGCATCCCTTCAGTTACATGACCACAATTTTGCAAATAAAACTATTTGGGTTCTGACCTAATTCAAATGTATTTTTCCATATACCAATATTGTACATTTTGAATAGAAACATGTTAAAGGAGCATTCATATATGTGGACTGCTGCATGAAGGCTGACAGGGAAGATTCCACCAACAAAGAAGAACTCCAGAAGTCCATTAAGGCCTGTTTTAGTGTTCATGCAAGGCTCCAAAATTCCAAGATTTGCAAAGTCCCTTTGTAGTCTGTAGTTAATATAAATTTGTTCTGCCCACTTGTGATACTTCAGAAAAGAAATGCTTACAAGAAGAGGAGTGGTCAAAAATCTGCTCCTTTCCTTCTGCTTCAGCCATTAAAAGGCAGTAATGCATAGATCTAAGCCTTGCAACTTGAAGGCATGTGGACATCAACCCCAACAATTTCCCAGCCAGAATCAAATAATCAATATGGATGCCCCCAACCATTGTTTTTTAGCAGCTGCTTTGATTTTTTGTGTTCCCTCCATAGATGTGGTTGCTATTTCTAACCATGCAGCTTACTGCAGTGAGTCATTTATTTATTTATTTATGTATGTATGTATGTATGTATGTATGTATGTATGTATGTATGTCATATTTATGTAGTGTATATCGGAGGTGGTGACCCTTTGAGAGCAGTATGCAATGAAATTTCATTTTAATGTATGCCGATTAGTGTACATTCAAAGTGACATAAAGTTTTTATCTATTCTATACATTAGCTGTTAGATATATCTTGTTCTACATAGTAAGATCACAAGTAATTAGAACTAAAATTTGTATAAAGATCTGAAAGAATAGATACTAGAATATTTGTAACTAGTGAAATGTTGAAAACATTTCAGGCATCCTCGTTTATTTTTTGTTATTGCTTTTTGAAATATTACTGGTAAGATGATGGGGGCAGTTGTAGCAACAGTTTCTGGACTTTGATTATCTGCTTCATCCCTTCTCCCCATTTTGAAGTCAATGACCAATGATGCAGACCCTCCTGTCCAGGATACATAATTTTGCTCCTTTAAACTCAAAGGTTTAATGAGGTTGGTGGGTGATAGTGTGCTTATTGTGATGGAATCTGGGTCTGAATTACGAGAGGAAGGAATAAAGAGAAACATCAGCTTTGAAACATTGCTATGCAAGAACTAGTGCAGGAGGGATCCTCCCTAATTGCTTATCAGCATTTATCTAGATAGTTATGCAGAATATGCTTTAGTTTGACAAGATTTTGTCTATGAGCTAATATACAATAAAGAAACTTCTTTGAGCTTTTACACATATCATTCTTGGCTTCACAGGCCTGACAATTACAGATTTAATGAAGGATTGTTTTAGGAGAAGTGATTGAGGGATATCCTGGATTCCTTTCCCTCCTTGGCCTCCCAGTACAGTATTACCTGTGAATGGGAAAATAAACCAAAGATTATTCTCTCTAATGCATGGTGGAGGGCAAGTGAAAGCCTTTTTTGATGTTATGATGTTGATGTTAGAGAAACTTGAATCAGTAATGGTGATTACACATACACACAAAACACACGAGAGAGAGAGAGAGAGAGAGAGAGAGAGAGAGAGAGAGAGAGAGAGAGAGAGAGAGAGGTATGCATACGTATTCAGGGAACACCAAAATTCCCATGTCCAAAAATATCCTAGCTGACAAGTTGGGATGCAGGATGGGACTGAAGTTGTAGGCAATCAACAGAATTTCCTCTTCTACTTCACCCTGTGCCCTGCCTATGCTCCCCAGACTGTCCACCCTCTGAAATATCCCTCCAGAGATCCGATTGGCACCATCCCGTTGGCCTTTTGCAAGACCTTGAAAGTGTGGTTCTTTGCTTCAACCTGGGGCCCAAGATGTGTGAGGGAGCTCATCTTCTGCTTATGTTGTTTGTTGTTTATGATTCCTGCTATGCTATGGTTATGTTATGGTTTTATAGTTTTATGTTTTTAGTTGTTTTTATTATCTAAATATTGTAATCCACCCAGAGTAATTTATTTGAGATGGATGATTATATAAATCTAATAATAAATAATATTCATAAAAAGCCCCAAAGGGAAACAGAAATAGGCAGAATTATTGACAATTTCACATCTTTCTTACTATTTCCCAAAAAGAAAAAACTGCACAAAAATTATAATGCTACCAGCAAATGATTGTGACTAGCAAGAGCGAGAAATAAAATGGTACTGGAGTAAGTAAACTGGTGCCTCTCCCCAAAGTCTTGAAAACAGTGGAAAATACAGTCGCATGAAATCCCTTCTCAACAAAAACAGCTGAAACACCTGTTCTTTGAGAATAAAAGCAGAAGAAACTACAGTACTGTCAGAACCTGTCTCTCTTTTCTAGAAAATATCAACAGGAGTGCCAGACGTGTTTTTTTTTGTGTGTTTTTTTTAAAATAGGTTTCGTTTTTTTCACAGAACTGCTAAGCAACAAAAAGGTTCACTGCTCTTCTAGAAAAATGTGAAAATAAGAAACCCAGATAAAGCATAGCGGGCGTTTTCTGAAATACAGATTTGCTGTCTAATTAAGCTCACAACCCAAGCCAAAATGGCCACAGAGGGCAATGCCCTGAGAACATGGCTGCAGGGTCTAATAGGTGCTGAGTCTAATAGGTGCTGAGCAATGCCCTCTACCATCACTTCATTGGCCACTCTGTCACCAAGTGTTGTAAACTGTCCATATGGCAAAGTTTATGTTCAGAAAAGAGGAAAACACCACTTTAATAGTGGAACAATTAGAGATGACTAATGAGGGCTGGAGGTGAGATGGAATTCATCATGAAGGCATATCCCTTAAAAACATTGAAGTGCCTTTGAAGTTAGTGGGATGGGAGGATGAAGCGCTAGTATTCTTACAGATTAATAAAAGAGAATGTCTCTGCCCTAAGTCTTATAGGATGAGCACCAACAAGAGAAAAGGGTTGGGTGGAGAAATAAAAATCATTAGCCTGCTAATTTCCTTATATACAAACATAGACACAAACCCATGGAAAAGCTAAAATTTGTAATCTGTGTCATTCTGTATATATGCCTATTTGCATGTTGCCGAAAGTTGAAGAACAGATTTTTTTTTAAAAAATGATTTTATTTCTTTGTTGTAAGACAATGTTTGATTTTCACCATGAGGTTTCTGTTTGAGGTTTGTGACACAAACACAGCAAACAAAAGACAACACAGAGAGTTAAAACTCTACAGTATCATATCTCAAACAGAAAAATCTTTTTCAGGTTGTAGATGGGAATACAGTCTTTGGCACTGTTTAAGAGCCTGGTTGTCAGGAAAAGATAGATGGAATTCTCATATCTTTGTAATAGGAATGGGTGGGCATCTTTTTCCTGTCAAAGGCTGCATTCATTTTGTGATCATAGATTGGAAGCCACGTGGTAGGCAGGGTTGAAACAAACCAAAGTTAGGACCATAAGATATGGAGAGATGTGACTGTCCCGATGAGATGCAGATAGAGCAGGCATGTCAAACTGCCGGCCCACAGGCCGGATGTGTCACGCCGAAAGTGCGCCCACCCCATTGCCAGCAATGGGGGAAAAGTCACACGACATTGCGACTTTGACATGCCTGAGATAGAAGGTGACATTATGCAGTTTTCATTTCATCATCCAATTTTCTCATTGAAAATAGGATCCAAAACTGATCCTTAAAGAAATATTTGTACATATCATAATACCAGACAGAAGATTAACTTTGCTATCTCTACTCTAAACAACTATTTTTAAAAAATGCAAATTCTTTATTACAGATTATCAGCTAAGACTAAATAAAATGTATTAAATAAAATCTGCAAAATAGAGTTACAGGGTAATAATAAAGAATAAAATACAGGTAGCCCTTGTTTAGCAATTTAGCAAAAATTCACAGTTATGGCAGTGATGAAAAAGTAATATTATGATCAATCTTTGCATTTACAACTTTCCTAGGTTTGTAAATCAAAGAAAAGCTGAAGTAAGATCCTAACTAAGCGCAGGCATAGTTTCACTTAGTGTCTACTTTACTTAATAATCAAATTGCCAGTCTCAATTGTGGTTGCTAAATGAGGCCTATCTATAAAACATATCAGATAAAAGATCTACAGTCATACTTGCACTATCTTACGATCAGCAAGATATGAGCTGCAAGCTATTTTCAATGGCAAATGGAGATTTATCTGCTAAAAATATTAAGAAGTAGAACAATTAACAAGCAGCCTCCATCATCTTATCAATCTTATCAATACATTTAACAACAAATTACATTAAACCCATTGGAGCAGCTGGGACTGGATGGAAGACTCCCGAGGAAGGAAGCAATGAGTTTAGTGCAGACATGTCAAACTCGCAACATCACGTGATGTTGCGCAACATATCGGGACGGTTTCGCCATTGCTGACAATGGAGTAGGCGTGGCTTCTGGATGACGTGTCCGGCCCATGGGCCGGCAGTTTGACACCCCTGGTTTAGTGTAAGCACCTGGACAATCAGGAACACAGTAGTGCTTATTAGGATTGACATTTCACCATCCTTTACTCTTGATTTCCAGTGGAGATCAGAAGAGATTCATTTCTATATTAATCTAAGCCCATATCTGGAATGTCCCTAGTTTACACATTCCTAAATTAACTTTCAACTGCAGCCTACAGAGCTATAAGACTTGACAATTTTTTTAAAAAAAATATTCTTTCCTTCTAAATCTCCTATCTGTAGTATTTGTACCCAAGGAAGATTTATGGAGAACCTAAAAAAAGTCTTGCACATATTTTTCTTTTATTTCAGTTGATCACAATAAATCTACTATTCAATATAGTTGTTTGTTTAGAAACAGTTGTAAAACATGGAACGATGGTGAAATGTAGAAGAGAAGAATGCTTCACAATTGCTAATAATATATCATGGTCAACTACAGGATGGGAGGCATAAGGTCATTAACCTTAGAACATAAATTACCTAGCCTGCCTAAAGGTAGAAACTGAAACCAAAAAATTCATTTTGGTCATTAACCAGCAAAATATAAAATGATTTCTATTGTTTGTTTTGACAGTATAAATTTTATCAGATCCACGGTTCTGAAATGGAAAAATTAAAAGGGAGCATTATAGAGGGCTGAATTAACAGAATAAATGTCATCTGTAAAAACAAGTTTCAGTTTAGCAAAGTTTTAGAGCAGACATTGAATGTCTCTCAATCTCAGTTCTCTCACTTTTACGTTAGACATAAGAAAAATCAGTTGTATAAAATTGTGTAAAATTTAAATCCAGAGAATGTGTTATCATTTTGAGCAGTGGTTACAACACCTGCAGAGTTTTGCATTTGCAACTGGGAGGAAGATGGGATTGAAGGTAAGAGGAGTTGTACTCACTGTCTCTTGAGTGGTTAATGTGGGCCATGTAACCTTCTCCCAGCAACGTTAGCTCAGGAAGTAAGCAGCCCACCACACAATCCGCTCAATTCTTTTGGTTGTTTTGTCAAGGTGGAGAGAATGAGTTTCAGCTCCCCTTCTGAAAGTCAATCAAGGCACACTGAACCCCCATCACAGGCATGGGTCCATCAAAGTGTTGTAGATTGTGGCAGGAATCGGAAAAGGCAAATAACTTAAGTGACAGAGAAGACAAAAATTATGATCTATTTACATAGGAAAGGCCTTTTCAAGAGCCTCCTTCCCATAATGTTTCTTCATAATTGTTTGCTAGAGGAAAATAACTTATTATAAACAAAGTGATATCTCCACCAAAGATTTTTTAAAAATCCAATATCTGTGTTTATTTACTTATATGTATATATATCTTGCAATTATTCCAAGAACTCAGGTTGACTTATATGATTCTTAACCTTCCTATTTCATCTTTACAATTATCCTGTAATAAAAATTAGGGGAAGCCAGCTGGATGATTTTCAACCAGTTATATTCTCTCAGCTCTAGAAAGGAGACAATGGCAAGTCACTTTTTAAATATTGCCAAGAAAATTGCAAAAACTAATCCAGGCAGTCTCCAGGAGTCAACACTGACTTGAAGGTACTGAAAATAGTTGAGTTCAGTCAATACAATTCAACTAGTTATAGATATTTTTCATATTTTCTTGAATCCAGTTGGATTCTATGTAGCATAATAGATATATCCCAAATGGGATCCATAGCCCAATGTATTCCATTGGGCTATAAACTAATCAACAGCCATTCTAACACAGAAACAAAATTAACAAGACTGGGTGTGTTATGTGAAAGCAGCCCCAATGTCTTTATCTTACCTTATGAAGCATGTTATGTGAATCCAGCTTGTGCCTAACCCAAAGATTCATGACTTGAATCTGTGTTTTCCTACTGTCAATCCAAAATAATATAACTTTGCCGAGATCCCTAATAGTGCAGAAATTCTCCCAAAACTGACATTTACAGGCTGACCAAAATACAAATGGAAAAGAGGATGTTTGGAGTGAAATATTTTATTTCAATTGATCTGCAATAGCCCATTCACACTTCAAATTGAGTACGTCTGCCAGACTCAAATTGCTCCAATGGGTTGTAATTGTAATTCTTTTTGACCATGAGAATTGTAGACCCAACACATCTAGGGATCCCAAGTGAAGGAAGACTACTTTTACCTTGTTATACTTTGTGACAAGGGAGCTGCAATCTTTGAAATACAAAGATCAGAGAGAGAGAAACAGAGAAACACAGAGAGAGAGAGAGAGAGAGAGAGAGAGAGAGAGAGAGCTTCCACATTATTATTGTTTTACTTCTCAAATTCTCACAAAAGATCATCTACCATGTCACAATCTGCAATCTTTTCACTTTCACATTTCAACCAGAAATGCTGAGAAAAAGGAATGAAAATCATGGCTGCATCCTGAGTTGCTATAAGTTCCACAGCAGCTTTCCACACTATCCCACACTATATCTCCACTATCAAGCTTCATTTGAAAATGAAAGAGAAAACGAGATGAAAACACAATTATAAATAAGTAGCTTGGCCTTTTTGTCATGGTTTATTCTTTGCCAAAATCAAAAGAATCTGAAACAGAGAAATCTTATCAAGTCTGGCTAGATTGCTGAGGTGGAGTCATTCAGCCAGTATTCAGCCAGAATTTCCCTTGTAGGGACTCTTCTACCTTCCATCAATTTTAGCTTTGAACATAATTTACTGTATTTATTGATAGTGACATTATCAGCAGTTAGCATGCAGTAGGTTGGTGGCCCTTTATAGGAAGATTTGCAGATTTATGGTTATTTATCAAGTTTGTATGACCATTGACTTCCATTGACCCAAGTGCAAGGTTGTAGTCTTGACATTTATCTCAAGTAGTAAGATCTCTTGTGTTCTTTTGTGGACTTGCAACATATTTTAAAATAGTTGGATGTGGCTCCCAAATTTAACAGGGAATGAGAAAATTGACTTCTAAATATAAAAGTCTATATTTTCTTTCTTTTGAATTGAAGCAAAATTTCCAATTATGTATATCAACTTCAAATTCAATAATACCAAACTATGACTTGCAACTATGGTTAAATATGAGAATGCAATTTTCATATATAGTATTAGAAATGTTATAAGTGGGGCATGTGTTTCTTTCAACTAGCTAATAGATATTTGTATGTATATATTTGTATGATATTTAGATACTCTTAATATACTCTTTGCAATAACTTCAAAAATTCTGTACAATCATTCTAGCTATGTGACTCCTTTGGATGGATTGTAGGGGGGGATGACTTGACATATTTGTGAGTTCATATCCCAACTTCATTTTAAAAAACAATTGCTAAGAGTTTAGTTGGAGTCAATGGGAATGTAATACTCTCTTCCCATGTTTCTTTGATGTCCTTCCACTTCTTTGAAGATTCTACAGCAGGCATGTCAAACTCGCAACGTCACGTGACGTCGTGCGACATCTCGGAGCTTTTTCTCCATTGCCGGCAATGGGGTGGGCGTGGTTTTGGGATGACGCGTCCAGCCCGCAGGCCGGCAGTTTGACACCCCTGTTCTACAGGTATACTTGTGCAGGTTGACAGATCTTCCACCTGTAAGTATTGTTTCCCATTTAATGGCTTAAGAGGAAAAAGACAAGTTAGTAAAACACTCCCACTATGGAGAAATGCTTGTGAAGTTGAGAGATTTTGCTGAAACAGATAAATTAACTTCTTTGATTAGAGATAAGATATTATCTGTATTTCTTGCTGACTAAAAGCCTCTTACAGATTTGTGACTTATGGTTTTGATTATTAGACAGGATAAGATATAGAAAGAACAGTAATATGATGTAACTTTAGAGAGGTGAAAACATATTCATATTTACAACTGTCATGGAAAATATCGGAAACCATTTTTTTATGTTTTCCTTTTCCTCCTTTTTTATTTTTCTTTAACTTTTATTCCTTTTATTTTTATTTTTTTTCTTATGGAATACTAGTTTGTGTTAGATTTTATCTTCTAGTTGAAAAGTTTTTAATAAAAATGATATATAACAAAGTATATTCTTAAAAAACATCTGTCTGGCTTTTGGGAAACATTTAGTGAAGAGGAACCAGTACCTCCTATGGCAGGGGTGTCAAACTGGCGGCCCGCGGGCCGGATGCGTCACATGCAGGTCACGGCCACCACAGCTACGCAAAGGCAAAAAACATTGCGATACGTCACGATACGTCACATGACACGATCGAGTTCGACACCCGTGTCCTATGGTAATGTTTTTACCATTAAGTCTCTTTCTCATTAACATTCAATCAGAATCTGTTTTCCTGTAATTTCAGGCCACCGTTCCATGACCTTCTGGTTTCCTTAAGAGACTTGATCAAAGTTAATTGTTTTTCCCCTGAGTCTTGTCTTCTCTTACTGGGTTCACTGAATCACCAGTCATAGGTCTTAGTTTCCATTATCTTGATTATTCTCATTGCCTTTCTTTATACCTGTTCCAGTTTGTCTGATTCACTCTTCAAGTGTGGTTGCCCAGAACAAGTGTGGGGCTTGATTGGCATTTAGATCAAAATACTAAGCAAGCTCTAATAGCTGGTTTGTTTGATTGTTTTCTTTTATTGATTGTAAACTGATTTTTTTTTTATTTTACAGCTTGGGCTTGTATTAGGTGTATTGGTTTGAGTTCTTTATGTTATTGTGTTGTCTTGTTTTTTGGGTTTAATTCTTTGTCATCCAAATACACTACTGTGAGATGAGCTGCCATATAAATTGTTCAAATAATTAACAAAAAACAAACTTAAGGTAGATTCTGACATATAATATAAATGGCACTACCAGAAAGTAAGAAGGTTTGCACTATAAAATTCTTTATTAGCACAACAGTCTTAAATATTACAGCTCCAGTTGGTTTAATCAGTTTAAACTGGCCGATCTCTGACAGCTATAGAATAAAGAAACTTTGCTTTAAGAGGGCACAAATAGGTATTTTAAGTTATCTGCAATGTTTTGATTACCTGCAGATGCAATCCATTAATCTTTTTTTAAAAAAATAAGTGATTATACATTTGCTGTGAGAGTCTATGCAAATACAATGCTTGTACTAAATTTTTGCACATTTTTACTTGGGTTATTTTTGTGATTATCATTGGTAGCTCGTATTGATGGATGGAAAATTTGATGAGAGAACACACATTTCCATTTATATATTGAATAATCTAGACAATTTGTGAACTATTTTTAGGAAGAAGACAATTCTGAATAAAGTTCATATTTTCAGTCACACTAATATTCTGTGATTTATTTTTTACACCATCCCAGAGTCCAGATATTAGTCACCTGGAACATATCATTTCTCAGCAATTGGTCTGAATTTTCTATGTTCTGATTTTTAAGAGTTGAGGATGTCAAAAAGCTTAATGGAGATTTCACTTCCCAGTTTGAAAGGAATAATTTCCCACTTTTCAAAATATTTATCCCTGTCACCTCTTTAGTTATTTATTGTATTATATATGAAAATATGAGATAGAACAAGAAAGAGAAGCTCATTCAGTTAGGAATATTTTGATCCTAAATAGTAACAGTAATTGAAGCTATTTTTTCTTGAGCTAAATTTTGGAATTTATTGAATATTGACTCTCAGTGAAAAAAAAAGTAATAAAGGACTTCTGAGCATACGTAAATTCTGATGACTAAATAAAGCTAGAATCTGTACTAGTGTCTTCATTGGTCTCATTAATCAAGCTGAGCTTATGAGATGAAAAGAGCTGGAAGTTGCATGGTGGGCAATAGATCACATTTTGAGAGTTAATCAAGACTTCTTCCAGCTTTTTCTTGAGATTGTAATATGGAAAGATGATAGAAATAGTATATAAGCCTCCCATTCTGAACATGGCTCTGAGAAACAAGAGTCGTATCCACTCTGTTTTCCATGAAGCTGTTGTTCAACGGATTTCCATCGTGGAATTTGATTTCAATTTTGGGTGATGGAGCAATACTGTGAGCTTTAAAATATATTTTTTTGTATTTTTTAATTTGAATCCTTTAACTTCATAGTTGAAAATGTAACTTACTTTTATTTAATGCTAAGGTGATATGTGCAACTTAGACTGTTTTCTCAAAATATTATTGATGCATGGCAATCACAGCATTTTTGTATTGAGTTTACCTGGCTGAGTTAAATCTCAGTCCATCTAATTTAAAAAATACGAGAATCCTTCAATAATCATTGCAACTGAAGTGGATGCAGCTGGAAGGAAATAATTCATTTCAACGATGTCCTTATCGATGGATTGGTTTTTAAGTTTAAACCAAGTTTTAAAACTTGATTTTTAAGTCTTAAATTGCTGGAATACAAACCAGACTGCAAATCAAATCCTTTCACTGATTAACTGTATCTTCCTTTTGAAAGCCTCAGAAAAATAAGTCAGAAGGATAAAAGCATAAATTAATGACATAATGCAACTTTTATAGTATTATCCTGTATCTCAGAATAAAAATATAGTATTAAATCATGCAGAAAATAGATGGGAATATCTAAATTTCAGAAGGATATCAATTCACGAGACAAAAATGTTGTGGTGTCATTGTTATTGCTGTTGTCATCTGACGCACAGATCATCCTAGTCTTAGATCCGGCTTACAAAACCCAATATGCTGCCTGTGTTCTACAACATGCTAAACCTAGACCAGGGGTAGGCAACCTTGGCTGTTTTATGACTCCTGGACTTCAACTCTCAGAATTCCTGAGCGAGCTTGGCTGGCTCAGGAATTCTGGGAGTTGAAGTCCACGAGTCATAAAAGAGCCAAGGTTGCCTACCCCTGACCTAGACCAACAAACTATGATTTCTGTCTTCACATAACACAGTATATGCAAATAAATAAATCACATTAAGTTTTAATGGAATGACTCAGTACAAACAGCATGCAAAGAGAAGTAGAGGGTTTCCTCAATACACTGAAGCACAAACCAACCAATCTCATTTTAGCTTAGCCCAGTGTGTGGAATGAATTTAGTCATTATGTATTTTGATAAGTACTTTATTTGTCGTGTGTGTTTGTGTGTTTGTGTGTGTGTGTCCGTGCGTGTGTGTGTTCATACATATCTTTCATGCTACTTTAAGTTGGGGGGGCAGGAAGTGGTGCATTTCTCTATTTTGATTGGGTGGGTGTTCTGACATCCAAATAATTTCTCTCCTGATTTGCTATATCTGCAATGAAAAATAAACCCTCTATTCTAAGATGAGTTGTAATGCCAACTTTTGATTTCAGTAGCATTACAGTATAATGTTCCTTTTTGGCAATTTTTATGGTTAGATTTAAGAGGCAGACCTGGAAGGGGGATCTGAGGGAATATGAAGATTGTTTTTTAATGAGGAGTGAACCCCAATTCCATCATCTTCTATCCATCTCATTAAAGATAGGAATCTTGATGGGCTGCTTCTGCTTGAGATTAAATTTACAGAAAAAAAGGTACAAAAGAAAAAAATAATAATTTTATTCCATTAAATGAATGTGACTTTTAAATTATCTTCTCAAACATCTTAAGTAAAAAAAATTCAAAATCCACACCAAGGAAATCTCTATATTGGGATTAGCCAGAATAATACAAGAATATATAAACTTTATATGAAAAAAGCAGAGGATGTAAATATGTACTATTTTTGCAGGATTGAATTTGGCAGAATTTAAGGCTTTCAGATAGATGATAAATATGAATTTTGCAAATTGTCTTCCAGTTTTCAAGTTGATGATCTGTTCCAAAACCTAAAATAATAGTTTTTATAATATTTTCTACCTTTTGTTACAGTGCAGAAGAAATGTGATTTCTATGTAGAGTAAATATAGTTCATGGAGGAGAGGCCAGCTTTCTGTGAAATTGTATCTAGCTTCTTTTTTGAAACTCAGAATAGTTTTGTATGGCCAAAACTACATTTAGTACTGATTGAATTCAAGGGTTCTAACTTCACAGTGATCAGTCATTTTAAGCATTTATCCATCTTAAAAATGAACTTTAAGAGACTTTAAATTGCACATCAATCTGGGCAGCCAAATACATCTGGGGGATGTATTTCTTTTTATTATTATTATTTGACAGGATAATTAACTTCAAATGAAACTCTAACCCGCTTTTTCTTTTCCAAGTACAGGTAATCCTTGACTTACAACCACAAGCGAGCCCAAAATTTCTGTTGCTGAGGAAGACAGTTGTTAAGTGAATTTTGCCCCATTGACAACCTTTCTTACCACAGTTGTTAAGTGAATCACTGCAATTGATAAGTTAGTAACACGGTTGTTAAGTGAATCTGGCTTCTCCATTGACTTGTCAGAAGATTGCAAAAGGTGATCACATGACCCCGTGACACACCGCAATGGTCATAAATACAAACCAGTTGCCAACCATCCAAATTTTGATCATGGGACCACAGAGATGCTACAGCCGTCATAAGTGTGAAAAACAGTCATAAGTCACTTTTTTCAGTGCTATTGCAACTTCGAACAGTCACTAAATAAACTGTTGTAAGTTGAGGACTACCTGTAATTGCATATGTAGTGTTACGGGTAGCCCTTGACCTACGACCACAATTGAACCCAAAATTTCTGTTGCTAAGTGAGATGGTTGTTAAATGAGTTTTGCCCCATTTTACAACCTTGCCACAGATGTTAAGTGAATCACTTCCAACCACATATTTTTCCATTGTTTCATCTGTAAATTAAAACCAAAATGTTATTCCAATTTATCATAGCCTTCCACATTCATTTTTACTTGATAAAAGTTTATATATTTTAGCAATTACATAGTTATAATTTGTATATAATCCTGTTTCATAGTCAAGAAAACAATATTCAGAACCATACATTCTTTTGTCTACTTTAAATCTTTCTATTAACTATAGATAGGAAAACCATTGACAAATATATTCATCTGCCACAAGTTCTTCTCTTTATTTTATTTTATATTCCCCTTGGCAAAATTCTAGTATTTCACAGTAAGTAAGCCATTTTTTGCCTATTTCTTGTCTATAAAATGGTTCTTGTGCTGAGAATCACAAAGGTGTTTTGGACACAACCTGGGTTTATATCTATTCCATATTCTCAATAACATACATCTAACATAATGATTTTTAAAAATCGACATTAACCTTGACTTTGTTGTACCATAAATATCCTTGCCACCTAATTCTCAAGTCATGTCCTTCTAACACCAAAAGCATTTTGTTTCTCAGTTGTACCCAATCTTCCATGCAAACCAAATACAATTTCAAATCAGGTAGGGTCCTCTTTTCTTTGCATCTTGTAACACCTTATACAGGAAATCCTCAACTTACTACGATTTGTTTAGTGACCATTCAAAGTTGCAACAACACTGAAAAAGGTGACTTATGATTGTTTTTTTACACTTACGACCATTGCGACATCCCAAGGTCACGTGATCAAAATTCGGGCACTTGGCAACTGGCATAAATTTATGACAGTTGCAGTATCCTGGGGTCATGTGATCACCTTTTATGACCTTCTGACAAGCAAAGTCAAAGGGGAAGCCAGATTCACTTAACAATCATGTTACTAACTTAAGAACTACAATGATTCACTTCACAATTGTGGCAAGAAAGGTCATAAAACGTGGCAAAACTCACTTAACAACTGTCTTGCTTAGCAATGAAAATGTTGAGCTCAATTGTGGTCATAAATCAATGACTACCTGTATTTAACTAGTGGCTTTTTGCCATACATATTTAGGTAAGTCTTTCTGCCACTGTTTAAATGGCTAGTCAGTTGTTAAAACAGGTATTATCTGCAACAAAAACATCCTTGTAGGCAAGACATTGATTTTTATTGCCAAAATTCTCCCCAGCAATGACAGTTGTAGTTTCTCCCATCTTAACATGTCTCTTTAACTTTATTCTATGTATTAACATAGTTATTTTGAAATAACATGTAATTCATAACATAGAAATAACATAGTCATAGTGATACTAGATAATCTATCTTCTTGTGAATCTTAAAACCCAGCATATTCAATTCTATTTTATTGTCTATCTTCATATTATTTGTTAATTTTGAACCCTGTTAATGTACTAAATTATTTTAATTTGTCCCTTAGTGTCCTTTTAAATGATCTTCCCAAATCAATATCAATTTACTTACAAAAGTCCTTAACTTATAAGTTTTTTTTTTAATCTTTATTCCCACAATCATCTCCTCTTATATCTCTAGTCACATGACTCGCAATGTCATGTGACGTCGCGCAACGTATCGGGACTGTTTTGCAATTGCTGGCAATGGGGTGGGCGCGGTTTCCGCATGATGCGTCCGGCCCGCAGGCTGGCAGTTTGACACCCCTGCTCTAGTCAGTATTTCAAGAATAAAATAAACAAGAGAGGAGACATTGAGTATCCATATTGTTCCTTTTTGTATCTCACTGGGTTTGTTAGATCACCATTAACTTTTAGTGAGGATTCATAGTGAACTAGACATCCCTGAAAAAATGGAGGCGGCATTGAGATTGACAGCCAGACAATGACTTCTTTCTGCCATTATTATTGGTGTATCACTGATGCTATGAATCACATTTTAAATTTATCTTTTATACCAGAGGTCCCCAACCTTTTGGGCACCAGGAACCGGTTCCGTGGAGAGAGATTTCTCTGTGGACTGGAGGGTGCATGGTTTTGTGTGCTGCCTGCATCTCACGTATGGTGCTTTGCTTGTTTGTGCGGACCGGTTGCTGGTATGCCGCGGCCCAGTACTGGTCTACGGACCGGGGGCTGGGGACTCCTGTTTTATACTACAGTTTTAGGTTATTTATCTTACATAGTCATTGGCCATAAATGAAACTAAATTGAACTTGTGCCCTATATAAATTGACATCCAGAGAGGCATTAACTCTGACATATTTAATTCTATCAGGAAGATGAAAAATTCACTTTTAACTTCAATGCTTCTAGAATGGTATTATTTGTGGGAATCTATAAAGGATGTTTATTAATTTTCTAATCATGCCTTTTTCCTTATGTAATGCTTTGTGCTAGTGAGAGATCTATGTTAAATGTACATATACTTCACAAGATCTTTTGTTCTGATTTGGGCTTCTTCAAGATAATGGTGTTTCTGATTAGCTTGAATTGCTGAGTCACATGTGCATCTCTGAGTTTTCAAATATTTGACAACTCAGGAATGTAAGAGTTTTCTGACAATATATATGTTAGTCATATATGAGGGGATGTTATTATATTTTAGTATAATGCATGTATCTACATTTTACATCATTTGCCATGTTGAGAAAGAGAAGCTTCCTTCTATCTGTGACTTAATCATCAAATCTTTAAAAAATAATGAACAGAAAATAATATTTGTTATATTCACTTTACTTCTCAGCCTCCTCTTTACCCTATTCAAGATGCTCCTGTAGTTCAATAGATTAAAAGGAAAAAGATAATGAATCATGGTTCAATTCTATATATACACTTACTTAGTATTAAAAATTTTGAGCCTACTTCTAAAAAATATGTATAGACTTGCACTGTGGAGAAATTAATGGAACAAAACTAAGTCTGATTTAAACTTTTATAATCTCAAAAGAAACTATGTGCTGTAAATTTAAAATAAATATTTGGTTCTATTTTGTCCAATCCCAACTCTTTACCAACATTCCTTCTAGAACTGTAACAAGTATGTCTCCTGTGAGGTTGCTGACAGTCCTTTCTGCACAATCAGAGTAAAAAAATCTGATTGTGACACATTTTGAACGTAAAGTTGTGAGTTTAGATTTTGATTTTGCTCGTTTAATTTTCTCCTCATCCCTCCGTTATATCAGCATATGTGTGTAGATATGGGAAAAGATTGCTAACAAATTGTATCTGGCTTGGCACAATCATAATCCATTTTATTAGGATTGATATTGCAGAATGTTTTTTAAGAGGTTGATGGCTAAATTTGATACTTGCTATACCAGGGGTAGGTAACCTTGGCTATTTTATGACTTGTGGACTTCAACTCCCAGAATTCCTGAGTCAGCATGGCTGGTTCAGGAATTCTGGGTATTGAAGTCCAAAAGTCATAAAAGAGCCAAGGTTGCCTACCCCTGTGCTATACAATGATCCAATGAGAAATTATTTTGCATAGGTCCCATTCAAATTAATGGGAACTGTTCAGACAGGAGTTTTTTTGTTTCAATTGTGCAGAAAAACTCCTTTGTAAGCAAGCTCCAGATTATTCAATGTGATATTTGTGATTTGGATTCTCCATTCTCAAGTATCAAACAATTTGCCCTGGGAATAAACTTCTCATGCTATCTGACGTTTTGTCCATCTGTTTTGAAGGGTTTTCTCTCTCTCTTTCTTCTCTTCTCACTTTCTCTGAAAATAGCAGTGTCTATTTCTGAACCGGAAATGTGGCAGAAGGGGAACGAAAGAGGGAGGGAGGAAGGGAGGAGCAAGAGAGAAATGGTAAGGTAAAGAATTTGCTTAAGGTCAGAGGGGGTAAAAAAGAAACAGAGCTGTTCTTACATCTGTTGCAGTCAATTCAACAGTTCTTCAGGAAAGAAAATACAGAACTTGTTCTATTCTGTTTGAGCTGCCCTGTTGGAATTAGGTGAACCAATTGTGAATGGCTGGAAATTGTCCATTGGGAAGTAAATAACCTTCTTAGGGCTAAATGCAGCCATTGAAGAAGCTGGAGGATGTATTGCACATTCAGCCACACCAGCAAGAACAGATGGGAAGCAAAGGATTATTTTGATACACGATGAAAATTCATCTCTTTCCTGTTCCTTTCTTTCTTTGGAAGAAATACTCCCACTTTTGATCTGTCAAAAGTGACATGCCACAATGTTTCGGAAGACTCATCAGCATTCAACAATACCTGACAACAACTATTCTTGAAAATACATCCCGTTCTCAAATAATTTTGGAGGCTGTGCAAGAATGGGTATGTTCCTGCATGGCCTCCAGAGTCTTCAAAAATCACATGAGAATGGTGCATATTTTTGGGTGGTTTGCAGAGCGTGTAGAGGCTGAAGAAGAGCATTCTCCAAACCCTTTTCAAGAACGAAGGCCTTGTGCAACCCAGAGCAGCCTTTGATAGACCATAGGGGCCTGTCACATCTTGGACAGTGACACAGAGTAGCATTTTTGAGGGCCAGTAGCAGTGCTAGGGCTGAAGTTTGAGGCCCAGGCCTCTACTTCAGGCCTATTATCAACATTGCTGCCACTGCTGTTCAAAGTGGCTTAAATGTGGAAGGAGATAGACAATTGTGTCTCTTTTGTTTGGGAGGGAGGATAGGAGGGGGTGGGTGACATGCCAGCAGAGTCAAGTTAGATATTTTCTTAATTTTTTATATGCCAAGCTCAAAAGATTTGCTTACTGTCCTAACTAATCAATGAAAGATTAATTTTATATTTAAGCACTGAGCCATAAACATTTCTGTTGTTGAATGATGAGACAAGATATTTTGTTTATCAGCTGGGTTATGACAGAATCTAATGTTGATTAGGATGAAAGGAAGTGATTGTCCAATTAGATCACCCATCTAATTTCCACGCTCCAGGGAGGACTAAAAGCTGGGTCTTCCCACTCCTGGTCAGACTCCTTAACCACTATGTCATACTGATTTTCTTGTGTTTTTTCAGTATATTGGAGTATATCTGAATGAGTATTAATAAATTAATATGTGTTCTGCAATGAGGTCAGCTTTTTCCAACATAGACACAAACACATAAATCAGAACAAATATACTAAGTAATAAGAAACTCTAAAATGCAAAGTTATGAAACATTTTATATATACGTGTGTGTATGTGTAATATGTAGTCAATATGTAGACTACATGTGGGCTATATAGTTGGAAAGTAAGAATTTGGTGGGAATGCATATTACATGAGTTATTTTGCACAATTAAGATTTCAAATGGCAATAGGGACAAGCAAGGATTGTGTCACCTTGCAATTACTTTCTAATAATAAGTAATACACATAGAAAACAGAAGGGTGAACGGTTGCCATAACATTTAATTAAAAATTGTGCTTTACTTGACTATAGACATGTCTCAGGATACAAGCAGAGAACAAACTGAGCCTACCTTTCTTTTCTCTCTTCCCCGATCCTTCTTTCTACCTCACCAATTAGGAGGATGTTTCCATTTCTGAGTTTCAACATCTCCGGGCTGGATCCTGTGGCTCATTACAGCATCTATGTGGATGTTGTGTTAGTGGATCAGCACCACTGGCGATACCAAGGCGGGAAATGGGTTCAATGCGGCAAGGCCGAGGGAAATATGCCAGGTATAAATAGAGAAATCCTCTCTTTTTTCATTGTCTCTTCTCTTTTCAAAGGAGTAAAATTCCAATCAGGATTCTAGTACAGTAAGCATTTAAACAAATCTTCTTTTAGGTTTGTGTGCATGGGACTACTGTTTTGTTTTCCTTTTTTTAAAGAGGCAATTACCACGTTAAATGAAATGTGAATGGTTTCAAATCTAATTTGGCCCCATACTATAAAATGAATTTTAAAAAACCAGCAATAAGAAATATGTGCTTCGGGTCTCTACCACTATTGGATTCATCCTCAGGGATCTATAGCAGCATGAATGAGGAGAAGGTCCATGATAGTTTAAACATCTAGATAATGTATTCAATCCAAGATAATAAAATAATAAAAGAGATGCATTCTGCATGAATCTGAAGGCTTTCTTATTATGGGCATGTAGCATTTCAGATTTGAGAGGAAGAAGTTGCTTTGTAGCACCTGGAGGTGCTCATGAATTCCCCAATGGCTACTCTTAACGGAATCACATCTTTTCCCAGGAACATGCAGTTATTATGGAGATGATCATGCATGCTCCCAAATACCCGTTTCTTTCAAAACCACACAGCCCTATTTCTTACATTTATTATTTCTTGACATACAGTATCAGGATTCATTTCTGGTTCAATTCAGTCATGAATCTTCTATTTGTATGTAGGAATTCATAGATTTAGAATGTTTACCTATTGCTTTTCTACAAAGGCTTCTCAAAACATTTACAGGTAATCCTTGACTTATAACCATAATGGAGCTTGGAATTTCTGTCATATGTCATGACAGTCATAAATTGAGGCACCTAAGCATGACCAACCTGTTTTTATGATATTTTTGTGGCAATCATTAAATGAAGATTAAGCTAACATGGTGGTTGTTAAATGAAACCCACTGTCTGCAAATTGTCATTGCCAGATTTTGGAAATAAATGTTGGGTTCCAGCAAAAAACATTGTAAATCATAGTCACATGACTGCAGGATAATGTAAACAGTCATAAGTGTGGGCCAGTTGCTGAGCATCCAAAATGTGATCCTGTGATTATGGTGTGTGTGTGTGTGTGTGTGGTGGGAGGGAGACATTGGAACTTTGAATCCAGGTCATAAGAACCTTTTGAGAGTCTGCTGTAACTTTAAACAGGTGCTAAGCAATGGGTCATAAGTTGAGGCCTACTGTACCCTACCATTAGGTATGAGTTGAACCTGATGATGATGTCAGAAATGCACAGAGGTATTACACCAGTGGTTCCCAGCCTTTCCTGCTTGGCGGTCCAGCGGGGGGGGGGGCAGGGGATGGTTCTGTATGAACGGCAAATGCGTGCGGGGGCACTCGCGCAAATGGAGCTTCACAAACAAGTGCAAGCACCCATCACTCGCACAAGAGGAGCTGCGCACACACACATGCTTGCCCACTGCTTGTGCAGCTGGTTCTGAACAGGCCACAGCCCATTGTGGTAATGGGCCTCAGCCCAGGGGTTGGGGACTCCTGTATTACACAATTCCACAGATACTAAAAAAATGGTACTTGTTACATTCTAAAGGAATGATATTTAATTGTCCAAAATAGGCAGTCAGGAGTGCTATCCATGTTGGAAAATAGTATTTTAAATGGAATCTAAGGATCCTCAAAGGGATCTAAAGAAATTAAGATCTTAGATGGAAATTGGGATTTTAGAGGAAGCCCTATAAGGTAGCAGTTATTTCCCATCTTCAACCAATGAGAGATTGATAACATCATCCTGATATGGCTAAACAAGCCTCAAAGGCAGGTGCTAAGTATCAGTCACGATCATTTTGGTTGAACTAAAATATTAGGGATTCTCTTGCTATTAAAAAAAAAAGGGGGGGGAGGCAATTCTGAAAACTTTCAATCTGGAAAAATATTTTAAAGAAAATGTATAGGTCCACCTAACTCACTCTCAGTGACTCCGGGCAGCTTTCAACTTAAATATTTAAAATGTTTCTTTCATCCCATAATACCTGCCCAATCAGTGGACCCCATTTTCCATCTCATCAATGACAGAAGCTACAATTTTTCAGGAGATCTCTATGGAAGCATTCCATTTTCCTGCTGCTTAGAACTTATCTGGAATGCTGAGGTGGAAAAAAGAGGCTTTCTTTCCTAACTGGAGTTCCAATTTGTTTAGTTGATTCTTTTTTAAAACTGTCCTATTAATACTATTCAAAATATCATAAAATTATTAGCAGATAATTTGTAAATAAAATTGTCACACAAAATGAATGCTGTTTAAGTATATGATTCAAATCAGAAAGTGAAAAAGAAAATCCTTTCATTGTTGCCATTCCACCATCCCAGTTGCGTTTTCAAATATTACCCCAGTTTCAAGAACCATTGCTCCATCTGCTGCCAGAGATGAGAAATGGCACTGTAATCATTAAAAACCTGTTAGCAAAATATTAGTGCAAAAAAAAAAAAATTTAAGGTTTTTTTTAATCCCACCTTTATTATTCTTATAAACAATTCAAGGTGGCAAACATACCTAATACTTCTTCCTCTTCCTATTCATGCAGACTATTCCTATTCCTACAGACAATACAAAATTTATGATATGAAATAATAAATTAAAGTTGTTTTTGAACATGTACAAAGTGTGTTTCCATTACTATAAACTACTATCCATGTTCTAAACATTTAGTTTTTAGAGCAAAATCAACAAGGCCACATGGTTTAATTGTTCAATGGATTTGAGATTTAGAGATTAAGAATTTCTGACCCCTAAATGTCTACTATATAAAAATAATTTATTAAATATTACTTTAAGTAATAATACAGATAGTCCTTGACATACAATCATTCATTTAGTAACTGTTCAAAATTACAACGGCACTGGAAAAGTGACTTGTGACCAGTACTTACATTTACAACCATTTGCAACATCCCCATGGTCACATTATCAAAATTTGGATGTTTGGCAACCAGCATGTATTTACAACAATTGCAGCATCCTGGGACCTGGGGTTATGTGATCACCATTTGCAACTTTCTCAGCCACTTCCAACAAGCAAAGTCAATGTGGGAAGCCAGACTCATTTAACCACTGTGTTACTCACTTCAGTGCAGTGATTCACTTAACAACCCTAGCAAAAAACGTTATAAAATCAGGCACAAGTCACTTAGCAACCGCTTTGCTTAGCAAGTTCCGGCCCCAATTGTGATCATAAGTCAAGGACTACCTGTACTACAAATAACAATAAAAGATAATAACAACAATAATAATTTCATTAAAAGTAGGTAATTTTTAAAATATGAAAATCATTTTAATATTGATATCATTAACGGGAAAGTTGCATCTGATGAGCATCAAGAAGAGCACTGATATATAGTTAGAAATTGGTGAATTTTAGTCATAAATCATGATGTTCTTCCGGGTTTGGACTGTTCCTATTGACCACCAGCCATTTATCAATCCTTTGGATAGTCCCATCAACCTTGGGGGTCAATATTGACCACTTTGGGACACCCTGGACATAGATTTGCATATTTAGGAACCATTCTAATCCTAATTGTTTGTACAGTAAGTATTAGAGCTTTAATATATCTTGATTTCAAAACATAATGCTTTACTTTAAAAATTATAATGTATGGCTATGTTGCAAGCTGAGATGAGTTTAGGGGAATCTGCTGTTTATTAGAATCCCCTTGGCCCAAGAACCTGTCTAAAAATGTAAAGAAAATGGCATATTTATGGGATTTCACACTCTGGGTTATCCTGTTTATAGGCAGGGTCATAGTCCTAGATAAGATCCCGTAATCTATATGTGCCTCTTCTTCTCACCCTACCCCTGTCAAAGCAAGCATCCACTTTGTCATACTTCCTGCTAAGAAATTGGGAACTGTCATTTCAGGAACAGACCGAGCAAAACATAGCAAGAATAGTTGGTCTGAAGTGGCTTCAAGTGAGTTTATTTACTTAATAGTTTAGTATGTGCTTTCTCCATGCTTAAACTGCAAGATACTTACTGGAAATGCTATCCTTCTGGCAGGGAATCGGACATACATGCATCCAGATTCTCCCAACACTGGAGCACATTGGATGCGACAGGAAATTTCCTTTGGGAAACTGAAACTCACCAACAATAAAGGAGCATCAAACAATATCACCCAGGTAACGGGGTTCTTGAATCTGGCTTTTATCCATCACATCAGCATTGCTATTAAAAAATCCAGGACTGTTATTGGGGTGGAATATGTTCAGCTGCAACTCACAGATCATGTATGAATGAATCGTGTCCCGTGTATTTGGCAGATGATTGTACTGCAGTCCTTACACAAGTATCAGCCTCGCCTGCATGTTACTGAGGCCAAGCAGGGCGAAGTGGACGAGGTGCATCCCTCAATCTGCACCCAGACCTTTACTTTTCCAGAGACTCAGTTCATCGCGGTTACTGCATACCAAAATGCTGATGTAAGTTTACATGAGAAGGAGAATCGCACCCTTTCACTCTTTGTATGGCAGAAGGGTAATAAGAAGGTGGTGGCAAAGTTTGGAAAATATTTATTTGCCTGTTTGTAGTATTTCTATCCCACCATTCCTATAAAACTTCATACACTCCTGGCTTCCCACCCCCATTTTATCCTCATGGTATTCCTGTGAGGGACTTTAGGGCTATACGTGGTAATGGGCTCAAATTATCTATAGCTAGCCCTCATTTAGCAACCCGAATTGGGACCAGCAAACTGGTTTGTTAAGCAAAGCGATTGCTAAGTGAAATTGTGATTGGGCTTATAATCTTACTAAAACTTTCCTTTGCTTTACAGACCTTCAAAGGCCATAAAAGAGAGGATGTGTTGCAAGCTTACTTTTTTTCATCACTATCATAACTGCCAACAATTGCTAAATGAGCCAGTCACTAAATGAGGATTATTGTATTGAGTGCCATGACTTAGCTAGGATTTGAACCTGGATCTCCCTAGTCTTAGTCTTAGTCTAACCTAACCACCACATCACCGACTGGCTGGGGGAACTTAATAATTAGAGTAGTTCAGTTAGGGAAAGTTATTCTTTAACAATCACCCTGTTAATAAATATCCTCTTGGCAAGAACACATCAGCTAATTTAGAAAAGAAAAAGACAACAGTGTTCGCAGGCAAAGAATGACTGAGTACACTTGAAGTTCTGTGAAGTAACACAAGGATCAAAAATCCATTATGTCATAGCATACAATAGTTATTTATTCTTAACACCATCGTCCCCATCATTATATAGTGGATTTTGGTATAACACATACAACTTGGTAAAAAGGAGTCCCTGCGGATTTTACCCCACTAGATGTTGCCACTTATAGGGGGCAGTGCTCATCTCTGTTTTTAGGCCATTGAGCAAGCACTGTCCAAAGACATTTCCATAATCAGGTGGCCAGCATGAAGTCACAGAGTGCTGTTATCACCCCACCTAAATGGTACCTATTTATCTACTCACATTTGCATGCTTTCGAACTGCTAGGTTGGCAGGAGCTGGGGCAGTGACGGGAGCTCACCCCGTCACATGGCTCTCACGTCTTGACCCTGAGCTGTCAGCTTTCCAAGCACAGTTCCTTAATCACTGAGCCACTGCGCCACCCCACATACAACATGAAATCCAAAATAATAGTAATTGTAGTAGTAGCAGTACTAGTTGTAGTAGTAGTAAACCCAGGATTTGATAAGTGAATACAAATGCCAAATCCAGTCTAAACATCTGGTTAACTATGTGATGAACAACAACAACAATAATAATAACAATAATCACCAACTAGAAAAAATAGTTGGGACTTGAATTGTTAAGTTTTTACCGGCCCCATACTGTGAATCAAATTGAAGATTAGCTCTATTATTATTATGATTATGATGATGATGATGATGATGATGATGATGATGATGATGATGATGATGATGATGATTATTATTATTATTATTATTATTATTATTGAATTGGATAAGATGAGATGAGATAGCTAAACTCATTCCTTTTTGGTATTATGGTATAAATACTATACATGCTATAAATACTATACTATACTATACTATACTACACTACACTACACTACACTAGACTACACTATTACTATACTACACTATAAATAAAATTTATAGCTACTATTTTCTCAGTTTCCTTGATTTTTTTCTAGATCACTCAGCTGAAAATAGATCATAACCCTTTTGCTAAAGGCTTCCGCGACAATTTTGATACGTAAGTCTATTGCATTTTCTTCCAATTTCTTAATGTATTCATTAGCATTTCATGACCCCTTGTATTCTATTTGAACGTAACACCCTCTGCCTCCTCTAGGTGTGTTACCAAATTAATCATTGCATAGAAATGGTTAAAAAACTATACCAAACTGTAGTTTGATATGGTTTCTTAATTGCACAGTAATTACTATATTACAAGGGTTGCAGTGGGGAGTTAACAAGCAAAAATTGCAGTGGATAATCTGGTATTCTCCAGAGATCCAAAGATATAGCATCCATAATCCTTGATTATTAGTTATGCTATCTGGAATATGTGTGAGCTGTATGTGGAGGATAGCCAACTGTTTATCCTAGAGCAGGACAATCAGGTACTATGACTTGAAATAGGCTTGCAATCCAGTCTAGTGCCCAAGAATGAGCTCCTTTGATTGTCTTTCCTAACTATCTGGTGCAGATTCCTTGTCTCACACCCACTTGTTGTTTTTCTCTCTCCACTCTCCACCCTTTGCCAGGATGTATACCACAACCGAGGGAGAGCGCACAACCCCATCTCCACCCAGTGTGGCCAGCTGCCAACAGCTCCTGTCAGGCAGCCGGTTCCAGCCTTTCTTGCATGACCAGTTTCCACTGCCCCAGAGCCGCTTCTTCAATCGAGAATGTGTCCCACTCCCTCTGCCACCCAAGGATCCTCCCCACTGGTATTTTGCTTCACAACAGCCTCCCCCTGCTCCCCTGGAATATGGTGCCTATGAGGGAGACTTCAGAGGGAACAAATTTATGCCCTATGGGGTAAAGCCATTTGCTCTCCAGCCGTCCTCCCACTCCTCCTTGCCCTATTTTCAGGACCACCCATTTGGTCCGCCTCCTGCATGGAGTTCGCCACCTCAGTACCACCATCCCAAGCCCAATCCGGGGCCCCTGAGCTGGTTCCGGCCCATGCGGGATTTGCAGGCCTTGCCTGCTGGAGAGGAGAAAGGGAAGGACAATGAGGGCTGGGCTGAACCAGGCTCAGTGAAGTCTGCAGATTCGTCAGACTCTGGCTTATACGAAGCTGAGTGTAAGCGTCGCAGAGTATCTCCATATGTCTCAAGTGCCGAAAGCTCCCCACCTCTCCGCAATGGGGAGCTCTATGACAAAGAAAGTGGTGGGGACAGTGGTTATTATGGGTTCTATGGCAACTAAGAGAAGTCAGAGAGGTGGAATAGCAAAGGATGGGGGGGGGTTTCTGCAGAGGTAACTTTGTATCAGAGGTTCCCTGTAAGATGCATCTCTTTGTGGGGAATAGTCCATTCCTCCATGGGCACTGCCAAAAGTATCGCTAAGTCATAGATTGAGGTTCTTTGTAATCACACTTCTTTATTCTACAGTTTCCAGGTGGTAGTCTTCTGATGTTAAACATGCATTCATTGCGACATTTGTGGATCTAAGTGATGCAAGCTTTCATGGTGAGCCCAGATCTTGGCTCTTGGATTCCCTTATATTCATGTATAAGAGCTTTTGCTTGTGTGTGGCAAATGACAAGGACAGACACACTCCAGTAGAAATGCATCAACGCAACACATCTGCAGGTTCTCTTCACATACTGTAGCTATTTTCAATTTTGCTCCCAAGCTCTGCCATTCCTGCATATTGTTGAGCAATGAGAAACAATTTTATCTTCTTAAATGCATTGAAATGTTTAGCAAATATTAAGATGTGAAATTTGACATGGAGAGATCTGATAAACTCACACATGTGCACAAATACTTCTTAATTCTAAAGTGCATGCCATAATCAGCTTGCTGGTTTCAGTTGTTCTGATCTATTAGAGATTGGCGCAGCAAAGTAGGCCTCAATGTTTAAGTATCACCTGCTGAATTGGAAACCATGAATACAACTCAGCTATGCATCTGTCTGAGGATGCAATCTCTCTGCAGCACTTTGCTTTAAAGGGGATATGCATTTTGTGCCTTTGAATGAGTACAAACGGACCTCTTCTGTCCTTGCACAGCTAGTAACATATCAATGTCTTTATCGTAACTAAATTTAGGACAATGTAATTACACTCCAGTCTCTACCTATCTATCCTTCTTAAAATCCCCACAATCCATTAACATGTCATTGGGATTATTGTGGATAGTAAGACTGAATTAAAATTATGGCAAGCAATTTGGAATTTGGAAAAATGTTTTTGGTACAAAACAAAAATGTACTATTACTACATTTTATTTCAATTCTGCATGCTTGGTTTCAAAATCAAGGTTCTGTTGGTCCAACCCACCCAGGGATTGATAACCTCAAGTGTCTTTTTAACAGAGCTCAGCATATACATCTGATCACATACAGATGTGCTGTGTTCTCATTGCTTTGCATTCACTTGGATGAGTGCTTGAATTAAAGAAGTCAGCCACTTATGCAGTATAAGAAAAGAGGAAATGTATCCCCCCCAAAAAACAAAGGATGGTATAGATACACAAACTCATATAGACACATACACATGCAAATTTGGGAATCGATACAAATAGAATGCAATATATCTTAAAACAGTGGAAAAAGCTTCCACCAGTACAGCTGTTGGTCAATCTGCTATATACAAAGATTGTTGTTGTTGTTTGCCAATTTATATGCCCTTGCTATCCCTTTGATATTTTTTTAAAAAAAAATCTTTTAACTAGATTTTAGCTGTACCTCCTTTCAAACAGAAAAGGCTTTCAAAAGATCTGATTCCCTCTGAGAACTCTTAAGATAAATAATTTCATCTCTAAAGTTAAGTTCAATAATGACCTAGCCAGGATAAGATTGCAGTTAGTCTACATATGCAAAATCCATAGGTTACAGTAATAATTTCATTGTTATCATAGAACACTATCTCTCTAATTATGAAATAGAAATAACAAAACTTGTTTTGTGGCAAAACAAACCAACCAATCCTGAATCATCAGGAGTAGCTGAACCTGAGAGATGGGTCTTTGTGCACAAGCTTATTCCACTTAGTAATCCGATTTAGTAATCCGGTGTATCGCCTCATGTAAAGAAATGTAAAGAAATCAGAAATTTAGCCAGTTCTGGGGATTCATAACTCAGCTCTAGGACAAAACTTATACAGGTATGCAAATATGTATTCTCTGCTATGCATACTTGGGCCATATGGACAATGCTGAAGTTCTTTGGGACTCTGGGATGGTTTAAAACTTAGTCAAACAAGAAGATTCTGTACTATGACTCCATTCTACATTTCCTAGCACAGGGGTCCCCAACGCCTGGATGGTGTGGCCCATCACTGGACTGTGGCCCATTCTGAACCAGGCTGCTCAAGAGGCAGGCAAGCGTGCAGGTATGCAGCTCCACTCACACAAGCAGCAGGCTCTTGCACTGCCTTTCGAAGCTCCATTTGCGCAAGCAGTGGGTGTATGCACCCGCCGTTCACACAAATGGACCTGTGCATGCCCGGCGTCTGCCACTCACATGGAAACATCCCCTCTCCCCTCACCTGCGCCGGGCCACCAAGCCAGAAAGGTTGGGGACTGCTGTCCTAGGAAGCAAAGTATTGCTGATAAAATGTCATGCACCATGAATCCCTTTCTAACACCTGAATTCTAAAAGATTGAACAGGTTGTTTGTAGGTCTTCTACACTGCAAATGTTTGCTGCCATTTTTGCTTGCTATCTTATGTCTCAGTCCACAGATTTCAACCACAGAGAAGAGCAAAGGCCAGATGTAATCAGCATTCAGGAATAGATTTCCCAAGGAGTCTCCCTACTCCTCTCCTCTGAAAATTGGTGGTGCAGGCAAAGGGAGAAAAAAAATTACCTCTTGTTGTATGCAAAATCAGAAGAATTACCGTATCAAACTTTTTTGGTGGATTCTGTAGCATTTGCCATAATTTTCAGGCAAATGCAACAAGCATATCCTCCAATTTAGAGTATTTTCCAAAGCCAAAGGCAACATTATCCTACGCATGGTGTCCCCCCTCCACTGAATCCTTTTAAATACTGAAAGATATCCCAGTGGGTTGGCCCACCTGATCATTTATAAAACCCTATCTAAATAATTAGCTTTATGGACAATGGGCAGAGATAGGTTGTATTTTTATATTTCAACCTGTTCCCTTAGAAATATTTTCCCTCCCCAACGAATCTTGCTAGTAATTTATAAGCCCTGATCCTGGAAACACTTGATGGTCATTTGGTAATTTAATTATGCTAGACAATCAAAAGGGACACTCCCCTCTTAAAGTCTCTTGTTGGCCCAGTAACTTCTGCTGAATCACCTTGGGATGGTGGTGGTGGTCAGATTCAGCTGTTTACACTCTTAAAGATAACAAAAAAAGATGTAGATGTAAAAGAGAAAATGATCTTTGTGGTGTTTTGAAGTTCTCTTTTCTAATTTTATTTTTCAGGACAACAAAAATCTTTATGGTTGCAAATATTTATTGAAAGTAGTGTACAGGCTCTGTGAGATTTGTTTTTGGGCTTAAGAATTTCTTTAAATAAACTGTCGCACATTGGAATGTGTACCATGTGAACATGTATGTTTTTCATTCCTTGGGGACGCCATCATTATAGTAATTCTATACATATACAGTATTAGCCATATCCTCACTGAGACAGAAGTGATCACAGCAACCCATCTTGCAGGGAAGTGGGGATCAGCAACTACTAATGGAAGAATTTGAGCCACATAGCTTATGCTACCTTCCCCCAATGAATATTGCTCCTCTTGAGATGTCTTGGACCACTATTGGTTGGGAAGAAAATTCACTGACCTACCTGATCTGCTTCTGAACATGCACTCATGTGTCTGCACATGCATGAACCCTACTGTCCTTCAGACAGCAAAATATCTGAGAGCAGTTGTGCTTCAGGGATGGCATTTAAATTACCACATACACAGTATTCTGCTGGGATGCTATGAGCTTTTTCCAGAGATATGATTTCAAAAATGCGCCTCTAGCTCTTTCATAAGCCATAAGGAGCTTTTAAGAGGTAGTTTCCTTCAAGCTGATTTCAATTCTTGGTGATCTCACAGATTCAGCCAGTGTCTTCGTATTAGAACTGAAGTGTCTTGGTATGATTTCACATTTCTTCTATTTGGATCAGGAAATAATTGTTGTACCATGAGGCACCATGAATTCCTTTACACTATGTGTAGCTCTCTTTCTCAGCAGTCTGAGGATGGGGATGAGGGTGAGGGTAAAACTTTGGCCTGAACATGTGAGACTATAAATATGGCTTACATGACCAAGAATACCCGTCCCCCCAATTTTTATTCATACTTTACACAATATGCTTGTTTACAGTAAATGGAGGAGAGGTCATACTGCATAATGAACCCATAAACAAATTATACAGTAGACTAAAATGTGGATGCTTAGTCTGTGCTGAATATCATATAAATGGCCCTCAATAAATTTAGGCCATTGGGAGAAATCCTAGATCAGAACTCTCCCTCAATAAGCCATGATTCAAACATGGCACCCTATCACCATCCTGTGCTCTCTGTAGGCCAAAATCATAACTGATTATTAAATAGTCCATGAAATCAACGAAGGTGCTGGTCTTGGAGTTAAAATGCTGGGATTAAATTTAACAATACTCCATCAAAAGTATTTTTTCTTTTAGGTCCAAACATGGGTTCTGGTATTAAATTTGGTTTTTGCAGTGGAGGTTTGCACATTACTACATTAGACTAAAATCAGTTGAGTGGGTTAATATGTTTGAAGAATCCGGCCAGTCTTACCACATTATGTGAACCATATTAAGCCATAGTATAGTTTGTTGAGCAGAAGAAAGCACTTTCCAGCACACCCAACCATTTGATTTTTGTAATCTTGAGAAATATTAGTAAATGAAAATAGTCTCATAGCAACTAAGAGACTGGGCCACTGATAAGCAAATGCTGGGGTTCACTATAATCACATTAGGCATTCATCAATTTCCTCATGCAAACTATTTCCCCAGGCCCAGTACATTTCTTACTTCCTGCAAAATGAAGATAAAAATATTAGATTATTTTCTTAGATTACAATACTGAAGCAAAATACAATTATTTCCTAATCTGTCAAAACATATCTAAAGCATACCAGTTCTAATGCTCTGTGTAGGACTATTCCAGCAAAATCTATATCAGAGAATTTGCCTCCAAAATAGGATTCATAATTAGAAGGTAGAGACTAAATAATTTCAAGAGCTGCATCAAATTCAAGCCTAGATATGGCAGCTCTGCTCAGAAAAAAATGGTATTGAGCCTATAAGGAATACTAAAATAACATGTTAAGCACATTGATCATTTCTACCCTTCTAATAGTTGCTGAAAGCAGAGTGATCAGAGATGAATAATGGAAATTGGAATCCAACAATTTCTGGAGAGAAGTTTCACTGCCCCTGTTGTTATAAATAACTAGGACTGTGCAAAACATTTAAAAGAGGTAATCATGTCTTTTACAAGGCTGCAGCAGAAACTGCTCCATATACTGTACATGTGCAGATTCAGTCAATTCACTGATTGTCCTAGTGCACACCCACAAAACCAGGAAGTTTCAAAGCAGCCATGAAAATCTTGTAAAAATCACAGCCACTTTTAACAATCCTAAAAATATATATTATTTTTCCAGTGTGTTCTGAATCACCTTCTGCCTTCAGAAATTGTGGGCGCTCCATCACTGGAGATTTTTTAAGAAGAAACCTTCTTCAAATGATTTATATATAGAATAGTCATTAAGTATTCTACTTACGATTGATCACTTAACGACTATTTGAAATTACAATGGACCTCCTAAGACCCATTTTCTAAGTTATGATGACTGCATACAGTGGGGCAAAAAAGTATTTAGTCAGCCACCAATTGTGCAAGTTCTCCCACTTAAAAAGATGAGAGAGGCCTGTAATTGTCATCATAGGTAGACCTCAACTATGAGAGACAAAATGCGAAAACAAATCCAGACAATCACATTGTCTGATTTGGAAAGAATTTATTTGCACATTATGGTGGAAAATAAGTATTTGGTCACCTACAAACAAGCAAGATTTCTGGCTCTCACAGACCTGTAACTTCTTCTTTAAGAGGCTCCTCTGTCCTCCACTCATTACCTCTATTAATGGCACCTGTTTGAACTTGTTATCAGTATAAAAGACACCTGTCCACAACCTCAGTCACACTCCAAACTCCACTATGGTGACGACCAAAGAGCTGTCGAAGGACACCAGAAACAAAATTGTAGACCTGCACCAGGCTGGGAAGACTGAATCTGCAATAGGCAAGCAGCTTGGTGTGAAGAAATCAACTGTGGGAGCAATAATTAGAAAATGGAAGACATACAAGACCACTGATAATCTCCCTCGATCTGGGGCTCCACGCAAGATCTCACCCTGTGGGGTCAAAATGATCACAAGAACGGTGAGCAAAAATCCCAGAACCACATGGGGGGACCTAGTGCATGACCTGCAGAGAGCTGGGACCAACGTAACAAAGGCTACCATCAGTAACACACTACGCCGCCAGGGACTCAGATCCTGCAGTGCCAGACGTGTCCCCCTGCTTAAGCCAGTACATGTCAGGGCCCGTCTGAAGTTTGCTAGAGAGCATTTGGATGATCCAGAAGAGGATTGGGAGAATGTCATATGGTCAGACGAAACCAAAGTAGAACTGTTTGGTAGAAACACAACTCGTCGTGTTTGGAGGAGAGAGAATGCTGAGTTGCATCCAAAGAACACCATACCTACTGTGAAGCATGGGGGTGGCAACATCATGCTTTGGGGCTGTTTCTCTGCAAAGGGACCAGGACGACTGATCCGTGTACAGGAAAGAATGAATGGGGCCATGTATCGTGAGATTTTGAGTGCAAACCTCCTTCCATCAGCAAGGGCATTGAAGATGAAACGTGGCTGGATCTTTCAGCATGACAATGATCCCAAACACACCGCCCGGGCAACGAAGGAGTGGCTTCGTAAGAAGCATTTCAAGGTCCTGGAGTGGCCTAGCCAGTCTCCAGATCTCAACCCCATAGAAAACCTTTGGAGTTGAAAGTCCGTGTTGCCCAGCAACAGCCCCAAAACATCACTGCTCTAGAGGAGATGTGCATGGAGGAATGGGCCAACATACCAGCAACAGTGTGTGCCAACCTTGTGAAGACTTACAGAAAACGTTTGACCTCTGTCATTGCCAACAAAGGATATATAACAAAGTATTGAGATGAACTTTTGATATTGACCAAATACTTATTTTCCACCATAATGTGCAAATAAATTCTTTCCAAATCAGACAATGTGATTGTCTGGATTTGTTCTCTCATTTTGTCTCTCATAGTTGAGGTCTACCTATGATGACAATTACAGGCCTCTCTCATCTTTTTAAGTGGGAAAACTTGCACAATTGGTGGCTGACTAAATACTTTTTTGCCCCACTGTATAACCCACCCACCCCCACCGCTCCACAGTCATGCAATTGCATTTTGGGCACTTGGCAACCAGCTCACCTTTATGGTTATTTGCAGGATCCTGCGGTCATGTGACCACGATATGCAATGTTTTTTGCCCGCTTCTGTTTTCTGGCAAAAAGTGCCAGTGGAAAAAATGAATTCACTTAATGACCATGCTGCTTGTTTAACAATCATTATAAAAATGGCTGTAACTTTGAATCCAGTCATGTGTTGCCTCAATTTATGACAATTTAATTCCCGGCTCAATTACGGTTTTAAGTCAAGTTCTACCTGTAAACTGAAAGATTGCTAAGCACTTATTGTTTTAAATTAATATTCATGAGAGACACATATCCGAAAGACTAGAAAATAAGCATCCATATGTCAGATTTTAAAAATGACTCCCCCACACTAGAACTTTCCAAACTCTTTTTAATTAGACATGCCATTGATTGTTCAAGCTACAGTACAAGGACATAGGCCAATTAATATGAACATAAAAGATGGAGTAGAAAGTCAGGACCGGACCTGCCGGAAGAGGCAAATGAAAGCAGGTTGACCTGCACTTGGGAAAGACAAAACATTAAAGACACTCAAGCACATAGAGAGGGACAGACTCACACAGAGGACATCTACTCGACCGTGTATGATTGAATTTTTTAAGTGCAGGTCACAGGGAAAACAACATTCTTCCCTGCATGCAGCAATCATCACATCATTGTATCAAATAGCAAAATAAAAGGATCCGAATTGAACCTTACAATATGGGAATCACATGGAAATAAATTCTTCCAGATCTTTTCCTACAAGCTTAGTGTAAGACTCAACACAATTTTACCCAAACACATCAATCCACAATATCTCACAGCAAATTTGGAAGTCAAAGTACTTTCCAGGAATTCAGTGAGTGATGCCATCCCTTTCAGAAACACATAAATGTTATTATGCTGGGTTAATAAACAAGCCAAGAAAGATGGTAGCGTGTCCAAGTTGTACCAGGAGACACTGATCAGCACAGTGTTTGATATTCTACAACCCAAAGTGCTAGCAACAAAGCCTTCCTTCATAATGATCTGTGATGAAAGACTCAGTTTAACACTGAAAAAAGCAACATAAAGCTATGTAAACTTTTGGCTGTCCTGCCCTGCCCTGCAATTTTCCATTAATGCTGTAGAGAGCAGTACAACATTGGAGGTACAATTGTTTAATGCTGAGAAAGCTCTGATAAATGTATACAAAGTGTAAGGTCACAGGAGATGGTCCAGAGACCACATCCTAGCACAGGTCAAATATATTAGCATCATATACATGTGTGATATAATTTCCAGTCACCTCCTTTCCCCATGCATGGAGTGCTTTGGGATAGGGAATGGAGAATAAAACAAAGAATGCATAAACTAGAGAAATAGTTGTGAGAGCCTGAGTAAAAATCCTAATCTAAATAGTGGCCCATCCAGTGCTCAATGAACTGTAGAACTGTCAAGTACCCAGCAGTCTCATATGGCTGCTGAGCTATTATTGTATGACGACTTGAAAACTAGATGGGTGCAGGCAGAGATCTTTTCCTTCCTCCTTTGATCTGCCTATTAGAAATAAAAGTCAGGTGCCCAGAATTCACACCATCCTATACCCTTGCTACGTTTGCTTCATTTTGCTTCCCACAAAACACAAGTTTCCTCTCTAACTACTCTGTCTACCAGCCTATACTTGCTTTCACTTTTCATAATGCCCTAGGTCTGTCATACACGGTTTTCCACCCTTCTTCACTCAGTACAATCACACCTCTGATAGATCCTGCCCTGAGCTACAAAGACCTATTAGAGGAATCCACACTCCTTCACTTGAGAGTATTAAAATGTCTTCTCCACAGGCCTCCATTTTAATTATTGCTTCAAACACTAAAGAAATATAGCAAAGCAGAAGGGAAACATTTGTGCAAAGGAGGAAGCAAGGAAGATAAACCACAAGAACAGTGGGATAAGGAAAGGGTTCAGGGAAAACCCAAGAGGTGCTTTCTTAAGACATTCTGCCTGAAAAGATCCTGGTTTTGCCCAAACAGATGTACCACATAGATAGCAAAAATCTGGCATTTTATGGTTGAGGAAACATCACTCTGGCTGATGTCAAATTTCCACCAATGCTTTAAGAAGAGCTCTCTTCAGACGGTTGTTGCAAATCCAATCTGCTTCCAGAGGCAGAACTTCTAACCCAATTGGGCCATACTTCATCAAAGCTACACTGCTTGAGCAGCATCCAACTCCTTTCAAAGGAATGTGGTGTACATTTTTAAAAAAAAAAAAAGCAGGTGTGAAAACAGTCACCCCAGGAGATCACTGCTAGTAGCCAGAAGACCCAAATCTTCAGGCCCCTAACTCCTTTGTGCAAACAAACAATTGCTTCTGTGCCTCCTACCCCAGGCTAGTGTCCTCCAGCATACATTGCTGTTGGATGTTGCTGTTACTTGAACAAAAGGTAAGCTTTGAAAGCAAAACCTCTTATTTATAAATGTTTTGGAGCAATCTGGTTGACTAGTCTTATCACTTCTGCTCTGCTCATCAAGATCCAAGTGAAATTAAAGTGCTTCCTATTGCCAATTTCATTTGTGACAATGCAAGGATCAACCAATGTCTGCCTAACCAGCAGGCAGCAGTGCAAGCATGGCAGATGGACGTGGGTTGTCTTTCTTAAGAGTGCTGCTTTGGAAGTGAATAGCACAACACCTAAGAGACACTGTCCCCTTCCTTCATAAGCTGCTGGTATTCCAGGGTTACATGCCTTGATCACTTTGTGCTTATCCAGCAAGAGATCCTTGCTGTCTACTCCCCCACTTTGGGAGATGGTCGGAAGGCACCGCTGCTCTTGCAAATGCTAGCAGCTACCATAAGACTGCACTGTCCATATTGCTGAAGCCTGGCTCTGTCCTCAGCTTCCAGTAGGTATTGTTGCTTACCCAAGATTCCTTGCCATTGGCATCCACTTGCCTCCTGTCAGAAAAAAAAAGGAAGGAAACCCATCAGCAATTAGACTTGGCAAAAGGAGAATCTTTAAAACAGGAATGGGAAATTTTATAACACCACATCTGTTGCAGAAACATAACCTGGTCATCTCCAGCCAACAGGTCCAGAGTGAGGAATGCTGTGAATTACAAATCCAGCCACTTCTAATGGCGACATGGTCTTCATTCCTATTTTTAAACTTTTTATATCCTCTCAGAATTAGAGAACTAGAATGTTAACAAATTTTAACCCACCGTATATGTAGCTGATGCAAAAAGAAAAAAAAATCAAAACAAGATTACAACAGGAAATTCTGCTTAACCACAACTTATGTTTTTTAAGTACTGATCACATGTTTTAAAATCAATCTTTGCAGTTTTAAGGATGGGTTTATTTGCTTCTTTTTCACAATGAAAATTACAGTTTTCTGGATACTGAACTTTCTCCAGTATTAGACTGTGCAAGTACAGAGTGAGTATGCAGAAGACTTGTGGATTTCTTGGAATAGAGGTAGCTCAGGTTTGCTATACATATTTAATATTTGGGGGTTTTGGGCTTCAAATCATACCAAGGTTTGATTTCATACCAACCTTGATTTAAGGCTGTCTTTGCTTTGCTTCGGTAAGAATTTGATTCTATCTCTAATGCAATCTATTGTGTTTGTTGCCTTTATTTCTAGACAATAATTCCAGCCACACTTCTCTCCCCTACAAATATAATACTGTTTTTTGTATGCACCTGATGAAGTGATCTACATGTCCATGTTTTCATGCAACTGTAAATGTATTAGTTTTTTAGGCATCACATACTCCTTATGTTTGCAGAGGAAGTTTGCACACAAAACTTTTTAAAGCATTATGTCAGAAAAACCCTTTCAGGGATGAAAAATATGTGACTCACCCCCACCTCTTTGGGGGGGGGAGGAGTTTAGGTGGTTAAAACATATGTCTTAAAACATACCTATCTAGATAGACAGTCTATCTCCCCACCTATCTAGACAGACAGTCTATCTCCCCACCTATCTAGATAGTCTATCTCCCCACCTATCTAGATAGACAGTCTATCTCCCCACCTATCTAGATAGACAGTCTATCTCCCCACCTATCTAGATAGACAGTCTATCTCCCCACCTATCTAGATAGACAGTCTATCTCCCCACCTATCTAGATAGACAGTCTATCTCCCCACCTATCTAGATAGACAGTCTATCTCCCCACCTATCTAGATAGACAGTCTATCTCCCCATTCACCCCATTTCAATTTTTTCCAGAAAATCAGTCTCGCCAAACTCTCTTTGGAGTGCAACTTTTGATACGAACATATAAAGTGGCCCTTGAGCTGAGGGTATAAGGAACTGAACTTATTCCAGCAATAAAACTACTACCTGTAGTCTTCAACTTACAACTGGACACTTAATGGCCATTTGAAGTTCTGATGGATCTACCTGTGGGTTACTTATGATCCAGATTCAAATTTCCAACAGTTGCCCCCATCCCCCCCACTGTCACATAACTGCACTTTGGGCTGCGTTTATGGCCATTTGCAATATCCCATGGTCATATGACTGCGTTTTCTGAGTTTTGCCAAAAAAACGACATTTACTTTCAGCAAAGTTGAGCTCATAGCAAACCACTAGTTTGCTTAATGGCAGTGTATTGGCTTAATGACCATGATTCGCTTAACAACCACTACAATAAAAGTGGTTGCCTGGCCCACTTTATAACCATCACTAGTTATGGTTTTGATAGACAGGCTTCATTATGGTTGAACTTTAAGGCTGGTTCTCCTCACGTTTGGTTCTTGGAAGAAGAATAACAAAAAGTAGGTGCTACACTTGTGGCCAAGAAACCCAAAATAAAGCAAAGAAGGAAAAGCACCTGAAAAAGCGTGCTTGGTGGAAAATATTGTTATCCTCCATCACACGACGCCGATCTCGCTGCAACTGCTCAATCCGTCGTTTCTGAGACTCTGCAGCCTGCACATTTCCCTCTTCCAGATACCTGGAGGAAGCCACCAAATTCAGAGACATTGCTTTTAATTCACACAATATGCAGGAGGTCGGGATTATAACACCCATTTACAGTCACTCAAGTGCAGTTTTAATGCTCATTCTTACTTTGTTGCTGTATCCATTTTATAATTGATACTGGCAATTCTGTAATTGCCAGAAAGTAAATTATCTTGAATACCTTATTAGTGGAAAGGTAGGATAATATTAATGCATCTTTTGCAAAAGAACTGAAAAATAAAGGAAAATTTGTATCAATCTCTTCCTGGCCCTTACCGTTGGTCAGGCCTCAATCTTGTGTCCGTAGATGGAAGCAGGCGCTTCAGCTCTGGAGTAAGTTCATTCAGCTCCAGCGCAAACTGAGTGAAACCATAGTTCTTCTCTTGGTCTCGAGGCATGAGATCTAGACGGGAGGGAGGGAGGGAGGGAGGGAGGGAGGGGAAGAGGGAGAGGGGGGGAGAGAGAGAGATTTCTAAAGTCTATATAGTCCATTATCACACTTATATTTATTTCAATATTTTATTTATTTATATTTCACGTTTCTAAACTTCCCATCTCCCTCAAAGAGGAATAAATATTTGAACAGCTATTGATTATATAATACAATTGATAAATTAAAATATTCATTTGAGGTTTTTCTCCAAAATTAGGGTAAGGGCTTCCTGAAATTATAAGAAAAGGAGAATGATATACAATAACCACAAAAGGCAGAGTAGAAAAAATGGAAATTATTGGAAAGCCAAATAATACAACCAGGCACAAACAGTGTAGAAGATCAATAAGATATAACTTCTGGATTTAAAAGAATAACAAAAATTGTATCTCTTAAAGCTGAACATCCAATAAATCTGAATGAGATATCTCATACTCACACATGAGATCACTGTATAAAATAATATTTTCTTGACTTAGCAATGTAGCACTTAATCCTATATAGGTAATAATGGGGAAACCAGAAGAAACTGTAAATGGCCATAATTGATAGTGATGACCCTCATTGTATTATTCAACATTCTAAGCTGGAGGTAAAAGATTGTTTTTCCACCTCTGCACTCATAATTAAAAGGGTGCTGGGTTACATACTTAAAAGTATGTGTGGGAGTGGTAAGGCTGGACTTCAGGATGAGATGATGAGTCAATAAAAGTTGTCTTATAATCAAGACATGATCTGAATACCAAAATTTAATTTAGCTGTTCCTTCTCTTACTACTTTCACTGTCTTGCTTCTTGCCAACCCTAGGATGTTCAAAATCTCATGCTTTGTCATTACTTGGTATGTAGGATCTCTTTCATCTTCCTCTAGACTCAAGATACAGTTATGCTTCATTTTCACCAGCTTTCTTCAATGCTAGCCACTGACTTCAAATTATAACTCTGCATCCATGTTGTAAAGCTATTTAATAATAATAATAATAAAGTTGGAAGGGACCTTGGAGGTCATCTAGTCCAACCCCCTGCTCAGGCAGGAAACCCTATACCATTTCGGACAAATGGCTGTCCAGTCTCTTCTTAAAAACTTCCAGTGTTGGAGCATTCACCGCTTCTGGAGGCAGGTTGTTCCACTGGTTAATTGTTCTAACTGTCAGGAAGTTTCTCCTTAGTTCTAGGTTGCTCCTCTCCTTGATTAGTTTCCATCCGTTGCTTCTTGTCCTGCCCTCAGGTGCTTTGGAGAATAGCTTGACTCCCTCTTCTTTGTGGCAACTCCTGAGATATTGGAACACTGCTATCATGTCCCCCCTCGTCCTTCTCTTCATTAAACTAGACATACCCAATTCCAGCCATTTGCCAATGCTTGATTTTTCACTGATTTCCAAGCTGCAGCAAAGTGTTTCATTATAAGTATAAACCTTTTGCATCTACTTCTTCATCAAATTTCTCCTCCCATACAAATATCACTTTAGCCCAAAAAATTTCCTATGAAGTCTTATTTGCCAGAATGATCCCCTCTCTCTGAATTGGATGTCAAGTTGTTTCCAATATTTTGTGCATAAATCCTCTAAGGATGGACAAGTGGAAACATGGTCTAGAATAAGGAGAACCTATTGATGGTTGCCCTGCCAAGGCCACCAATAATCCTTTCTGAAGGATTGCACCATTTTTATAGGAAACCAAGAACTTGATCTGAAGAAATAAGATATTCTACTGCTATAAGCAACTTTAATTACAATAAAAATTTCTACAAAGGCTAAAAATCTAATTCTCTACATAGATATGGAGCTTTTTCTCCCATGCTTTGGTTGCTTATACTGTAGGCCATTTTTATGTTGGCTTGATAATTGCACTGGATTTGTTATTTACAAATCAATCTTGTCTCATTCCAGGCACTTTCTTCCTCTTCTTGTTACCTCTAGCCCTCACACTGCTATTTTGTTTTCAGGTAATATTTCTACTCCTTGAATTGGAAATCGTCTGGTACAAAGTGATTGAAGTACCAGTCATAAAAAAGTGCTGATATAACATTGGACAACTTCCCCCCCCCCCCAAGTGTTTTGCTTCCTGAAAAACGTTTGGTGGCTATGCCCGACCCCTTCAAACCGAACATACTCATTTCAGAGTGATTATATCACCTAGGAAGCTTGAGAAATATGAAATTATTTTTAATGACCATAATGTATTTATTTGGATAATGTTTTTGATACTCTGTGAGTTCAACAGGGATAAAAAGGATTTGCTGATTTTTTAATAAATATTTAGTAGTTCAAATACCAACAATTATGAAAAGGGCTAAAATACCCACTTATAATTTGGTTTATTTCATTTCTTAATTAATGTATATATTTCTCTCCTCTTGAAGCAACTAGAGACCAGTTAACTAGAGAGTGGAAAATTCCCATGTATTCTGCAACAGATTTAGAGTGCCAGGCTCTTTGCTCCCGTCTGTTTATGGGAGATTTCATTGGGTAAAATTGGTTCTCACAACAGTGTCTCTTTTTTTCTCCCCAGTTATGGCATTTAAAGAAACCAAAGGTTTACTTTCTCCAATAGCCTAGAAACTCAGAAGATCCTAAACTAAATGTTGTTTTATTTATAGTATCTAGTGCGTCATTTTATCTCAATCATGGCTAACTGGGGCTCCACATTTTGAAAAGTTTGGAAAATACCAAGCTATCCACGGGGAGGGAAGAAAGAAATGATAGTGTTGCATCACAGGCTTCACCCCTTTCTTTCGTGCATTGTGATGTTGCACAAATGTACAGAGGAGGCAGCACTTATTTCATAATATGCTTTTGTTGTTTTGATGACAGTACTAGATGTGAAGATCACTCTGCAGTGTTTGTGTACATACAGTGTATTAACTTAGCCTTATTTATTTAATAAATGCGTAGGCTGCCCGCTTTATATATATGTCTCTGGGCAGCACAATTAAAATAGAATAAAAACAGTGGAAAAAAACAACTACATATCTTTTCTGTGCTTCTGTGCTGCACTGTTAAAAAGCAATGATCTGAAAGCTGCAGTCTGGGAAGGCCTCAGGTTCTAATTCTGTAATGCCAGAACTTCTGAAAACTTATAGCATTTGATTGCCCATTTTAGCTGTTTTATTGTGTCAAATTAATAATCAGACATGCTAACATATTGGTCCCTAGCAACTATCATACCAACTTCTAAAAAGTAATTTCAATTATTTTTAATTAATTATTTCCAATTACCTACCCGTGAAATCTATTCTCAGTTGCTGGCCCACGATATACTAGGTATCTTAATGGAAAACCAGTTTCCTGGAAAAACTCGAAGTTGAAGATATGCTGTGCCCAGAGCAAGCTAGTTTAGTAGGGGTGCATCAACACTTGACTATTTTTTTTGTCTCAAACTACCAAGTAATTTAAAACATTAATATCTCCTGGCAAAGGTTTGTATCAGTCCTTATGGATTTAAAGACTGCCTTTAATAACTTCCCAAAGGGAATTTCATGGCCTAAATTTAGTATTGTTTCCAGTGATACACAGATTAAGAGATTTAATCTCTCTTCATCTAGAGTCTACTTTAGAATGTGATGTCAAAAAGAATATACTTTGACTAATCTCATGTTTGTCATAGAAGGGTTTGCAGCACTACTTTCTTGCTCCAAATCTGTTTAATTTGTATTTAAATGATTTGCTGGAGATTTCTTCTTCCAATTTTCAATTATCCCTAACTGATGACATTGACATCTCAATGACAGCTATATGTAGCTGATGCCACCTTTTTTTTTTTTTTTACACTGAGGGATGCAGTAAAACCCACACACAGGATATATTGTATGCTGTGCAAAAGGGGGAAAGGATCAAAAACTCATAACATGAGAACATCAAATGACACAACATCTGTACTTATCTAAGACATTAAGTATGTAGAAAGGTGGACAGTAAATAACATTTTAAAATTGCCTTTATTTCTCTAACTGATATTTTTAAAACAGGCTCCCTCAAGCTAGTGTACAGAATATGAACTAGAAAGAAGGGGGAGGGGGTTCTCACCCTAAGAATATGCTAAGCAGTACATTAGGGAAAAGAAAACCACAACAGCTCTGACAGATGCCCATCCCCCTTTAGCATTTCCCCACAAAGGAATTCCACACACCTCCGAACAATTGCAAGGATAAGCACATACAAAATGCACAAATGTGTATACTAGGTTTTGAGGTTACTTAAAAGATATATATGATACATCTGATTGTATTAGATTTAATTCATATTTAATTTTGTCATTTTTTTTGCCATTTTGTTAATTTGGTTTACAAGACCACTAACACATTAAAGATCAGCTTCCTGGATTTTATATTGTACAGTTGAGCTGAAAGTGCACATATCTCACAAATTGTCACCTATGGGGATTCTGGGAAAACTGTTAATGAAACCGATCTGGAGCTTGCTACGTTGGGTGAAAACTGGTGTATAAATAAACAAACAGTCCCATATAAGGCAGCCGATACTTCCCCACTGCTCAGCAATCCTTAGAATTGATTTCTTACTGGACTTCCAGAGGCACTTTCCAATAGGAGGCACACCACGATACAACCCTTCGTGCCACTTCCCGAAAAGTCGATGGATAACCTTGCCATTATGGCTGTGAATGGCACCCTGCACCTCATTGACCCCGGAGCCCCAGTAGCGTGCCTGCCAAAAAGAGAAGAGATTAAGGTAGGTAGGCTTCCTATTCAGTTTTCTGTTCACCTGGTAGGAAGCTAAGGAGATGTCTGAGAAGAGATAATGAAGATGAAAGGAAAGGGACAAGCCTGAGGCTCAAAAGGAGAGAAATCAAATACAAAAAGGAAAAGGATGAAGCCTGATGACTCCAAAAAAGACATGGGAGATGAGATGAGTATGGAACGAAAGAGTTACCATATTGATTAGGAATATCAGTCAAGAAATTAAAGGAGAAGGAAGCAAGTACCACAAACCAGGACAACAAAGCACAGGAAGATGTATCAAGACAGAAGTGGTATTTAAATTTTTACATCAGAGAGAACGGACCAAAGCTCAGTGGCAGTGCAACTGCTTTGTATCTAAGAGGGGTCCAAGTTTAATTCACAGCATTTCCAGATGGAAATCCTTTCTCAGATCAATCTGAGGTTCCAGGGAACTACTTCTAGTAAGGCTGAAGACAATACTCAGCCAGATGGAACAACAATCTACTGTAGCTTGATAGTCAATAGCCTCAGAGTTGACATTCCTGAATTTAAAAACAGGATGAAGTACCAGAAAGAGGAGCTAAGCAGAGACCAAAGAAAAACAGGACATGGCAGGAGTGAGGAAGATCAGATCCATATTAGAACTCACTTTGCAGAATGCAAGCTTGCAGTGGTATCTGCTGTCTCTCGTGTTTCGAATCAACACCTCACCATAATGCTCAATCCAACGCTGGCCACTCAGGATATTGTGAATGCAAGAAGTCACCTTATTCCATTCATAGTGATCCCCAAACCTTTTGAAGGGAGAATAAAAAGGATAAAAGAGTGCCAGAAGTGAGGGTACGGGAGGGGGGGAATCGATGAGAGAGGGATCATCAAGAAGGATGGAACAAACAGGCTTTGTGACTCACCTGGGAAGATGGACATTCACTGTACCAACTGGAATTATCTCCAGGGATTTGCCCCAGAACTTATTTTTCCACTTCATGTCTAAACAAAACAAAATTCAAGGAAAAAGAAATGAAGTGTGAAGTCACAATAACTATTACTTTAGGATTTGAATCAAGTTAAATTGGGGTATGCAGATTATTGCAATTGGGCCTACAACTGAAGTTCATTAAATACGTTGGGACTCACAAAAATTCCCAATCAATTGTGGTTCCAACAAATCAGTTCTATACTGCAGTGTGACTAATGTGACACTATTCTGATTTTTAGGCTACAAATCCCATCATATCTAATTAATTATGGAGATACCTGCTTGGGTTATTCTAGGTGGATGTTATTTCTTTAAAAACATAAAATTAATCTCTTGGACTTCCAGGCCACCAGAAGGTGGCCCATTCTAATCCAAAATCTGTTACATCCTGAGGCCAGAGACAAGAGGGGGTTTTTTTTGGACAATTACTGGGTAAAACAATGCACATTGCATGAAGCAGAAAAGACTTATTTTTTTAACTCTTTCACATTCAATGCAGGCTTCTAAATGTGCAAAATCTATCATGAAAGGAACAGAAGATTCTAGAGAACTTCAGAATTCCCCATTTCTCATCCAAATCTTGTTGATCGAGAGCTATTTCAGGGACGTTCCCTTTTTCAAAAGTAAATCCACTGAACCAAAAGCAGTGGCTTTGAGTGACTGCACTCAAAGAATACAGGTAGTCCTCGAGTTACGAATGTAATGGGGCCTGCCCATTCCATTCGTAACTCGAGAATTTGTGGAAGTGAATCTCGTACCTTGAACAAGATCACTCCCTGCTCATTAACACACGTGCCACTCGTTAAGTGAACATGAGGTATCTCAGGGTGGGGAAGGCCATGGGGGGCCTAGTGATGGAACAGGCCCCCAAGGCCTCCCCAACCCACTAAGATACCGCATGCTTCCCCCTCCCTTCCTGCTGCGTAGGACTCACTTACCTCAAAAACACCCGTCTTCTCTCTGCCGCGGTTTCTGCCTTTGAGGGAAAGGAGATTCAATGGAAGCTCCTGGGTGCCCGTAATATCACGCGAATTCAGACACCCATCCTCTTTTGCACAGAATGGGAGCCTGAAGTCTCGCAGTGTTTGTGGTGCCTATCTCCTGCTTCTTCCCCCAACTCCTTTCCACCACTGCTGGAACAATTTTCACCAGGATGGAGACCTGGGGAGACTGGAAGCTCTGTCCGCATGCACATTTGTGCTCTTAGAATGTGCTCTTAGAAACAGAACGAAACGCTCCGTTTCTCAAGCGTCACTAGCAGCCATGCAGAGCTTCCAGTCTCTGTCAGGTCTCCATCCAGGTAAAAAGAATTTGAGTGCCTATAAGGCATTTGGAAATGAAGCATTCGCTTTGTTTTCAAACGCCCCATAGGCGCTGAAATACTTTTTATACGAATGGAGACCTGACAGACGACTACAAGCTCCACATGGCTGCCAATGCGCGCTTAGAAACGGAGCAGAAGGCTCCATTTCTCAAGCGCCCCATTCCAGGCATACGGAGCTTACGGTCTCTGTCAGGTCTCCGTTTGGATAAAGTGTTTCAGTGCCTATGGGGAGCTTCAAAACCCAAGCCACTGGCAGCGGCAGCCACCTGAGCAGCCATGATCCCCCATCCCCAGCCAGCCAGCCACCCTGCCTGACCTACTCCTTGCCTGACCGGCTGGCTGGCACAAATCCTGACCGCTCTTCTCCTTGTCAACCTCCCCACTCAAACGGAGGCAGCAACTTGAGTTTCTCGGCTCCGAGTGGAAGCAAGCAGAGAGGCATCAGCAGGATTACTCTCAAGAAGACCCGGGTGCACTGGTTGCTTGCGAGCACCGGACTTATTGAGAGCAATCCCACTGCTGCGCCTCCACTTTTTTCCACTCAGACGGAGCCAAGAAACCCAAGTTGCAGCAGCAGCAGCCACCTGAGTAGCATGATCCCTTCTCCCCAGTCACCCTGCACAACCTATTCATTGCCTGGCAGGCCGGCTGGCACAAATCCTGACCGCTCTTCTCCATGACATCCTCCCCACTCAAACAGCGGCAGAGGCTTGAGTTTCTCGGCTCCGTCCAAGTGGAAAAAAGCAGAGGCGCATCGGCGGGATTGCTCTCAATAAGGCCAGCGCATGTGAGCAAGCAGCACATGCGGGTCTTCTTGAGAGCAATCCTGCTGATGCGTCTCCGCTTTCTTCATTTTGGACGGAGCCAAGAAACTCAAGCTGGTGCCACCGCTTGAGTGGGGAGGATGACAAGGAGAAGAGCAGTCAGGATTTGTGCCAGCGAGCCGGTCAGGCAAGGAGTAGGTCGGGCGGGGTGAGTAGCTGGCTGAGGAGGGGGAATCATGGCTGCTCAGGTGGCTGCTGACACTGGCAGTGGCAGCTTGGACACAGGTGCAAGGGGCCTGGCTCTGTGATGCCTCCCCGCTCAGTCAAAGGCTTCATTTCTGCTCTCAAACTAAGGCCGGCGCACGCAAGTGAGCAGCACACCCAGGCAATGGACGGCATTGGTTCCTGCGCCTTTGATTCCATGCTTTGCCCCATAGGCAGGCAACAAAGCAAACAATTCCCCCCCCCCCCCGAGAATGGAAGCTTCTGGGGGCCATGATCTCTTTTGCAGAGAATTTGTGTTTGAACTCATGCAATATTATTGCACCCAGGAGCTTCCATTGTCGGTACGAAAAGCATTTCCAAGCTGACTCTCCTCTCCCTCAAAGGGAAAGAAACCGTGGCAGAGAGGAGACAGATCTTTGCAAGGTGAGTGTATCGGGCGCGGCAGGAAGTGAGGGGGAAGCAGTTGTGGGGAGGGTGAATAGGTGAATGTTGCAGAGCCTCTGCAGTCGTTTGTAAGGGCAAACAAGTGCCGTGGTGCTACAAATATTTGTGATTTTGGGACTTGCTTGTAAACACTTGTATAAATTTAAATGAGCGTTAAGTGAACACTCATAACTTGGGAATTACCTGTAGTAAATTTTGTACAGATCTAGTTCTAGGAAATATTACCTGATAAGTAATATTGGTTGTTTTGATTAAAAGAGCAGTCAATAGTTTTCAATAAAATAAATTCCATCTGTTTCCCCCATTTTCCAATCAAGAGTAGCTTTTTGCCTCACCTTGCCAGAAAATGAAATTTTCAGACTCTGCATGGCAGGCAGAGATAGGAGGATGATGGCTCACCTGCAGTTGGGTTGGGATAGACAAAAGAACACAAAAAAAAAATCTAAATCACTGCAGCCATCTGAATCATCTTGACTGTTCATAAAGATGCTTCAAAATTATGGTTTTTATTTATAATTCTAAAATATTGAAATTCACACAGCATCATAAACACTCTCACAAAATAGGTTGTGTGGAAGGAAAACTCCTGCTTATTCTCAAAACCACTTCCATGTTGCCCATGGATAGACATGGAAGACTAATTTGTTAGAAAGCAAATTGTTCCCTACTTCCTAATTGATATTTTTTTTCTTTCAAAGATTCTAAAAATAGGAACAAAAGTCTCATGGGAAAGAGGCGTGTGAGTCTGTTGGCATACTGGCATACATGCTTATACTGATTCTAACCTACATTCCAAGTTGGCCAAAAAAAATGGCCAAGTAGATTTCATGCAATTTTTTCCACTGCAGCAGCCTTCAGAAGTAATGGAATATAATTGCTATCATTCCCAGACAACATGAGGATTTGCCGATAATGGAAAGATTTGTTACAAATGTTTTCTTTTATTGCATTTGTTCTCCATTTTTACTTGAGGATTCAAGATAGCATACATATCCCTCCCTCCCTCCCTCCCTCCCTCCATTCATTCATTCTATAATATCTTCATCAAAGATAACTAGAGAATGCAGAGCTCCACATCTATGTATATGGATCTATTTAAAGATCAGTTAAACTTAGGTGAAGGCTGCACCAATGCCTAGAAAAAAAATCCAACATTTTATTCTATATTCAGAATTAACCTCCCTCTACAAAGGTTAAAGGGAGGGAAAGAACTAAAACAAAGTAGCCAGGACACTACTAGCTCTTTAGAAGTAAAATAACAGATCTGACAATGTTAATGCTCTTTCAAAGATAGTAAATAAAATTTCAAAAATACCACCGCAAATGCAATCTGGAACAGAGGGCCATAATGGTGAGACCCTGAAATATTCCAAAAATATCAATCCACTTGAAAACTACATCACCAAAGATAAAATATTAAGCATGGTATGTTAAATATCTTCTACATAGTTAGAAATTTTAAAAAAGATGATCAGAGAAAGGCAGCAGTTTATTACCACTGAGATTAACTCTTCAGGATCACTCTTAGGAAAGATGGCATGATCCAAATTATTATCTCTCATCTAAGGATTCCTCATAATGAACAAGCTATAAGAAGGAGATGTGAATTTGGAAAACGGCAGATATCCAAGAGATTGAAGATGAAGCTGTGGATACACTGGAACCATTCTGGGGATTCAGAACCTGATTCATTTTGGGTCATTTTCAATTTAATGGCATCTTTTATCTGAGGCAGCACACAGAGTAGAAATGATTAACGGCTTGTTAATTTTTGTTCTGGCTCAGTTCAGGCTCTCAAAGACGCTGTAGGAGAAGAACTCAACGGGTGCACAATGTTCTCCACAGTCACTTTGCCCCCAGAAAGATACCACAACTTGCAAATTGGTGACTCTTAGGCAAATGTTTCTCTTTGGAAAAGGGACCTTTCTTTCTCCCATGAATCAGTTGCCGAGCCATTTCTCCAGATAATGCCACGTTCCCTGCTATACTGACTCAGAGACTGCAAATAAAATGTCTTTCGGGTTCACCCACACTCAAGCATATTTCTCTCCCTATTAGTCTTGATTTTAAAAGCTGTAATTTCCCCTCCTCCACTGTCATTCTATTTCTCATCCTACTTCACTCTAGAGAGGAAAACAATTATCTTATTAGCTGGAATGGATGAGAGAGAAAAAATCTCCGTGTCTATTTTATACAATACTGCATCTTCCATATGCTTGGGCTGATATGTCTAATATCTAAAATGGGGCCATAAAGATAATGTCTCTGACCAATGCTGAAAGATGGCATAAAATAGCAGATCTTCCACTTCATAAGATTAGGAAGTTTCTTCTCATGCACTGAGAAATTTCCAAGTCTGGATGCCAAAAGTACTATTTCCCCCCTCCCACCACAAAATTATCCATGACTGCCAAAATCTCATCCTGAGAATTCAGCACAGAGAAGAATGCTAAATTATCAGATAACCATGCATGAGATTTCAACCATCTTTAATTTCAACAAATTATTTTACATTCATAAAGGGAGTCACAAGACCATATTGCCAGTCTTTTTGTAGTGTTTAGCTAAATCTGCTTTCCTGACATTTCTATCTGTTGGCTCTAATCCTTTTCCACAGATCATCGAAGGAAAACCCTGATCCATCTTCTACATGCAGCCTAAAAGTCACTGGAAAACTTGAGATCCTGCCTGCAACAGCTGCTTACAGCCAATTACCTGTTCACTTAGGAAACGAAACCCCTTGTCAGGACGGACACACTCATATGTTTCTCCCAACACAGGGTTGAATGGCTTGCTACCAGCACGGTAGTAGGTAGAGGCATAGGCAGATACAGCAAAGGCAGCTATGCAGAGCTGTTAGAAGGAAGCAGAAAACATTACGGATGCCTGCAAGAAGGGGGGGGGGGAAATCATCTATGAATGTACTTGGAGGTAAGGGGAGGGCCCTAGAAAGTTTATTTTCTGCAAACCGCATCACAGAGGTTGAATTCCCAAAGAGGCATAATGTTCTCAAGACACATCCTTCTAACAACTGCTGAAATAAGAAATATATATATTTCTTATAAGATATGTCCATGTATAGATAAATATATATTTAAAACTGTTCTTCCAAAGCCCAGACCTGTCCCCCTATGTGACAAACTTAGATGCAGCCCTTGGCCACCCATAGATGGTCCATCTCTGACATATGGAGAGGCATATTACCAATCTTTCACAGGGGTCCAAACTGCAGCTGGCTGCATCCAGCAGGGCACTGTACTCCAATTCTTCACAAAGGCGTTGCAGCATGTTGAGTGGCTCGTTCAACTGCACCGGCATGGAGACCTTGGAGAGATCTTTGCCAATGTTGTTACGAAGAATGTTCCAGAGGCTGATGTCATTGGCATGGTTGTGGGAAGCTGGCAGGCAGTTCCTCCGGGTTATCCCAGGTCCCGGCCCAGGAAGATAAAGAGGAAGAGGCACTGGCATACCTAAGCTCATCTCGGAAGAGTTCCCAATACATTGCATAGGGCCTGAGCCTAGTGGAGGGTAGAAAACAGTCAATGATATGCTGGGGTCCCTAGATATCACCTTGGGTACCCTTAAGGTGCCATAGCCTACCTGATTTAAAGAAGAAGTTTCTTTAAATTAAAAAAACAACAACCAATAATAAACACATATTCAGTACTAGACCCCAGTATCCTGTGGTAGTACAAATTGCCTCAACTTTACAAGTATGCCAGTGAGCCTTTTGATCATGTGAATGGCATCTCTGATAATTATTTCCTTTAACTTTGATTTTTATTACATAGGTTTTTTTTTAAAGAGGGAGGGATTGTTGTATTGTTAGGATTGAGATTGGCTATCAATTGTGTCTAAAGAAATAAATAATAAAAGAAATAAGTAATATTCATTTTGCAAGCAAAGCATAAGTTTTGAGAAACATGTATTTATAGCAAGGCTTGTTGATCCCAAAAAGATTATTCTGGTAGGGTAGTGAGCATCCTAGGGCATCCTCAATTCACTTTCTGATAAATGGATATTTCAAATCTGACATGACCACCACGACAAACATTTTTTCCAGTTGGTTTACCTACCTTGTCAGATAGGCACATTCCCCAAATTCCATATTATATATTCCAAACTACATATTCGTAATACAATGATAACAAGTTGATCATCATATAATCATATAATCATAAAGCGTAAACTTCTTTTATTAACCTAATGGTTGTTTTCCCACATCACACTAACTTAAAGGCAATTAAATCACCTAATAGATGACTCCAACCACTAAAGTTTTAAAAGATTTGAAGTTTTAAATCTGGCTTTAAAACTAGAGGCCAAAATTTAGTTTTTTTGGTCCAGAAACATCTGTCAAAAATCTTGACCACAAAAGCACATTCTGCCAGTTTATGTGTTTCCAAATATTCCTATCAAAAACCTCCTGAATTAAATCAAAGGATCATCCTCCTAACCTTATTCCCAACAGTGATTTGATACATATTTCATGGAAGCAAAGGAAGCAAAGAAGAAACCACTTTTGCTCCATTGTTTACCAGAGCACCTGGTATTCTGCCATTATGGAAGTGCCATTACTAACTAACAATGGGGTACCTCAAAGTTTGTTTTGGGCCTAGTGCTCTCCAATAGCTTCATAAATGATCTAGATGAGGGGATAAAAATGTAATTCATCAAATTTGCAGACAACTCCAAACTGGGGGCAATTGCCAACATTTTGGAAGACAGACTCAAGATTCAGAAGGATCTTGACAGACCTGGATATTGGGCCCTAACTAACAAGATGCAGTTCAGTGGTGAGAAAAGCAAGATCCTATAGTTAGGCAGGAAAAACAAAAAATATAGGAATAGAATAGGCAGCCCTGGCTTAACAGTGATAAGTGTCAGAGGATCTTGGTGGACCATTTTTTAAATATGAGCCAGCAGTGTGCTGTATCTGCCAAAAAAGCCAATGCAGTCCTAGGCTGCATCAGCAGAGGGATAGCATCAAAATCACAAGAAGTGATAGCATCATTCTATACTGCACTTAAGTAAGGCCCCTACTTACAACCAATTCTGGGCGCCACAATACCAAAAATACACTGAAACTCTAGAAAAAGTGCAGAGAACAGATACAGACATGATAAAGGGCCTTAACTGTTTAGGGAACAGTTTAGGAATTAGGTATGTCTAGCCTAACAAAGAGAAGAATTAGAGGTGACACGATAGCTGTCTTCAGGTATCTGAGGGGCTGCCACAGGAAGGAGAGGGTCCACTTATTCTCCAAAGCACCTGAGGACAGGACAAGACACAATCAGTGGAAGCTTTTAAAAAAAGATCCAATCTGGAATGAAGGAGAAATTTCCTGACAATAATAACAATTAATCAATGGAACAGCTTGCCTCTTGGGAGTTGTGGATGCTCCGTTGTTGGTCTTCATGAAAAAATTGGACAGCCATTTGTCCAGGATGCAACAAGTCCCCTGCCTTGGGCAGAGGGGTTGGACTAGAAGATCTCCAAGGTCCCTTGCAGCCCTATGATTCTATGAACTTGTAGTTAGATATAGTGGATAAATGCATAGACTAAAAACTAGTAGACTATGAATTCTACTCCTGCCTAGGCATGAATTCACCTGGGTGGATCAGTCACTCTCTCTTAGAGTTAGGAAGAAGACAGTGGCAACTATTTCTGAAAACGTTATCAAGAAAACTATACAGACTCATTCAGGCAATGTCCAGAAGTCAAGACTTATTCAAAGGTGCGTGTACATATGCGCACATATGCATGGGCGCGTACACACACACACACAAATTACCAGCCTATATGTAGAAATCAATTCTGTCATCTAAGAATCTGCTCAGTCAAGCCAAAATCATAACATAGCTTCATCACTATATCTAACAATAGCAAATTCTACACATCACTTCTTATGGAAGGAAGACCACGTAGAAGATATATGAAGACCCTTTCCAATCTACATTTCTAATTTACCTTCCAATGTTTGTTTTTAACCAATCTGTTCTTATTTTTGGAATCACAATTTCAACACTTCATGAGGGTGTCAGGTTACAGAAATATCATTTTTACTCAACCTTCCATAATCTGACACTCATCTGACATGTTGGAATGACAACTCGAAAAACTTCCAGCCAGCATGGCTAATGTACTGTTATTTCTGAAAGCTGAAATCCCATTATTACTGGAAAGCATGATAATTCCCCTTGCCCTGTCTTTCAATCCCAGCTCCCTACTGAGGTTTCTCCCCCTATGGGCACACACCTGCCCATTCCTTGGATCAAGTACCTTTGTGATAACGGTCAGAGCTTCCTGGCATATCCACCATGTCCTCTGAGATACTGTTGGTGACTTCACTGACACAGGATTCATCATCCGTGGCCTGGAGGAGCAACAGGAGGTTACACAGACCACAGCAAGTAAGGAGCTACCGGGGAAGAGCAAAAATGGGCAAGAAGAAAGGAAGGAAAGAACGGGACTGCTATGTAGGGAAACTTAGGCAGGATCAGAAGGTGAGAGGACACTGAAGGATGGATCTCCTATGGATCCATTCTTTAATAAGTTTATGCTGAAGAAAATATTGCCTAGGCGAGGCAGATACTATCCTACCTGTAGCCTCTAATCACAGTAGGAATCTCATAAACACAAGCTTTAAGCTCTAAAGAATGATTCATAGAGAGCAAGTTATTTCTTTTCTCTATATAAAAAAGTGAAAGAGCAGAGTAACCATAAAATACTCAATGTAAGTAAGATTGCTTCTGGTTGATACAAATTTAAATAGAGAATATATCTAATTTTCCCCAGGCATTTGGGTCAGGCAGTTAGATGAGCACTGCTGTTGATTTTTTATCAAGTTTATACGGCTTCCTATCCCACAGAAAGTGACTCTGGGCAGCCTACAACAATACAGTTAAAAACAGTAAATAAGACAATCATTAGTTAAAACAATTATGTAATAATTATCAAAAAGAATTAAACATTATAAAAGCAAAGCTAATACAGGAAAGAATAATGGATGAAGAGATATTAATAATAAGGGAAACACCTCATAAGTTATTGTTTATCCTTAGAACTGAGGATATTTTGTCAATATTTATGTCTTTTAATCCTTGAAAATCATCTAGACTAACATGCAAGAGATGGGTGACTATAAGAAAAATCATACAAATAAATAAATAAATGGGCAACCTTATACCTGAAGAGCTGTGAAGAGCAAGTCAGTGTTTAAAGATAAGGAACTATAGGGGCCTTAAAAGTGCCAAAATAAAAAATTTAGATGACAGATGGATGAGATTCTCTCCCTGCTCAATCCAAAATGGGCATGTACAGTATTTCCATTTAAATTATGATAATTGGTATCAAATTTGGAGCTATAAACATGTATTAAAACAGTTACAAATTATGCAACTTTATGCTTCTTATATTCATTTTTTGTGACAACTGACTGTTTTGAGGATCTGGAGACTGAAAGGAAGGAAGGAAGGAAGAGAGCAATAACAACAACAAAAACCCCAGCTCCATAATACAGGGACAGTAAAGCAACCTTAGCAATTTTTAGATGTTTGGACCAATTCCTAGAATTCCCCAGCGGCAGGGCTAGCTGGAGAATCCTGAGTGTTGATCCACACATCTTATAGTAGCCAAGGCTGAGAAACACTACAGTAAAGGTTGTGATGTGGAGCTGCCTGAGAGGAGGGAGGATATGGTCAAATTGAGAGGCCTCTGAAAGGGCAGAAAAGTGTCTTTAGGAGCAGCGTGTCCCAGAGACATAGGAATAGATCCTAACTTTATCCCAAGAATCTAGATTTATTTCCAAGTGGGAAAAGATGGTAATGGCAGGATAGATCTAAGCTAAAAAGCAAAAAAAAAAGTCTGGATTCTGCTAAGCCGGCATTTTCCAATCAAAAAAGCGAGCCAGGAGAGGCAGGGGCTGAAAACAACCGGTAGGGTTTGGGATATGTGGTGCTAACTGATTGGAAAGCGGAGCGGGAAGGTCAGCTGCTAGGAGAAGGGGGGGGGGATGGCTTGGCTCTTGACTAATTGGTAAAAGGAAGAAAGAGAAATGGGGAAAAAAATGAGAGAAGTGATGATCACATTAATCTAAAAAAAACAAAAAACAGAATACATTGCTATGTTATAAGGAGCATGAAACCATCCCTTTGGCCTTAGATTAAAGCTAACCTGACCAATGGATCATTTCTAACGAATAATAAAGCAACCAGATAAACTATAGCTGAGATGCACTGCATATGCAATAAACTGTACATACTCAATGGCTAAATGTAATTGCACATTTAGGCATATCTAATAGCTATTTCTTAGCTGCCAGCAGATGGGGCAAATGATTCACTGAAAACCTGTCTATGCTATTGCCCTGAGCTGACCCTAAGCTCTTGCAGCTGGGTATATTATAACAAATTCAGCAAGAATTGTGCAAATAATTGCACCTCAATTTTCAACTTTCAAAAATAGATGCATGCTTAAGATGACAACTCCCTTGAGGTGACAACTCCCTCTGAAAACACAGCTATTCCTTTCCAGCTGCAGGGTTCCTTCTACCAGCCAGATTTCCACCTGTTGCTGAGACCTCCCATAAAGATTGGGCATCATCTGCTCACTATGAATAACCTCATCAAGTTGATTTATATGCTGAATTTCCATAGATCTGTTGAGAAAAGCCCAAAACAGATGTGCCCCTCCCAACAAGGGAGAGAAGCAGGCAAATTCTTGGCAAGATATCTCCTCCCCAAAAAGACTTCCTGAAATGCAAAATTTTCATAGCTATTGTCACTAACCTCATTCTCAGATGAGCTGGCTGACAGGAATACCTCACAGGCATCAAAGAACTCAGTGTGTGAATCCGAAAGAGAGACAATGCTGCAATTTGAGAGCTGTTGCTTCTGTCCCTTAACCAAGAGAGCATCCGGCTGAAAAAGAGAACACAAAAATTCTTCATTTTTTTCTTTTTATTACTGAATTTTCAATATTAATAATAAAGAGGTCAGTCCAAATGTTACTTTCAAATAGGGTTAGGGTTAGGTGGCAAGTGTAAACTGAGATATAATCTAAACCAGTGTTTGTCAACCTTGGCAACTTTAAGATGTGTGGACTTCAACTCCAAGAATTCCCCAGCCAGCATATATAAAATATGGAGACTCCAATTTCCACAATTCTCCAACCAGCTTGACTGACTAGAGAATTCTGGGAGTTGAAATCCACATATGTTAAAGTTGCTGATATTGAATAACACTAATCTAATTCACCCTTCTTTGCTCTAGACTTTTTCAAATGGATTGGAACTGAAGCACCATGCTTTGGTATACATTTTGTTTTTCACTTATTTTTAAAATTGATACATTTTCTCCTCTATTTCTAGGAAAACAAAGTAAAGCTGCAAAAACAATTAGGATCCATTTGATTTGGTGGAATTCAACTGATAGAAACTGCCCCGTCAGGAAAGAAGAGGGGGAAGGAAGGCAGTGGAACTGAATGAAACCCTAAACCCTTTTTGGGGCTTTTTTTCCCCCCTTGGCATTCCAGGGATGGCAACATCTCTGCCAAGTGGCCAAGCCTCAGAGGACAGAACTTGGGAGAGGAAGGGAGGTAGAAGCTGCTGTCAGATTATGATGATGCCCAAAGAAGCAACTATAATGAAAGTGTTGCAGCATTTCTCAAAATATAAATTAAGTTGTTCAAAACTGTTTCAAAGAAACATCCCCCCACAAAGCACCAGTTTTTTATGCTGCTGAATTTCTATCTATAATGACTTCACACATGCTTTTTCCTGTTCAGCAGTCTCTTTGGAAAGAAATGTGCCCTTCTCTTCTATAATTATTTTCACTAGCTTCTTTTTATCAAACTTCTCACCTTCTGAAAGATTTGTCACATAATTTAGGCCACATCATAAGAAAAGCTGATATTTCAAGAACTGTTAAAAAAATCCCATCCGTTTCTGCTTCCCTAATATTATATACATTTTTTACATATAGTATTTTTAACCAGATTGAGTATGTATATCATTCAGAGTCAATTTTAAAACTGAAGTAGCACAAAATCTGAATAAATAAATAAAACAAAGAATTTATTCAGCTTTTTTATGCTGAAAGGTCTGGAACTTTGACTCCCAATTTGTATCAATACTTGGAGGATAGAGGATCATAACATTAACAAAACAAAACTCTTTCATATGATTGCATTTGACAAAATTAAGGCAGAGGATTTCATGGTTTCTTTCACTGCCTTTCACACAAAGAAATACCCAGTTCTACAGTAACAGGGAAATAATAATGATGATGATGATGATGATGATGATGATGGAAGGGACCTTGGAGGTCATCTAGTCCAATCCCCTGCTCAGGCAGGAAACCCTATATCATTTCAGACAAATGGCTGTCCAGTCTCTTCTTAAAAACTTCCAGTGTTGGAGCATTCACAACTTCTGGAGGCAGGTTGTTCCACTGATTAATTGTTCTAACTGTCAGGAAGTTTCTCCTTAGTTCTAGGTTGCTTCTTTCCTTGATTAGTTTCCATCCGTTGCTTCTTGTCCTGCCTTCAGGCGCTTTGGAGAATAGCTTGACTCCCTCTTCTTTGTGGCAGCCCCTGAGATATTGGAACACTGCTATCATGTCCCCCCTCGTCCATCTCTTTATTAAACTAGACATACCCAATTCCAGCAACCACCCCTTATATGTTTTAGCTTCCAGTCCCCTAATCATCTTTGTTGCTCTTCTCTGTACTCTTTCTAGAGTCTCAACATCTTTTTTACATTGTGATGACCAAAACTGGATGCAGTATTCCAAGTGTGGCCTTACTAAGGCATTGTAAAGTGGTATTAATACTTTATGTGATCTTGATTTTATCCCTCTGTTAATGCAGCCTAGCACTGTGTTAGCTTTTTTGGCAGCTGCAGCACACTGCTGGCTCATATTTAAGTGATTGTCCACTAGGACAGGGCTTTTCAATCTTTTCACCGATTGTACCACTTTTAGGATATGGCAATATTCGAGTACCACCTAGCAAGGTGTCAAAAACTTGATGACCAAAAAAAAAAACCTGTTCAAAGTTGCAATTGCACTGAAATGACTTATGACCATTTTCACACTTATGACCATTGCAGCATGTCCAAGGTCATGTGATTTATATTTGGATGCTTGGCAACTGATTCATATTTATGATGGTCACAGTGTCCCAGGGTCATGTGATCCCCTTTTGCAACCTTTTGACAAGTAAAGTCAATGGCAGGGCTGCTGGTGGCCAAGTGCTAAGGCAGGACTTCCCATCCCTCCCTCCTTCCTCCCTCCCTCTTTTCTCATGCCCACCTCCTTCTGAAGGAAGAATTTGAAACCCCCCCCCATATTTTTTCTCTTCCTACTGTATATTCATCAAACAAGGAAAAGCCTCCAGAAACAGAAAAGACAAACTGCTGAGTGAACTAGCTTAAAAAGGCACATTCCCCTTTAAGAATTAGCTACTGGCTAGAAAGGAAAGTAAGGAAGAAAAAAAAAATGTAGTAAGTATTGGCTGCCGGCTAAGGCAGCCTCCCCAAATGGCTCCATTCCTAAGTAAAGGCAAAATCCATTCAGGAGAAAAACACTTCAAAATCCCTTGCAGCAAAACTTACAGCTAACAATAGCAGAGCAATAGAAGCTAACACGAGACATCAGCCATCAGCCAAATAGAAATTGCCAAACACTCCTTAAGAACACAAAGCCCACATTGCACAAATCTCAGAACTTCAAAGTCACAAAAGCACATAAGAATCCTTCCACTCTCCATCTCCCTCCCTCCCTCCTCCGTGCCTCTGCAGCTCCAGAGGACTCTCTCACTGTAAGTCCTTGCCTGTGCTGGCTCTTTCCCTCCACTACACTTGGCTAGGCAGGGCTGCATACCACCTGCCACTTGTTAATGTACCACAAGTGGTACGCGTACCACAGGTTGAAAAGCCCTGCACTAGGACTCCAAGATCCCTCTCACAGCTACTACTATTGAGCAAGGTACCACCTACTATACCTGTACATTTGGTTTTTCTTGCCTAAACGTAGAACCTTACTTTTTTCACCATTGAATTTCATTTTGTTAGATAGCGCCCACTGTTCAAGTCTGCGCCCAGTGTTCAGTGTTTGGTTATTTTTATTTTTAAAATTTAATTAAGATTATATAACCACTTATCTCACTGCTGCGACTCTGGACAGGTATAACTGCCAGATTCCACAAAGCAGGAGAGAAGCTGTTTTCCCTTGTGATAATTCTCTTAGCTGCTCACCATCCTTTCCTCATGCAGCTTAAGGAAGCATTTGTGTGTTAATACACAGTGATCATGCTAGAGATACATTAACTGTACTATGACTTCTGGTCATAGAGCAATTCCAGTTACTTTTCACTTAGGGAAAGGTTTACCTCATCAGCACCGAATGAGGCAAAAGAATCCAGAGTAGTATCTGAGGAAATGGAGAGAGAATGAAAGCGGCGCATACATTCAGGATTGTCAAGAGTCTGAAGAGAAGCCTGAAAGGAGTAAAAAGGGTTGTTATTTTGGCACAGGGGAAATGAGAAAATGAATGTTAAGGGTTGTACATTAAGACTAGGCACTGAATATTTCCTACATTGTAAAGAAATTAAGCTCTGTCTTATTTTCTGACTTAAAGCATTCAGACAATCACATGCAGGGAACTAAATACATTTACCATGAATGAATGGTAGAGCTTTTACTAATTTGATGGTAGTTATCCTCACCTATCCCCAGTTAAATGGGTAGACTAAAGCCAGGCACTGAGTTCTAGTCCCACAGTAAGCATGAAGGCTAGGTGGTGACTATGGGACAGATGCTTTCTCTCAGCCCAATCCACCTCATAAGAGTTGTTTTTGTGGGAAAAACAGGAAGCAGGAGCATATTGTATGCCATACTGAGTATTACGAAATAAAGCTGGAATGGCATCATCATCTTTCCAAGCACTACTTGTTACAAATACAGGAAATATGATGGGGTGATGGGGAGATCCTTTCAGTTCACGTAATGATTTGGGCTGTGGGATGTAGGAATTTCTTAGCTAAGCCTTAAACCAACACTTGATAATTCTTTCAAAGGATCACGATCCCTTACAACAGCTGTAGTAGAGTTGATGCCATCTCCAAGGTCATCCTGTGCAGAAGACAGAGTGTCACGTTGCAGATCTAACACCTGCTGCAATTCTTGGAGACAGTCACGCTCAGAGTTCAGCACAGCCAGGACACTGCTGAGAGAACCGTGAACTGCAACGAAAAAATTATAGACAGCATTATATTCCATTAGTGCAGAGGATTCTGTATCAGGAAAAGATTCCGGAATCCTCCGAATTTTAACTTTCTTGAAGAAACTCAAATTTCTAGTTTTATAGACTGCAATTATCAAAGTGGGATTAATACACACTCAAATAGACAAGATGGTGCCTCCAGACATTATGAGCTTCAGTCGTCATTAATAAGCAATAGCAAGAAGGGTAGTCCAAAACTTCTGGAATGTAAGATTACCTATTCTTGATGTATCAAGGTCCAGTGAAATCTCACAAGATAAGAGTTAATTTGATGTTTGTGTGCAAGCAAGAGAGACAGTGTACCTTCAAGAGCTGGGGAGAAATCTTTAAAGACACAACATTGTTTCCCCTACTGATGGGGGATAAAGCTATCCCTTAGATAGCTTTATTGGTGGAGCATGGTGGAAGTTGTAATCCAATATATCTGGAGAGCAACAGATAGGCAAGGCTCCTTTTATGTATGCTTCCCCTATTTTCCAAAAGTAGAGTTATATATCAACAAAGTCTGTACGTTTTATATAGGTCACAAAAGGAATCAGAACTCTCTAGATCTCATGGCTGTGACTGACTGTGATGAAACATATTTCTCTGGAGAATTTAAGAAGAAAGAAAATAGTCAAGAGTCCATAAAACAATGGCTTCATTCCTCTCCACAGTCCAAGATGGAAATCACTACACCATAGTAAAAATAAGACAGTCATCCCTGAGCTTTTGATATTAATATCTGCACTGAGCTCACCTTTCTGAGCTAAGATCCAGAAACTTCTTTGGAGTTGGCTATACTCTGGAGGTACGCTAAACATGGCCTGGTTCTGACAGGACTCAAAATATCTTGAGAGGTTGGGAACGGAGCCATGCAGGCGTCCCACCTGCTAGAAGAAAAACCAATTGGTTTTAGGCACCCACAAAAACTTCCCTATCACAAATTCTTTCCTCTCCAATTCCTTAAGATGATTCCTTTCTCTATCCCAGAAAAGTACCTCATCTCCATAATCAACAGTGGCCCTTCTTAACCTAGGGATGTGGTCAATAGTTCACTATTAATCACACCGATTGGTAGTAACTCTTTGGGCCCTTCATCCAGCCCTCTCTGGAGATCTAAAACTGGGATCTTCCACAGAGCAAAGAATCTCTCCACTGGTGACTGAATGCTTCTCTATACTCTATATCTCCTACCCTTGTGCCAAATGCTGTCTACCCCATCCATCCCCAAACCATCTCACCCTGCCTATGGTGTCATCCTTTGCAAAGCTCTGAGTGCACCAGATCCGCGTCGATCTCTTTGCCTTTCTGGGTCTTTCTGTTCCTGTTGACGTCTGTAAAATCAAGATGCAATCTCAAACTGTACAACCATCAAAGATCAATTCCAAATCAAAATGCTAATCATAATCTAATCGCAGGAATGCTCTGATTGTGTAGTTGTTACTACAGCAGTGATTCATAACTACCCTAAGTAGTGTGAAAGTAACCTTGTAGCCTTTGACCAAATATGTTACTTAGGTTTTTTTTAATGTAAAACTTTGTAGAAAAGAAATGCTACTAACACACCTGTACCTTACCTGACTACTTGAGATTAAAGGGGCAGAGGGAATGCGGTGGAGAGATTCCAAACTTTGTAGCATATGGCTGAGTTCTTGAAGCTTTCCCTGACATTCTGAGAGTTCTGGGAAAAAACAAAATCATTTAGAAAAGTACAGATATGTTATACTTGAAAAGAATTTGTACTGTCAACGTGCAGTACAAAAGTAGCAAAAGTAGACTAGGAAATAGGAAGGCAGCACTTTCTGTTCTCTCAGAATATCAAAACACCAGACAATCAGTCATTGTAAAAGAACACCCACTGGGGTAAATTTGCAAAGGGAAGGATGAATGGATGACCTACACTGAAAATGTATTTTACTGCAGTGTTCAGTAACCAAAACCTGAAGAAAATTTATTGGGAAGAACTTGCCCTCCTATCCCATAAGCCTACCCATAACAGTAGATACTATATTGATGTAGGTAACCGGTCAATCCCTTCATTGGGTATCTACTTACTCTGGAAAATTCTATTCTAATCTCTTTGTCTCTGAAGATGAAAGCTGGTTTGGAAATAGCCAATGCTCATGCCATAAGCATTGTAACTACCATATAAGAAAGACCTTCTGATAAAAAGAAGGTCTCATTCTTACCTGCTGAGCACCTGTCTAGTCCTTTACTGTCACTGAGCCAAGAATTCATCTTTTCCTGGGGACTGGCCAGTGAAGATAAGGCAGGGACACTTTCTGACATCAGTATGTGGCGCCGTGAGCTGCAGGCCTGCAAGAATGAAGCAAGACAATACAGGAAGAATGGAAACTAGAAGCAAAGAAGTTGGGTAATTCAGTCCACTTCAGAATCTAGGATGGATCTTCAGCCTGTAGAATTCTTGGGTATCCTGGCAAATCTGTAAAAGATGCTATCACAAAATGGAAACCATGGAGAACATTCCCAACTGCATAAGAAACTTGTCTGAGAAACTGATTACAAAGGAGAGTTTGGATAGAACCATAATGCTGATATTGGCTTCCATAAAATACAATAGTAGAAGCATGTTTCTTAAATCCAGCTTGTCTTCTGAGGTCTATGTGGAATTTTCCATGTCATTTTCTTAACAATAGTTTAGAAGTGGTTAGCCATGACTTCTTCTGGGATTTTTTTTTAACTTGTTGCTTTGATGTCCCATTTTAGTAAACAGACGTAGGATATCCTGATGGATGAATAGAATAGAGCTGGAAGGGACCATGGAGGTCTTCTAGTCCAGACCCCTGCTCAAGCAGGAGAACCTATACCATTTCAGACAAGTGGCTGTCTAGTCTCTTCTTAAAAATCTCCAGTGATGGAGCGTCCACGATTTCTGAAGGCAAGCTGTTCCACTGGTTAATTGTCCTCACTGTTAGGAAGTTTCTCCTTAATTCCAGGTTGCTTTTCTCTTTGAGTTTCCAACCATTGTTTCTTGCCCTTCCTTCTGGTGCTTTGGAGAATAATTTGACTCTCTCTTCTTTGTGGCAGTCCCTCAAATACTGGAATACTGCTATCATGCCACCCCTATTTCTTATTTTCTTTAGACTAACCAAACCCAATTCCTGCAGCCATTCTTCATATGTTTTAATCTCCAGGCCTTTGACCATCTTAGTTGCTCTTCTCTGAATTTTTTCCAAAGTCTCAACATCTTTTTTGTAGTATGGTGACCAAAATTGGTTGCAGTATTCCAGGTGTAGTCTTACTAGGGTGTTATAAAGCAGTACTAATACTTCGCATGATCTTGATTCTATGCCTCTGTTTATACAACCCAGGATTGTATTAGCTTTTTTGGCTGCTTCTGCACACTGCTGGCTCATATTCAAGCGATCTTCTACTAGGACTCCAAGGTCCCTCTCACAGTTATTGTTTTTGAGCCAGCTCTCGCCTAATTTGTACTTGTACCTTTGATTTTTCCTGTCTAAATCTAAAACTTTGCTTTTCTCCACATTAATGTCCATTTTTTTGGATAGGGGCCATTGTTCAAGTTTGTCAAGATTTTTTGGATCCTGAGCTTGTCTTCTGGGGTGTTGGCTATTCCTGCCAGTTGAGTGTCATCTGCAGATTTGATGAGTTTCCCTTCTATTTCCTCATCCAAGTCATTTATGAAGATATTAAAGAGTACCTGGCCTAAGACGGGGCCTTGTGGTACCCCACTGCTTACTTCTCTCCATGTAGATGTAGCACCATTAAGGACAACTCGTTGACTACGGTTTGTCAGCCAGCTACAAATCCATCTGGTGGTGATGTTGTCTATCCCACCTTTTTCTAGCTTACTAAGCAGCAGATTGTGGTCTACTTTGTCAAATGCCTTACCGAAATCTAAGTATACTATGTCAACAGCACTTCGCTGGTCTACCAATTTAATCACTTTATCAAAGAATGAAATAAGATTGGTTTGACATGATGTTTTTAACAAACCCATGCTGGCTGCTAGTTATAAATTTGTTTGCTTTTAGTTGTTCACAGATCTGTTTTTTGATTATCTTTTCCAGGATCTTCCCAGGTATTGATGTTAGACAGATTGGTCTATATTTTCCTGGGTCTGTTTTTTCCCCCTTTCTTGAAGATGGGAACCACATCAGCCCTTTTCCAATCCTCATGTACTTCCTCAGTGCTCCAGGGTTTTTGAAAGATATGGTGCAATGGTTCTGAGATAACATCTGCCAGCTCCTTCCTCTGGGATATAATCTGTCGGGTCCCGGTGATTTATATTCGTCAAGGTCAGATAGGTGTTCTCTTACCATTTTCCTGCTTATTTTAATTTTTGTTTCTAGTTTGTCTTTTACAGTAGTTTTTTTGGTATGTTGGGCTATAATTTCTTTTTGTGTGAAGACTGATCCCTACTGTCTGTTATTTCCTTGCCATCTTCTCTCTTTAGCGGACCTACAGTTTCCTTGACTTTTTTCTTGTTATTACTATGTTGAAAGAAACTTTTTTATTGTCCTTGATTTCTTTGCAAGTCTTTGTTCATTCTGAGTCTTTGCTTTCCTGACTTCATCTTTGCATGTTCTGGCTATCTGCTGATAATCAACCTTAATTATTTGTCCTTCTTTCCATTTTTTTTGTACTTGTCCTTTTTGTCATTCAGCTTGTCAGAGAGAGCTTTGTGCAGCCCTGCTGGTTTCTTGAATTTCTTATTGGGTTTTTTTCAATGGCATTGTGCTGGACTGGGCTTTTATGATCGTATTTTTCAGAGTTTCCCACACTTCTTGAGTTGTTTTCCCCTTTAGGATTTTCATCCCTGGAATCTTTCCTAGGTTCTCTCTGAGTTTGTTAAAATCAGCTCTTTTGATACTGGTTGGATTATTTTCTATTGCCTATGTTTGCATTATACTGAATTCTAGTATGACGTGGTCACTTTCACCCAAGGTTCTGGCAACTTCAAATCACTCTATCACTTCTTCTATATTAGTAAGAATTAGATCCAGTATAGCTTTACTTCTAGTTCCCCTCCTCCACCTTTTGGATGACAAAGTTGTTGGCTAGGTTGGTTAGGAATCTGTTTGGTCTCCCACTCACCGCAGAGTTGGTTTCCCAGTTGGTATCTGGATAGTTGAAATCTCCCATTACTACTGTGGTAAATGGACATCTAAACCTGCTTAGTTTTCATTGTCAGCCAAGTTCAGCTACTATAAGTACTGCCACACAGTTGACAGAAACATTAAAAAAATACTCATTTCCAAGATAAATCTTGCTGATGCTCAGAAAAACCTATACAAACTCTTAGATCAAAACACACATACACATACACTTCTGGTGTTTCATATTACCTCTTCCAATTTACTAGGCAGCAAGAGAATTTTTTTCTCCTTGAAATATAGTTTTATTTGCTGGCTTTCTCAGAAAAATAGAAGCAGCACCTTTCACCCAATTTACTTCTTCCTTTTCTTTTACATGCGTCTAAGTCCATGAAGAGCTCAAAGAGAGGGGAGGAGAACAGAATTATTCACTGAAATAATCTACACAGCTTTGACCCATGTTGCAAAAAGTAATTCTTTGGATAGATGCTATACAATTTTCCTCTCTGCATACAATCTACAAAAAACAGTAAGGGATATTTAAGATGCTCCGTTACCACATTTCAGAAGAGATACTTGCCATCAAGCAAGAAGGCTCCATTTTATTGTACTCACTTGTGAGGGATGAGAGGCTCTGCCACCACCTGTCATGAACTGTCTTTGGGATGAATGCGATTTCTCTGCTTGCCGATGCAAACACAACTTTGCAACCCAATTATTGAATAGCTCTTGGGATTTTATCTAAAATAAGTGAGGCCGAGAGAAGACAGCAAAATGTTAAGAAAATAAAAACATTTGTCCCAAACATTGTGATTCTGAGCTGCAGTAACATACTGCATCTTCTGCTGGATCCAAAGTTTATAAGATGGTAAAAAATATCACAAATGTTTCATTTCTCCTCCTTGACAGCAACAGTTTAACAATCTGTTCCTTCTTTTGATATCCCAAATTAGTAACTGCAAGTAGCTTCTTCATTCATCTAAAGGTAGGGCCAACTCTGCTAGTGGAAATTGCACCTCCAATCAGATGGGGATACAAGATGATGTTTGAAATCTGATTTCTAGACCGTCAAAAGTTAGCATGATTTTATGATCCTCATGGATTCGTAGCTGGCTGACCGGCCGTACTCAGCGCGTGGTCCTCAATGGAACCGCATCTACATGGAGGGAAGTGTGCAGTGGGGTGCCCCAGGGCTCTGTTCTGGGGCCAGTGCTCTTCACATCTTCATCAACGATTTGGACGAGGGGATAGATGGGGAACTCATCAAATTTGCGGATGACACCAAGCTGGCAGGAATAGCCAACACTCCAGAAGACAGGCTTAAGATACAGGAGGACCTGGACAGACTTGAACATTGGGCGCTATCTAACAAAATGAAATTCAATGGTGAAAAAAGTAGGTTCTACATTTAGGCAAGAAAAACCAAATGTACAGGTATAGTATAGGGGGTACCTTGCTCAATAGTAGTAACTGTGAGAGGGATCTCGGAGTCCTAGTGGACAATCACTTAAATATGAGCCAGCAGTGTGCTGCAGCTGCCAAAAAAGCCAACACAGTGCTGGCTGCATTAACAGAGGGATAGAATCAAGATCACGTGAAGTATTAATACCACTTTACAATGCCTTGTAAGGCCACACTTGGAATACTGCATCCAGTTTTGGTCACCCACGATGTAAAAAAGATGTTGAGACTCTAGAAAGAGTGCAGAGAAGGGCAACAAAGATGATTAGGGGACTGGAGGCTAAAGCATATCAAGAACGTTTGCTGGAATTGGGTATGTCTAGTTTAATGAAAAGGAAGGACTAGGGGTGACATGATAGCAGTATTCCAATATCTCAGGGGTTGCCACAAAGAAGAGGGAGTCAAGCTATTCTCCAAGGTGCCTGAGGCAGGACAAGAAGTAATGGATGGAAACTAGTCAGGAAAGAAGCAACCTGGAACTGAGGAGAAACTTCCTGACAGTTAGAACAATTAACCAGTGGAACAACCTGCCTCCAGAAGCGGTGAATGCTCCAACACTGGAAGTTTTTAAGAAGAGACTGGACAGCCATTTGTCTGAAATGGTATAGGGTTTCCTGCCTGAGCAGGGGGTTGGACTCGATGACCTCCAAGGTCCCTTCCAACTTTATTATTATTATTATTATTATTATTATTATCTTATCATGATTCCATGGCAAGAATTTGTGTTTTTTTCTTATTTTTATGACTGACAAAAGATAGTAACCTGCTATGGTTAGGATGGAGATAACAGTTGTTATTAAGAATTTATTTGACTTAGAAGATTTAAAAACTGCCTCATTTCAGAAACTCTGCAAAGGCCATGGGAATACTCGGATACTCTTATAGTAAATAAAAATGTGCAGCCACCAATTCATACAGGATCAAGCTGCTACATTATCTGAAAAATGCAAGAAAACATAACTTAGAAGCTGAGTTCTGCTTTTAGCAATGGATGAATACAATCAGACTTCAAGATGCCATATACTCAGCTGTGCCCTGCATGCATATGCATAAATAATCCTACCATGAATGGGCCTTAAATATTCACCTGGGATTTGAATTCTATCTTCATAAAACAACAGAACAAGGGAACTTTTTATCTTTTACCACAAATCCAGAGAACGATAAGCAGTTGCAAAAAAATACTCAGTGCAGATACTATTATGTCTGCTGTACTCCACAGACATATATTAGATATTAGGGTATTACTATTCTGCAAAACATTTTCCTGCTTTACCACATGGAGAAATGTTTTGTGCAGCCAACACAATAACCTTGCAAAAACACGTTTTCAGATATAATTTGTCAGTTCAAGCCTTTCTCCATCACATACATTCTCATACCAGTTCTCAAATTTTGAAATAATGGAGAAACAACAGCTTAGCATTTGTAAGCCAAAGCTTATGGATGAATTGGCATATGATTGCAGAATTCCAATGATCTTTTCTGTTCTTTCATCCTGGGTCATTCTATATGTACCTTAAGATGATAAATATTCTCTTCTGTGTCCAAGTCCACACGTTGGGCCTTCTTATTAACTGACATGACTGACAAACAAACATCTATGGAGCCATGTAACTTCCCCTTCAAGACCTAGGGAAAATGTCACAGATGTAGTTACACAGAGAAATAATATAAGCCTTTTTCTTAAATATGTTTCTCAGTAAATTAACTGCCCCTCCCCTTTGTCCCACATCAGGATTCCTGTAAAAATTGGTACATGACACTCAGTTTTTCCCAATTTCACCATTCTATACTCACATCTTGGCGTGTTGTGGCATATTTCAGAATGCCATCTTCCAAAATGAAATAACGCTTAGAGGGAGAAAGAGAGAAAAGAGGGGGGAAAGGAATAAGTCAATAGTACTGGACTTGACTGAGTAAAATCAATAAGCTATATGTTATGATATTCCTTAAAAAGTTGAAAGAGTTGGTCAATACAGTCTCAAAATTGTTTTTATCACACTCACTGGTTTCTAGACTAGTCTAGTCTTTTTCAACTAATGACTATGCTGGCTGAGAATTTTAGAAGTTGTAGTCCACCAACTGGGAAAATTGGTTTAGATTGTTTATTAAAAATGGAGATCATAAACATGACCCATAGTATAAATAATATAAATAATATTCTACTATTTATTTATTGTTCAGTATTCCCAACCAAAGTTCTACCCACCAGTCATGCCATTGTTCAGAATGCATAGTCTATTCCTCCAGCAGTCAATATTTGATCTAGTAGTTAAGGCATCAGGCTAGAAGCCAGGAGATTTGTGAACGCTAGTACTGCCTTAGGGATGAAAATTGGCTGGGTGACTTTGGGCCAGTCACTCTCTCTCAGCCCAATCCAAGTCACAGGATTGTTGTGGGGAAAATAGGACGAAGGAGTATTGTGTGGGTTCCTTGAATTATTTATAAAAATATTAAAAGGTGGGATATAAATAAAGTAAAATAAATATCCTTTGGCTATTAAACACAAGCTTTTGTCCTGCTTAGATATTTTTTCCCCTGACAATTAATTTCACTCGGGTTTAGCCAACAGCATCCATAGATTCTTGCTGCTTACATTGTTCACTTTTTTAGATGATTATTCTGAGAAGCTAAAATTGAGGTACTGCTCAACGTTATTTTCAATATTTCAATAAAAAAAATTCTCCTTACTTTGAAGTTTTTTTTCACTGTACTCATTAAACTTCATAAAATAGGCTAGATTTATTGTAATTCATTTTCACAGATATGCATTCCTGCACCAAACAAAGGTTTGGACACATGGTCTACTCTAAATGGTATCTTCCAACTCTAGAGGTGATCTTCATTTAACAACCACTTGTTCAGTGATCGTTTGAATTTACAGTGGTGATAAATTACTATTTACTACTGGCCTAGTATTTATTATTGTGATTTATTCCTGTTGGTTTTTGATATGCAAAGTCAATAGGGAAGCTGGCAAGCAGTCACAAGGTGTAGTCACATGAGGTCCTCGCTTAATGACCTGTGTAATCCTTGTTTAATAACAGCAACCTGGCTTGCTGGACATGCCATTGCTAAGTGGTGTAGTCATGTGGGTTTGTTTGTTTTTTACTTACAACTATATCATATAAGGATGGAAGTCTTGGTGTTGTTAAGTGACAACTCCCTGTATTTCGTAAGAATGATCTCAATCAATTGCTGCAGAATTTAATACTTGGTATGAGACCTTGGAAATACTTGGAATTTCCAATATTTGGAAATGAGACCCATTAACTTCCCTTAAGAATTACTCCCAGCTAAGTATGCCTAAGACTGTAGCCCCAAAACATCCAAAATAATTCACATATATTATGACAACAATTCTTGTAAGAACTCTTGAAAGCAACCATTTGTCATTTATCCGTCTCCTGATATATTGAAGTGCAATTCCTGTAATTCACAGCAGCAGCCAGCCGATTTTTGGTAGGCCAGCATTTTGCTTACCTTCCCGGTTCAGGAGAACAGAAATGACTTGGAAATGGAGTTGTTAATTTAGTGCTAGTTATTTAATTCGGACCACTGGGAATAGTAAGAGAAGTAGGAACAACTCAGGATAACAAGGAGCAAAGCTGCAGTTCATCTCCACTCTTGAATCATGGAAGGGAAATAGGAATCCTGTCACTTTATTGACACATACCTTGTGCCAGCCTTTCAGGGGCCATTTTCGCTTCTTTAGCAGGTAGCCCTCCTGCCTTTCTGGGTGCTGGATGACCCCACTATGGATGTGCAAATCATCTATCACTTCCCAGCTCTCAGAACTCTATGTGTAAAAAAAAAAAAGTCAGAAATATGGGAGCTTTCATCCAAAATGAAATCTTTGATGACTTGAGTTATAACTATCCAGGCATCATTCACTGTACTGCAGCCCCTTATCACTGTCCAGCTAGAGTTCAAGACCATATACTTTGCCATGTACAATGCAGCCAATATGTACTCTGGAGTGGTGGACAGGCCCTTGAACAGAGCTGAACTGCCACTTCCAACAGTCTCACAAAATACAAACGACACAGGCAATATTGGAAGTTACTATTTAGTAGGATTTAGAACAGGGATGGGTAATTAATTTTCCCAAGGAACCACATGAGAAACTTGGACTGTGGTGGAGGGTCAACAATGCTGCCTTGCATCCCCACCGCTGCACCCCCATCAATGCCCTGCTCCTGCCAAGGCCCCGTTCAGCTAATAGGGCCAGCCAAAGGGCCAGCTGTGGCCCGAGGGCCAGAAAATAACTAGCACAGATTCCCCACCTCAACACACACATTAACCTAAGCAAAGTAGACAGGTGTATCTGGTCACACATTTGATCTGGAGTTCCTCCCCCAATCCCAGGGACATATAGGAATCAGTTTTGTAGACACTCAGTCAAAAGGAACTATACCTGCCAAGCAATGCTGTGTTTGGAAGATACCGTGCTATTGGACCGGGAAGGGGGTAGAGCCCTTTTAGGAGATGATGGCTCTTTTTCATGGTTACCCATCCCTGGGAAGGCTATCTTCTCTTGCCATGAACCAAGGAAGCATCAGTGATGCACTTTTTGGGACTGTGTCTTCATCTCCAGATCATCACCTTCAAAGGGCTATGGCTATGAGAAAGGGAAAAAAAACAGTCAAATAGATAGACAGACAGACAGACAGACAGACAGACAGACAGACAGACAGACAGACAGACAGACAGACAGACAGACAGACAGACAGACAGACAGACAGAGATAGATAGATAGATAGATAGATAGATAGATAGATAGATAGATACAGAGATAGATAGATAGATAGATAGATAGATAGATAGATAGATAGATAGATAGATAGAGAGATAGATAGATAGATAGATAGATAACCTTTATTGTCATTTTTTACTGTGGGCACAATGGCACACATTAAAAATGAAATTTAGTTGCTTGCTCTCAAAGTGTACACATACATAACACACATTTAAACACATTATATACAACATACGTATAGACCTACACCCTTACATATAAGTAACATATAAATATTAATCACTGTCCATCTTGAATACATAACAGAAGGAGGAAGCTTTAGAGTTCACAAGGTTAATACTGTATGGAACAAAATCTGGATGTTCTGCTTCAGATACCACGAAGCCTCCTCCCAGAAGATAACAAGGAAAACAGGTTGTGAACAGGATGTGTAGTGTCCCAGACAATCTTGCGGACCCTGCTCAAGCAACGTTTGTATGCTACCGATATGTCCTGGATGGAAGGGAGGGAACTGCCAATAATCTTTTCTGCCATTCTCACCACTCTCTGCACCACCTTCCTGTTTGAAGCAGTGATGCTTCCAAACCAGACTCTGATGCTGTATGCTCTCGATTGTCCCTCTGTAGAAATTGGTAAGTACTCAGATATCCTGATTAAAATAACTCCCAGGGAAATCAAATCGCCCATATGGTTTGTGGCCAAAGCATTTCAATTATATGGATGGGCAGAATTCTATTTTCTTGTCAGATGGTATCTGTATTTCTTAATCACAACTTTTTTTGCTTTGCTTCTTCATTCCACAAATTATAGCCCTTTTCACAAATAATTCCTTACCCATAACTCAGATTTTTTAAAGTATCCCTTCAATAATTTATATAGGTGTGACTCTAAAATCCTACACAAAAATTGGAATACATTTTTTTAAAAAACCAAATCCTCTTTTGCAAATCATGGTGCAAGATCTGAAGCACAACCTGATGGAGGCTTACTAAGAAATTAATCCGTGTCCATTTCGACTTTCTCACACAACATGATACAGAGTTGTCTTCCTTTCTAGGATCTGCTATGAAAGGAACAAATAATTAACAAAAGGATCCAGAATCAAGGAAAAATATTTTCCAGATTTTGACCTTTGTTTTGCTGGAGGATTTATCCAGAGTATTAGTTGCTATCAAGCTCTCCTGTTTGGCCTACCACCCATGACTGAAAAGAATACCACTAAGCCTCACCCCTATCTTGCTGAGTTAGTCTTAGCTTTGTCTTACATTGCAGTCCCCTCTAAAATATCTCAGCCTCCTAATTTCTGATGTCCTAGAAACAAGGCTGTGATTTCATGATCCAAATCCTTAGAGATTGGATAATCTCGCCTTCAACTTCTGCATAGCAATATGTAGAAACTGAATGAACCTTGCTCTCACTCTCATATACAAAAAATGATAGATCCCCCCCCCTTGAGCCTTGTTTCTACTTTCATTCTTTTCTTCCATCCCTATCCAAAGCACAAACGGTAAACAGCAGCACCACATGCACTAAGGTTCTTTCCTCTTGCAGTGCTTGTTGTGACTGCAAAATGTAGATTCCTCTGTTTTTCCTCTTCCTACTGCAAAATTTAGCATATAAGTATAAGCATAAGGTGTTTTTTCCTCCTAGTGTAGAGAGAACAATTAGCATTTAACCATCCTGGTATTGCTATTATTGATTCACCTAATCCTCCTGCAGATAGAGGACCAGGTGGCTCTTCTTAAACAAACCGGAATCCCATTTCTACACCTTGCCCTCTGACCAGTGTCACCTATACAATTGTCAACACTGTTCTGGTTCTATTGGAGCACTTATTCAGTTACACCCTTTATACATTAATCCTCCCTTAGCAAACAGGTTCTTAGCTTGTCACCTGATCTTATGTGTATTTACCCAGCTGTAAGCTGCCCTGAATTCAATTGGAACAGCCATGCAGAACTCTGCAGCTTTAATGTCTCGGTCCGTCTGTTTCCTGCTGAAGCCAGAAAAAAAAGGGGGAAACAGAATACATCTTGCCTATGTTCTGGAGTTTTTTGAAGGTCAGCTCAGTTCCCTGAAGTAGAAAAGGGAATCTTACCAAGAGAGGCACTGGAGTATTTGCACATAACAGTAAATTATGGTTCCCATTAAGGAAATGAGCCTTAGATGAACCTCATGGATGACCTTGTCATAAATCCTGAAGCATGATACAAGATAGGAGACTTTTCATTGTTTAACCAGAGTTGAGCAGTGTATTTGGATGCATTGATCTGCCATTGATGGCAGATCTGCCATCTATCCTCTTCATCTTTGTTTTGCATTGATGGCATCCTGCCATAAAAAGGGGGAGTGGAAAATGGGGATGAAGCACTGAGAAGGGGATGGTAGGAACCAGAGATCCAGTCTAAAACAACAGATGAGAGATCCAAGGATATAAGTGTGAGAATAGAATGCAAAGATCCGCCAAAGAAACCGAAGAGGCGCCAATCGTTGAGACTGTTACCAAAACATCTAATTTGAATACTATTGATCAAATGACTAAGGGAGGGAGGATCTGGGAGGATCTGAGAGAGGGGGAAATCAAGGGGTTTATGCAGGAATATTCAGATCTGGCTTTGCTTATGCTGTAACCGCTTGTCTTTAATAAAAGTATATCTTTTTTCTACAAATGGAGTCAAGGGGTTTTTCTTTCTAAATGCCCAAGCTGGGCATTAGTTTGTCAAGGTTTTGAGTAAAACCATTGCCAGCATTGGTTTATATAGCTAGTCTGCCTTAATGGACTCAAATGAAATAATGCTGGCCCATAGTTGGATGAAAACAAAACTGAAAACTTTTAATCTTTCTATGGGGATACAATGGATGGGGAATATTGAACCCTAAAGTTGGCTTGAGTACATTCCTTCAAATGATCTCTTCTATGTAAGCTGCCAAGTGTTTTTTTTTTATTGTGGCAGCATATATTTAATTTTAAATAAAGAAATCTGCTTTTCTTTATAGCCAGACAGATTCCCCTATGACTTTTTCTCTGCTTAATCATGTTTTTTTTTTTAAAAAAAAAATTCTCTGGTTTGAATACATTCAGACTGCAAATGTAATTACTTCCTCTTAGAAATGCTTTTGATAGTTGTACAAAGGCCCTGCTCATAAAATAAACAAATTCACAAGCATTAACTCATGTTTCATTACTGTATCATAACTTTGAAACATTTAGGCATAACGTTTCTGCAATGTCCAAAAAAATGGCACAAGATTGCTTTCTGTCAAGTCCAAAAGTTAGAATTCTGAGTTCCTAAGACACCTCAGATTAGAAGCAAACTATATCAATGGACTCCTCTCATGCTTTTAAAACTCTCTTGCTCGGGATTATATTTTTCAAATTATTTTGAACAAGAAGTGTGAAAGAAGTCCATCCCTAGTTGTGGCCTAGGTACAATCTTGGAGTCTGGACTGACTAGTGGGGATTTCTAAGGAGCAATGTATGAGATTAAGTACAAGTAGTCTTTGCTTATTGACCAGTTTGCAAATGACCATTTGAGGTTATGATAGACTTCCCCAAAGCTACTTACGATCTGACTTTGAAGAACAGTGATTGTGATCGCATTTTGGGCATTTGGCAACTGGCTTGCATCTATGGCTGTTTGCAGTATCCTGCAATCACATGACCATGCTTTTTGTGAGTTTCTGCTGTTTATTTCTGATTTCCAGCAAAAACGCCATTGGGGAAAACAGGTTCTCTTAACAACCACTACATTTGCTTAATGACTGCCCCCCAAAAGGTAAAATGGAGCATGGTTACCTGGTGACCTGCTTAACAACCACTGTGGTTTACAACCGTATTTCCAGGCTCAGTTATGGTTATAGGTCAAGGATTGTCTATGTATATTTCTGAGTGATTAACTACAGGTAGTTTTCAGCTTACAACCATTTATTTAGTGATGTTTGAGGTTACAATGGAACTGAAAAAAGTTTTCACACTTCACACTTACAACCACTGCAGCATTGCAGAGTCTGAACATTTTAATCCTTTTTCTAATGATCGTTTTTGTGCATATAAACCAATGACATGGAAAGGTATTTAACCAAATGTTTTGCATGTGGGAGTTAAATCACTGTTAATTGTAAACCATGGTTTATGGCTTTATGTGACCATTTTTCTTATTCAGTGAACTACAGCAAAGTAAGACATAGTTTAGCTCAACGTGTAAACTTAGTCTCTATACTGTTATTTGCACAGCAGGTTCACATCAAACCATTTTGACATACAAATTATGTTTCCTGAACTGAATAAGTTAAAATGGATGGAATATTAGGAAATGTGTGTTTTTCTGCCTTTATTGACTAATGAAGTTAATTATAATTATTCACTTTTGTCACTTACTCTGTTTCTTTTTCTTCCTGTTAGAATAACATACTTCATCCAAGCCTTCAATTTCCACAAAGTAATAAAAACATACACATAGTAAGATACAAGCAATAATCTGAATCTGAACAAGTCAAAATTGATGTAAATGAACCTAGTTTGTAATTATATTGCAGTGATTTGCATAATTATATTTACATGAAGAAAAAATAAGTGTCTTGTTTGCACAGAATTTGCAGGTTTTTCCCATGCAAAAGAACAATTCCAGACTTGGAGTGAGTGTTTTGCTGAGAAGTTGTCTTTATGTAAGTAGCAAAAGGAATAGCACTTACTTAAGATTAATACACTATTCCATAGTGCTTTATAGCACTCTCTGAGTGGTTTACAAGTGTCAGCATATTGCCCCCAACAATCTGGGTCCTAATTTTACCAACTTTAGAAGGATGGAGGGCTGAGTCAACCTTGAGCTGATCAGGATCAAACTCCTGGTTGTGGGCAGAATTAGCCTGTAATATTGCATTCTAACAACTGTGCCACGAGAGCTCGTGAGTAGAATTTGTTCATGATGTCCTTAACTTACGCTTCTTTTGCCATCTCTAACTCAGTAAACCAGCTGCTGAGAAGAGACAAGGAAGAGGTCTTTCATTCTGCTTTCCATACTTCTGAATTTCCCGAAGACATCTGGTTGACCATGAAAATGCAGAATCCTGGATTAGATGAACTCCACTGTATGATTTAGCGGACTGTTCTTATGTTCTTATAGTTTACTGAATCCTTTGGTTTACAACAACAATACCTAGGTTTATACAATGCTAATCAGGATTAATCCTGACTGCTTTGTTCATCTCATCTGTTGGTAGACTTACCTAGAAAGAGTGAATAGCTCTAGAAAGTCATTTAAAACTCCTCCCAGTTTCAAGAACACTTGAGACAGCTTTACTCTGGGGCACTGAGGGAATTTTGGAATGATGGATGGCTTTTCAGACCTAGTCACTGCCATCAATAAATAAGCTCTTAAGCCCATCCATTAGTTCCCAACTACAGCATCACGGATGGTTTGCCAGGAATGTGGCACTTGAATTGTGAATTCAAAAACAGTTCTGATCCATATTAATTTGAAACAAAAATTCTAGTCATACTCTAACTGAAAATAAACGACTGAAAAGTGGTTTTTAAGCACTGATTCTAGAGGATCTAAACTTATTTATTTTAGAAATCTGACCAGCCATCCAACTCTGAGTGGAATAGAGGTAGTCCTTGATTTACAACAATCCATTTAGTGGCCATTCAAAGGTATAACAGCACTGAAAAAAGTGATTTATGACCAGTTTTTCTACTTACAACCATTGCAGCATCCCTGTGATCACATGGTCAAAATTCGGATACCTGGAAGTTGGCATGTATTTACGATGGTTGCAAGGTCCCAGGATTATGTGATCACTTTTTGTGAACTTCTGACAAGCAAAGTCAATGGGGAAGCCAGATTCACTTAATAAGCATGCTACCAACTTAACAACTGCAGTAGGTCATTTAACAACTGTGACAGGAAAGTTCATAAAATGGGCCAAAACTCACTTAACAACTGTCTTGCTTACCGACAGAAATTTTGGGCTCAATTATAGTCATAAGTCAAGGACTGCCTGTGTAGTGAAAACAATCATAAAAGAATGCAAATGACCAGCTGTCTGCAAGGAGTATAAATCCTTCCAATTCCCCACCATCCAGTCACAGCTGAAGAAGCTTCTTGGATGAGAAGCGAAACATCTTCAGAGAAAAAACAAGAAAGTACAGTTGCCTCGTGAAAAAGCATTTTGGGACAATCATATAATACTTTTTTTTAAAAAAACAGACGTGCTGGAAAAAAAGCCGCTACTAAAAGACAAGCAAACATGCAGGATTTGTTGCGTGCTGTAATCCAGGGCCTGAGAAAAAGCCAGATTTTCAGAGTTCTTTTGAGCAGAGCTGGAATTAGAGTCAGACATACTGTATATCAAAGTTATGAGGTTCCAGAGGGCAGTTGCTATAACTAGGAAGGCATATTTCTTAGCTCCCAACAGGTAACATTGCTTAATGGATGGAATCTCTGCTTAATCATACAGGCTGGACATAAGCTATAGTATACAGATAGCCTTTTAGATAGTAGGCCTATGCCATGAGGGTCTTTATAGTTAATAATTAGCAATTTCAACTGCACCCAGAAGCTTACTGGTAACCAGTGCAGCTCATGGAGCAAAGGTGTTACGTAGACCCGATGAAATACACCCATGATTGCATATGCTACTGCATTCTAGACAAGCTGCAACTTCCAAGTAGTTTCCAAGAGCAGCCCCACATAGACTGTATTGCAATAATCCATGTGTGGTGTCACCAAAGCATGAATAATTATCTGAATTGTCTATACCGTTCTCATAACACAGGAAGGGCACAATCGGTGCACAAGATGGATTTGTGTGAAGGCCTTATTAGCCCCAGTTGCTACCTATTTCTCAAGCAGCAGATGTGGGTCCAACAAAACACTTAAAATTGTGCACCAGTTCTGAAAGTGCAACACCTGCCAGAACTAAAGATGGGATGTTCCTGGTCCTGAGTACATACAACAACTTTAATGTGAATAACAATCAAGAAATCAGAAGTGAACCCAAATATTTTATCTAAAAAAAATCTGAAGATTCTTGAATATCCATGCATTCAGAAAGAAAGCATAATTTGAAAAGATGATGGTAATTATTTTTTTATATCTTCTTCTAGAAGGATTTAATATACAACCTGTTTGAGCAGAGTTAATCCAAGGCATTTTAGGCCTTTTAGGCTTAAACACTCCTTTGTGCAACTGGATTCTGGATTTTCTTACCAACAGGCCCCAATATGTGCGAGTTGGAACAAATACCTCTAATACCATTATCTTGAGCACAGGTTCTCCTCAGGGCTGCGTCTTAAGTCCGCTGCTGTTCACCCTGTTGACCCATGACTGCTGTGCTAGGTTTGCCACCAACCATATTGTGAAGTTCGCAGATGATACAACAGTAGTGGGCCTTATTCAGGATGACAAGGTGGAAGCTTACTGCAAGGAGATTGAGGGGTTGGTGAACTGGTGTAAGGAAAACAGCCTAGTTTTAAATACAGGAAAAACCAAAGAGATCATTGTTGATTTCAGAAAAGGCAGGCACAGCCACACTTCTCTATGTATTAATGATTCACCTGTGGAGATGGTTACCAGCATCAAATTCCTGGGTGTGCAGCTAACGAGTAGGCTGACTTGGTCGCTCAACAGTGAGAAACTGGTGAAGCGGGCACAGCAGCGCCTGCATTTTCTGCGCCGCATGAGAAAAGCACATCTTCCTTCCCCTGTCCTGACCACTTTCTACAGGGGGACAATCGAGAGAATCCTGTCATACAGCATCACAGTCTGGTTTGGAGCATCAATGCTTCAGACAGGAAGGCGGTGCAGAGAGTGGTGAATGCTGAAAGATCATTGGCAGTTTCCCGCCCTCCCATCCATGACAGAGCACGCACAGAAGCGTTGCTTGAGCAGGGTCCGTAAGATTATCTGGGACACTACTCACCTCTTACGACCTGTTTTCCTTGTTTACCTTCTGGTATGAGCTTTCGTGGTATCCGGAGCAGAACATCCAGATTCAGCCATAGTTTCATTCCATACAGCATTAACCTTGCGAACTCTCAAACTTCCTCCTTGCGTTATATATTCAAGATGGACAGTATTTAATATTTATTTGCTATGTATTTGTAGGGATGTGGGTCTATATATATGTTGTACATAGTATGTTTAGGTGTGTGTCATGTATATGTTTCACTTTGAGAGCGGGCAACTAAATTTCATTTTTGATGTGTGCCATTGTGCCCACAATATAAAAATGACAATAAAGGTTATCTTATCTTATCTTATCTTATTTTACTAAGAAGACAAAACCATATGTCCTTCCATTTTCTTGTGTGTTAAGGCTTGTTTATTTTATGCATGGGTTCTTTGTAAGCTTTAAGCACTAATGACATGAATCAGAAAAAAGTCCATAATGCATCCTTAACATCTTATTTATGGTTGTTCTACACCATAAATCATCTTATTTATGGTTGTTCTGTGTGCCTTTTTTACAATCCTGTGCAACATCATTTGGTACCAAATGAAATCATGCAATATGATCTGCCAGTGATGACATGGCAATAGTTATTTTACATTTTCCACCTTTTCCCTGAAATCAATAGGACAAAAGCTTTTGCACTGTAGTGACTTGTATACAACTGCCACAAATATTAATGAGGATTACGCAATAATGTTCCTTTTGTGAAAGATATAATTAATGAGTCATGGCTCAAAAGGCTGATACATTAAATACTATACATCAGGATATTCCATTCCATTCTTTCTTCTGAGGATTTCTTTCTGCTAATAAAATTTTATGCCAGTGTTTCTTAATCTTGGCAACTTTAAGATATGTGGACCAACTCCTCAAATTCCCCAATCAGTCATGCTGGCTCTGGAATTTTGGGAACTGAAGTTCACATTTCTTAGAGTCGCTAAGGTTGAGAAATACTGTCCTATGCATTTCTGCCAACTCCACAGTTTCCCCAATTTTCCTGATACTGCCTCCTTATGCTTCACCAAGTCTATATTCATGTATTTATGGAATTTAAGGACATCCCAATGCCATGACTTTGGGCAACTTACGGAATACAACAACAAAAAAATCCAACGATTACAAAGAATTGCATTGCCAAAAGAAAAGTCCAAAAAAAATGAATGACCCTTCAAAAGACCAAAACATCACACAGGTTTTAAGAGCTTGATATGACTACTTATGATTCTGATCACTTAAGCAGCAAGTCACTGAATGTGAGTGTCTACCTAAAACAGATTTGGAGCTTATCTATAATTTATAAATGTCAAGGAACGAAGCATCTGTGCAAGAACAACCCTATGCAGAAGACTGACACTTTAAACACTTCCAAGCTGCTGACAATCTGTTAATTCAAAGTACATTGAGTCACCTGCCTGGGGAGTCAATAATACGTTTCGGCTTTTCATATAGTAGATTTGTATTATTTAAAAAATGTGTATGGATACAACAAATGCAGAGCATACAAATTGTTGTACCAAACCAGTCTCATTCTTTGCTATCTTAATGCATTTCATATTTTTTTCAATGAGCTTAGGACAAAGTCTCACTTCCTGGCTTCCTTCTCTGTAGTTTAGTCTACAACAATTCTGTAATGTAAAGACTAAAAAATAACTGTTGGCTTTGTTGCTAAATAGGAAACTAATGCTAGATCTTTTCAATAGCTTGGAACTCTAAACACAACACTGTTTTGCAATACAAAGTCTGACAGGCAAAAATCCTCAAAAGTTATAGTTTAGATTTGGAACCCAGTGTGCAGATAAAACAAGATGTATATATTCCCAGAAAAAGAGTCAGAGTTTGCTAAGGAAGGATGAAACAAAAAGTCTTATAGACCCCTTGCTAGCTTTGTATGCCTGCTGTTGCCGAATACAATACATCCTCCATTTCCTATCCCTATCGGCATATCCACCCAGTTTTTCAGGCAGGATGGCCTGAAAAAGCATTATTTGGCTATGTTCTGCCTTTAGTGAAGCTTAACAATATTGTTCTATGGATTTAATTATACAAGGTAAAAAGAAGTTGCTTATGACAACCATCCTGCCTGGCAGAGATGGCCTTTGCTCAGAGAGGGCAGGAAGTGCATTGTTAATGGCTCAAAGATAAGATTGTTGGAGCTGGCAGGTGTTCAAGGGAAAGGCAACTGGTCAGGTACATTTCAGATAAGTGAAGTACTATCAAGTGTCATAAAACAAGCAAATTATAGCTATCTGATTATATTCCCAGGCTGAAGACATTAACTTACCCAAACTATGCAATTTCCCTCCTTGAGGTATAAATGTCTTCTGGTTGCCATCTTTTTCCCCCAACTTGAGCACTTCCCTGCTTTTACTTCTTAAAATTCTAGCAATAGCCTGGCTAGTTAGAAAATCCTAGGACAGTAGTGGCGAACCTATGGCACGGGTGCCAGAGGCGGCACTCAGAGCCCTCTCTGTGGGCACACGCGCCGTCGCCCCAGTCCTAAGCCTTCAGCTGGGTTTTATAAAACCTTTTCGCTTTAGGCCTCCGCCGCCGTGTGCAAAAAAAAAAAAAAAAAGTTCAATCAGTCAATTTCAACTTCTCGCGGGAAAAAAAAAAGATCTTGCAAAGTTGGAATTGATTGAACTTTTTTAGTCCCACCCAGTCTGCCCACCCAATGGGCCACGCCCACCCAATGGGCCACACCCAGCCAATGGGCCACACCCACCCGGCACTCGATGATGCATAAGTGGGTTTTGGGTTGCAGTTTGGGCACTCACGTCTCTAAAAGGTTTGCCACCATTGTCCTAGGAGTAAAAACCATACATTCCCAGGATGTTTATCTGAGCTGGGAATTCCAGATATCGTAGTCACAATATATCTGTAAGCATGGAATAACAGAAATCAGCCATTCAGTCCCCTCTGTTAATATAAACAGATGTATCCAACTGTTTACAAGTAGTAGTATATCAAATACTCTCTAATCAAATTGACTTCCAATGTGTAGTGGGTCAGCTGTTACAAATGATAGCTTGCTGTATCAGTTGAAACACCCTTAGCTAGCAGAAGATAACCTGGAGTGCAATGAGATCAATAAGCCCACTTGGCTTCCTTCATAATTCCTGCCCCACCAATATTTTAAAATTTAATGTTATTATGCTACAAAATAAAACACCAGCCTCTGGCATTATATTCATATCCAGAAATGCTGTCAGATATAAAGCCCTACCATTCATGCATAAGCACCTTGAATGGTTGAGAACCAACTACTTTGCCTTCTATTTTATGACAGTTTCGTGATTTGCTCTCTCCATTAAAGTAGAGGTAGTCCTTAACTTATAACCATTCATTTAGCAACTATATGAAGTTACAGTGGAACAGAAAAAGTGACTTATGATTGTCGTACTTATGACTGTCACAACATCCCCACAATCAACTTATCAAAATTTAGGCATTTGGCAACTAGCAAGTATTTACAATCCCAGGGTCATGTGATCACGATGTGTGATCTTCCCAGCTGGCTTCCAAGTCAATGGGGGAAAGGTGGATTCATTTAACAACCACATGATTTACTGAACAACTGCAGTGATTTGCTTAATTATGGCAAAAAAAGGCTGGAAAATTGGGTGCGATTCACTTAGCAACCGCCTTGCATATCCACAGAAATTCTGGTTCCACATGGTTATAAATCGAGGACTACCTATAGTCAAACTGAAAGTATATCCCTCATATGCTCTCAAAATTCCAAGTGTGCTCTTAACCCAAAAATGCTGCTGATCCCGGCACAGAAGGCAATGTTCAAAGTTTCAACAAGTAGGTGAGACTAAAGAAAGGGGGGGAAATGTTGTGATTGGTTTTTTTAGCAACATCCTTGGCCCTTAATTAAGGACAGTTGCTATTTAGAAATTTTAATAGCTGTTGGTATTTCTTTGTTGCAGTTCTATAATATTTAACTGAAATCCAGATATACTATCGCCATAATTGTTAATACAGATAAAATATACAGATCATGGATTCTGGAATTCTTTCCAACCTCCTTGCCAGCAGTGATTATATAGTATACTTATCTATACATATGCTTTGCTCTTGGTAGAGAGGCTGGAAGGACAAAAGAATGGGAATTTGGAAAGCAGTAGTTATCAACATTCCAATATGCTATCCAGCTACAAGGATATATTTTGGGGTTTTTCTCCACATCCCCATATCTGATCCACCCCATTTTCAAACGTAATCTTTCTTTTACCAACTGTTCCAAGCACACCAAATTTGACCTCATTCCATTCAGTTTTCAAAGAGTTACTTCTGCTGATAGACAGAGTTCTCAGGCCCCTATAGATAACTTCTTTCCAACGTTCCATTTGATTGGAATTTTAAAAATTACCTTTCCCAATTTCCAAAATAATTTGGAAAATTTCCAAATTTCCACAGTGACAGTGATCATAACAATAAAATCAGATATACTTTTGATAACCTGTGAAAATAAAAATGTTTTTATTTCTTTAAATTACTATCATGTAATAGATGCAGAGACACAATATCCCATAAAGCTCAAGTGAGGTTTCAGTTCTAGTTTCTGGTTCTGTGCTGAAATTGGACAGTGTATTTTAGGTTCTACCAACCTAAAGTATAACATCCACGCTCTGGGACTGAAATACAATTACGGTACTTAGTAACTGGCAACTTTCCACTGAGAATAATACACAGTCCGTTCTAAATGTCACTGTTCTGAAAAGATGAGAAAATATTGGACAGAATTCAGAAAGCAGGTACAGGCAATCAAAGGGATTGAAATAGCAAACTATATAAGAACAACTGAAGCATGAACTAGGCCTACTTAAATTATGTACAATTCAGTATGAAAATATGATTTATGCTTGTAAATGAATAAATCTGTGATGGCTTGATAATGTACCAGTTCTTTTCTTCTATCTACTTAATGAATTACACAGGTATAGAACACTTCAGTCCAAATGCAACAATAAACTTTGAAGTCGTATTCTGCCTTCCAAGAAGGGAGTTGGACCAAAAGAAAAAGTGAGTGAAGTCACCCAAAATCAGGCTGGTTATATTAAATGTCAATTTTAATTACATTTAAATACAATCATGCTTAAACCTTCTGTCATATTAAAAACTAAAATTCAGTGGCAACATTTGGATATGATCTAGAATTGCTCAAATCTTGGAAGTGGATGACTGACTGACAAATACTTTAAACAAGTATTCAGTTTGTGGTTGTGAATGGATTCCACACAGAAAAAAATGAACTTTTTACCTTTGACCACCATAGAAGTTCTATCTGAGAAACTGGATTTGGAACAGCCCATATACATGATGCACCTAAATCACTGCTGCAGGTGCAATTTTTAAACATGTGGGTGAACAATTCCAAATATAGGCAATGTTCTGCCATGCATGTAAATTTCAAAATATCACTTCTTTGGGGAAAGTTGCCCAGATAAAAGCCCTATCTTCCTCTTATCCTAGTCATAGGAACTGCTATACCGAATCTTCCTAGAGAAATTAGGGTTACATATCCAAGCTGCAAACTTCCAGAGAATCAGCAGAGAACTGCTAATAGAAACTCTTTGCTGCTGTCTAGTGGTTATCCTGATTTTTTGCAGCTCAGATATGGCAGCCCTAGATGAACTAGGGTCTTTTAATCAGGGTCTTTACATAAAAGCATAGCTGTATCTCGGCTACAGTTGTCTTATATTTCCTTTCCAATCACTGTATGTCGCATAGCCATATACTTTCCATATACTGTATGTCACATAGCAGAACTCAAATGACCATCCCACCTTTCTTCTTCAACATCTCTCACCACAAATCCACATCCTCTTTTATGCAAAAGGCCAAAAGTCCACCACTCATCTATCTCTGACTCAGAAGTCTCAGTACATTCTCATCTTTTTAATAGGGCAAAATCCTTCAGATAACATTTCACTTATCTTAAAGAGACATCAGACTCAGCCAGCCTTTCTTATTGCCTATTAAGAGTCAAAATCCACCATTTCCCATAATTCATCTCATTTATCCCCCTGGAAAGCAGTATAAAATTTTTCTTTCACAGGTCTCCTTTTTAATAGGGGCAAAATCCGTCCATACACTTAAAAGTCAACAGCACTTTTTTGCTAGAAAAGAAATACCTCCCGAGTAATTGAAACTTATGCTCCCCCTACAATGCTATGTCACAATCCTCAGATTTACGCCGTATTTTCTAAATTCTGTATCCGCCAAAGAAAAAAGAACTACTGTAATTGCTATGGAGTTTTCCTTAGAACCTCCATCAACTTTTTGTCCTGGTGACAACGTTCTCTAAATTTCCTTTGCTATAATGATCTACGATTCCAGGACAGACTTGATAAAGTCGACTATAATTCGATTTCCACAATCTCACCCCAATGTTCCGATTCGTTTGTTTCTTCCAGGTTAATACAACCACCCAAATAAAAAACAGAAGGCAGACCCTTTGTTCCCGGGGCCGACCAAGCCCGCCACAAAATCACTATTCTTGCCCCCCCCCCCCGTTTCCGAAACAAGGTGCAGACAAATACGTCCCAACCCCAACTGAAAGGAGGAAGAGGAAAAGGCAGACTTTTTTTTTTTTTTACCTGCACGCGTCTGCGAGGCTTGCCTCATACGCTCTTCCTTTTGCGCTTCTTACAGCAACGGACAGCTATTGCCGCTGCAAACCGGAACCAGGAAGCAGCTGCCGAGCAAAGCCGAAAGAAATCCACTTCTGCCGCTTCCTCTCGCTGACCAACTCTTGTTAATTTATCTTTTCTGCTCTTCGCTCGCATCTGCCACCGTGCCTCTTGGAGGACTGGTTCATTAAACATCCTGGGCAAAATTCTTGCTAGGAGAGAGAAAAAAAACTCCAAGAGACCCTTGTGGCTTCATAGAAATATATATGGTCCAAAATGGGATGTTAATAATAATAATAATAAAGTTGGAAGGGACCTTGGAGGTCGTCAAGTCCAACCGCCTGCTCAGGCAGGTAACCCTATACCATTTCGGACAAATGGCTGTCCAATCTCTTCTTAAAAACTTCCAGTGTTGGAGCATTCACCGCTTCTGGAGGCAGGTTGTTCCACTGGTTATTTGTTCTAACTGTCAGGAAGTTTCTCCTTAGTTCTAGGTTGCTTCTCTCCTTGATTAGTTTCCATCCGTTGCTTCTTGTCCTGCCCTCAGGCACTTTGGAAAATAGCTTGACTCCCTCTTCTTTGTGGCAGCCCCTGAGATATTGGAACACTGCTATCATGTCCCCCCTCATCCTTCTCTTCATTAAACTAGACATACCCAATTCCAGCAACCGTTCTTATATGTTTTAGCCTCCAGTCCCCTATCATCTTTGTTGCTCTTCTCTGTACTCTTTCTAGAGTCTCAACATCTTTTTTACATCGTGGTGACCAAAACCGGATGCAGTATTCCAAGTGTGGCCTTACCAAGGCATTGTAAAGTGGTATTAATACTTCACGTGATCTTGATTCTATCCCTCTGTTAACGCAGCCTAGCACTGTGTTGGCTTTTTTGGCAGCTGCAGCACACTGCTGGCTCATATTTAAATGATTGTCCACTAGGACTCCGAGATCCCTCTCACAGTTACTACTATTGAGCAAGGTACCCCCTATATTATACCTGTAGATTTGGTTTTTCTTGCCTAAATGTAGAACCTTACTTTTTTCACCATTGAATTTCATTTTGTTAGATAGCGCCCAGTGTTCAAATCTGTCCAGATCCTCCTGTATCCTAAGCCTGTCTTCTGGAGTGTTGGCTATTCCTGCCAGCTTGGTGTCGTCTGCAAATTTGATGAGTTCCACATCCTCGTCCAAATCGTTGATGAAGATGTTGAAGAGCACTGGGCCCAGAACAGAGCCCTGGGGCATCCCACTACACACTTCCCTCCATGTAGATGCGGTTCCATTGAGGACCACACGCTGAGTACGGCTGGTCAGCCAACTACGAATTCATCTGGTGGTGATGCTGTCTAACCCACATTTTTCTATCTTATCAAGTAGTAGGTTGTGAACTACTTTGTCAAATACCTTACTGAAGTCCAAGTAAATTATATCCACAGCATTCCTATGGTCCACTAATTTTGTCACTTGGTCAAAGAATGCAATAAGATTTGTCTGGCATGATCTGTTTTTGACAAACCCATGTTGGCTTTTAGTAATGACTTTGTTTGCCTGTAGGTGTTCGCTGATTCGTTGTTTTATTATCTTTTCCAGAATCTTCCCAGGTATTGAGGTCAGGCTGATAGGTCTGTAATTTCCTGGATCCATTTTTTCCCCTTTTTTGAAGATGGGAACTACATCAGCTCTTTTCCAGTCCTCTGGTAGTTCTCCAGTGCTCCAGGATCTTTGAAAAATATAGTTCAGTGGTTCTGAGATCACATCTGCCAGTTCCTTGAGAACCTTGGGGTGTAATCCATCTGGTCCTGGTGATTTGAACTCGTCTAGGCTGGACAGGTACTCACTTACCATTTTCTTGCCTATCTTAACTTGTGTTTCTATTCTGTTTTTTATGGCACTATTTTTGATAGGTTGGTCTGTTTTTTCCCTTTGTGTAAAGACAGATGCGAAAAACGAGTTAAATAATTCTGCTTTCTCCCTGTTGCTTGTCACCTTCTTGCCACTGTCACCCACTAATGGACCAGTCATTTCCTTCACTTTTTTCTTGTTTTTTACATGTTGAAAGAAGCTTTTTTTTGTTATTTTTGACTTTGGTCGCAAGGTTCAAGGTTCATTTTGAGCCTTAGCTTTCCTCACTTCATCTTTGCAGGCTCGGGCTATTTGCTGATATTCTGACTTAGTTATGTGTCCCTCTTTCCACTTTCTATACTTGTCCTTTTTATCTTTCAATTTACCAGAGAGTTCTTTATGCAGCCATGCTGGTTTCTTTTGAGAGCTGTTATTTTCCCTCTTTGTTGGTATTGTGCTAGACTGGGCTTTTATTATCTCACTTTTCAAAATTTCCCAAGCTTCTTGAGTTGTTTTTCCCTGGAGGATTCTCATCCATGAAATCCTTCCCAAGCCCACTCTAAGTTTATTGAAATTAGCTTTCTTGAAGTCCAAGACTCTAGTTTGACTGTGTTCTATTGCTTGTGCTTCCATAATGTTGAATTCCAATATTGCATGATCACTTCCTCCCAAGGTCCCTGTGGCTTCAAAACCTTCTATCATTTCATCTCTGTTAGTGAGAATTAGATCCAAAATGGCTAATCCCCTAGTTCCCTTCTCTACTTTTTGGGAGACAAAGTTGTCTGCTAGGTTTGTCAGGAATCTGTTTGATCTTCCACTTGGTGCAGAGTTTGTCTCCCAGTTGATGTCAGGGTAGTTAAAGTCCCCCATTACTATTGTGATGTGCTTCCTACATATCTTAGTTAGCTGACTAGCAAAAAGTTCATCTATTTCCTCTGGTTGGTTGGGTGGCCTATAGTATACACCTATGGCAATGTCATTTCCCCCCCCCCTTTTATATTGACCCAAATGCATTCAAGACAGTTTTCATCATTGTTGTGCTCTACTTCTGTAGTGATGTAGTTATTTCTTATATAGAGAGCAACTCCACCTCCTCTTTTATTTGGTCTGTTTCTTTTAAATAAAAAATGTTGAAAGATACTTTGTTTGCAATCACTCGAATTTCGTAATTAGAATACTTCATCAAGCGAAGCGGTGCTGGAAAGTTTGCAAGCCGCTTAGTGACAATGATATATTGATATTAGAAGATGTACAATATTTTGGTATCTTCTTAAACCCAAAGGTTTTCATTCTTTCATCCCCGGTGTTTTCATTTACCATATTTACCAGAAAACTTCTAAATAATTAAGTGCTTCTGAAAAGTACAACGAAAAAAACCAAACTCGTTCAATTTAATAATTAGCCTTGGAGATTATTTATTTATACACGAAGAAATCAAATGTGTATGTTGAAGAATTAACAATTAATTTATTATTTTTCCCTTTAACCTGTATAAAGCATGAGAAATACTTTAGCTTTCTGACAAAATAGATTCAGGTTTATAAATCATTATGTAAGGATTTCCTCATCTTTAAGAGTTCATGCCAATTCAACAAAAATGGATCTGTTCAGAAATTATTACAAAGAACGGTTACAATATTGGCATTATCCAGCTATATTTTCTAGACAGAATTTTAAATGAAATGTATTCACAAGCTATTTTTATGTAAGATAATGGGGCTTGTCCGTAATAAAGATTTGCTAAACCATTTTCAATTTATTAAATATATCATTTACCAATCTCAATTATTCTGATAGTAAATCTAGCTCATCTGCCAGAATTTCATACAACTGGAATTAGCCAGTACTTCATTTCCTTCTAGATTAGGCTTTGATGGTACAATTAGCCTGCCTTATTCATAACATTTTACAAGTGCACCAGATAGCATCGTTCTTCATTTAAAATTTCAGTTTCCTATTATATCCATCACTATTTTTTCAGAAAAAAACATTAATAAAAAACATTAAGGAATACAAAAAGTCACTGCACAGTATATTTGAACTAGCAACACTAGGAACCAACCAACACAAGGAACTAACCAAATTCTTTGATTTCTTCATTTATGAACATTAATTATTAAGGCTTGTTATGATGATTAAAACAGAAAAACAAAACTGGTCTTATTGCATCCGCAGACTGTCACCCATTGGCCCTGTTCTGGATCACTCTATTACTCACTGGATCAGACTATTATCTTCAGGGCCATGCAGAAAAAATTGTTGAACCCGTTGGATAACATTGCTTGGATTCATTTTCACTTACAACCCTTGGCTGGTCCTTATGAGATGCCCAATAATTTGGGAACAGTTTGTCCCTGTTGGACCTAAGGAAGTGGATAGGGTCCTCTGAACTACCAATTAGACTCTTGTCCAGTGGTGGGATTCAAATATGTGAACAACCAGTTCTCTGTGTGGATGCCGCTTCCGGAAGTCCATTCTGGACCTGGGCAACAAAAAATTAGCTACCGGTTCTGCTGAAGTGGTGCAAACTGGCTGAATCCCACCACTGCTCTTGTCACTCCTGCTGGTGAAAGCCTCCAGGAGGGTGACCACCAGGTGGGTTCATGCAATGATAAATTCTTCACTGCAAAAGGGGACATTTCTGGGACCTTTTAAGAAGGCCCTGGTTTGTCCTTTCTTTAAAAAAGTCACTCAACCCCTCTTGCCTGGACAACTTTCATGCAATCTCCCATCTTCCCTTTTTTGGGGAAGGTGGTAGAAAAGGTGGTTGCTGAACAGCTTCAGGAAATCCCAGATGAAACAGATTTCCTGGGCCCTTTTCTGTCAGGATTCAGACCGGCTGTAGGGCAGCCCTGGTCACTTGTAGCATCCCACAGGGCTCCGTATTCTCTCTGTTTTAACATCTATATGAAGCTATTAGGTGAGATCATCTGTCACTGGTTGAGATTTCATCAATGTGTTGGTGATACTCAGTTCTACATCTCTACACATGGTGATCCAAGTGATGATGTCTCTGCTCTCTCACTGGAGACTGTACAGAGCTGGATAGAGAAGAACAAACTTTGGAAAGACTGAGTGGCTTTAACTGCATGGAGCTTCAGGATCCAATTTTTTGTTATTCTTAGTTCTGGACATGGTTGCACAACCCCATTCAGACCCAGTTTGCAACCTAGGGGTTTTCCTGGACTCATGTCTCCTGCCTGAAGAGCAGGTGGCAGGTGTGACTAGGAGAGCTTTTGCACAACTCTGGTTTGTGTACCAGCTGTGAGCTTTCCTTGATCATGACTCCCTGTGCTCATTACTCAAGCCTTAGTCATCTCTCATCTAGACTACTGCAATAGCTCTAGATGAGACTATCCTTGAAATCTATTTGGAAGCTTCAGCTGGTATAAAGTGTGGCATTGAGAGCAGTCTTTGGGGCCCCTAAAAATGGTGGGTGGAGAGCAGAAGGCAAAGGGGAAAATACATCAATATTATACTGTATCTCTGCTTAACAAACTTCTCTGGCTCCTGGTTTTCCTCCAAGTAGAGTTTGAGGTGTTGGTTATAACCTTTGAAACCCTTAATGACATAGGTCCAGGCTACCTGATGAACTGTCTCGTCCCTGCTACTTGTGCTGGCAGACAGGGCCTGTTGCAGACCTTGTTGGTCAAAGAACTCCAACTATTGGGATCCAGAAGAAGAGCCTTCTTTGCTGCAGTGCCTGCCCTTTGGAACATCCTACCCTCTAAGGCAAGATCTGCTCCCACCCTTTTATCCTTCTGCAGAAGCCTAAAGACTTGGCTCTGCCAGTTGGCCTGGGAACCAAATGGGGGAGTTCTACATTGGAGGTGGCTGCTGAATTGATGGCACACTCCACCTCCCCCATTGCCCTCTGCTCTCCACCCACCCATCTTCTTGTTGATGTTTCTCTATCAGGGTGCAAAGAGAAAATATCTGCAGCAAACTCCACGTAGGGTTAGGAAGGGTATCTGGCCAGCAAACACTCAGCTCCTCTCAGTCACCCCGACTCCACCTTGAAACAAGGGATTAAAGAGTTGTAAAAAGAAAATTTGATATTTTCCCATTGTTCTTTTTCATTGTTTATTTTGTTGTTATTTTACTTGTTTTCTCTACACACTTTTCATTTCTTCCTTTTTATTGTTGAAAGCTACAGAGTAGCCCCTTGGCAAGATAGGCGGCAAATAAATTTAACAATAAATAAAAATTAAGCCAGATTTTCACAGCTGAGACAAAAGAGAGGGTTTTAATGTCGTTATTTTATATCATTAATTACATATAAATTAAATAAATTTATTTTTACTGAAAAAAAGAAAGAATAGAACCAAATTATCCACTGAGAGAGAAACCAGCAAAATAAAGATCAAGTTCAAAAAGGACTGAATCCAGCTACAGGCTGTAGAGAAAAGTGCTTCAATCTAAGCCAAAAATATTGGTTCAGAAAGTAGGGGCTCCAATATGAGCCACCCTCCCAGTTAACCCTCCCATGTAACCCATAGCAGAGTTATTTTAAGGGGGGGGGAAATTTCCAAATGTCATGCTTCCTTTCCCTCATCTTATTATGCAACTGAGATTTTTTTTTTTAAAAAAAAATGTCCATTCTAAGCTGCAGAAGTAGTTTCAGCAGGTTTGTGCGCATTTTTTTGTTTGTTAAATTTATTTGCTATTCTAGGCTGCTTACAAAAATGAAAAGGCATGTAAACAGAAGTAAAATAATAGACAATGACCAAGAAACAAAATATAAATATAACAATGTGATAATGATGACCTTAATATTCCTGATAACTATGATATGATCCCTGACTTTGAGCCAGGCATGCTGGAATGCGAAGTCAAGTGGACCTAAGGAAGCATTACCAACAACAAAGCTAGAGGTGACAGCAGGTGGAAGCTCAGCTATTTAAAATCTTAACCGATGATGCTGTTAAAAGTGCTGCACTCAATATGCCAGCAAATTTGGAAAACTCAAGAATGGCCACAGAGTTAGAAAAGGTCAGTTTACATTCCAATCCCAAAGAAGGGCAACGCCAAGGAATGTTTAAACTATTGTAAAGTTGCGCTCATTTCACATGCTAGTAAGGTCATGCTCAAAATTTACCAAAAACTTCTAGAACTACTATCTGGATTTCAAAGAGGCAGACGAACTAGAGATCAAATTGCCAACATTTGCTGGATTATGGAGAAAGCAAGGGAATTCCAGAAAAACATCTACTTGCCTTCATGGACTATGCTAAAGGCTTTGATTGTGTAGATCACAACAAATTGTGGCAGGTTCTTAAAGAGATGGGAGTACCAGGACACCTTACCTATCTCCTGAGAAACTCCTACGTGGCTCAAGAAGCAAGTTAGAACTGGACATGGAACAACTGATTGGTTCAAAATAGGGAAAGTAGTATGACAAGGCTATATTATCACTCTGCTTATTTAATTTATATGCAGAGTATATCATGCAAAATGTTGGCTGGATGAATCACAAGCCAGAATTAAGATTGCTGGGAGAAATATCAACGTCAGATATGCAGACATCACCACTCTAATGGCAGAAAGTGAAGAGGAAATAAAGAGCCTCTTGATGAGGGTGAAAGAAGAGTATCAAAAGTTGGCTTGAAACTCAAGATTAAAAAAAAAAACTTAAGATCATGGCACCCAGTCCCACCACTTCCTGGCAAATTGAAGGGGAAAGAAATGGAAGCAGTGACAGATTTTATTTTCTTGGGCTCCAAGATCACTGCAGATGGTGACTGCAGCCATGAAATTAAGACACGTGCTCCTTGGGAAAGCTATGGCAAACAGCATATCAAAAACCAGAGACATCAACTTGCCAACAAAGGTCCGTATAATCAAAGCTATGGTTTTCCCAGGAGTAACGTATGACTGTGAAAGTTGGAACATAAAGAAGGATGAGAGCTGAAGAATGGATGCTTTCGAATTGTGGTGTTGGAGAAGACTTTTGAGAGTCCCTTGGACTGCAAGGAGATTCAATCAATCAATCCTAAAGGAAATCCACCCTGATTATTCTTTGGAAGGACAGATACTGAAGCTGAAGCTCAAATACTTGGGCTATCAAATGAGAAAAAAGGACTCATTGGAAATGACCCTAATGTTGGGAAAGATTTGAAGGCAAAAGAAGGGGATGGCAGAGAATGACTGTCACTGACGCAGTAAGCATGGGTTTGGGTGGACTACAGGAGACAGTAGAAGATAGAAGGGCCTGGCATGCTGTGGTCTATGGGGTCACAAGGAGTCAGGCATGACATAGTCAATGAAGAACAACAAGAAACCAAGTTAGTTGTCATTTATTCAGAAAACAGGCTAAGCACGGTGGGTGATCCAACTCAATAATTAATGTCATAGGAAGACACAAACTTTATATCATATCTTGAATTTTCATATTTCCTGAGAAAATGTTATTAAAACAGAATAAAATATTTTATTCAAGCTGCATTGTCCACTAAATTTAGTTAAATTACTAAATTTAAAAATCTTCTTAGCAGACAATGCAGTTTGATCTCAGGATTATTTCACTTAGATAATTGAAGACATTTTTATTTATAAAATATCTTGCAAACAAGCATAATTTCCCTACCTGAATAATTATATATGCTTAATTTAAGCTAAAATCCACTACATATAACTACTATGAATCCGCATTTCTGTAGCATTTTAATAGTTATTTAACCAGTTAACCAGTTATTTAAGAACATTTATCCTACACAAGCATTTAAAAGATGGAAAGCAATGAATGGCTATCTGCTGATCATACATACTTTATTTATCCCGAGTAATTTCTATTCAAACACATTTTGTATTAGAACAAAAAAATTATGTATCTTTTTCCTGTTTTTTGTTATATATTCAAGATGCTCATGTCAAAAAAGGTTTTCTCATTCGGCAAACTATTTCAACCTTTAATTTTTTTCTAACACTATTTTCTAATCCTACACTGTATAACCCCTTCATGGATTACTGCCTTGTCCTGGCGAAGGGGCTTGCATAACCCAATGAAGCTATGAGCTATGCCGTGCAGGGCCACCCAAGACGGACAGGTCATAGCAGAGTTCTGACAAAATGTGATCCACTGGAGAAGGAAATGGCAACCCATTCCAGTATCTTTGCCATGAAAACCCCATGGACAGTACCAAAAGGCAAAAAGATATGACGCTGGAAGATGAGCCCCTCAGGTCGGAAGGTGTCCAATATGCTACTGGGGAAGAGCAGAGGGCTAGTACAGGCAGGATTTCGAAGAGGCAGAGGAACTAGAGAGCAAATTTCCAACATACGCTGGATCATGGAGAAAGCTAGGGAGTTCCAGAAAAACATCTTACCTCTGCTTCATTGCCTATGCTAAAGCCTTTGATTATGTGGATCACAACAAATTGTGGCAAGTTCTTAAAGAGATGGGAGTACCAGACCATCTTATTTGTCTCTTGAGAAACCTATATGCGGGTCAAGAAGCAACAGTGAGAACTGGACACGGAACCACTGAGTGGTTCAAAATTGGGAAAGGAGTCCGGCAAGGCTATATTCTGTCGTCCTGCCTATTTAACTTATATGCAGAGCACATCATGAGAAAGGCAGGGCTAGATGAATCAAAAGTTGGAATTAAGATTGCCGGGAGAAATAACAACAGATATGCAGATGATACCACTCTAATGGCAGAAAGTGAAGAGGAACTACAGAGCCTCTTGATGCGGGTGAAGAAGTAGAGTGCAAAGGTTGGCTTGAAACTCAACATTAAGAAAACCAAGATCATGGCATCCGGCCCTCTCAATTCCTGGCAAATAGATGGGGAAGAAATGGAGGTAGTGACAGATTTTATCTTCCTGGGCTCCAAGATCACCGCAGATGGGGACTGCAGTCAAGAAATTAAAAGATGCTTGCTCCTGGGGAGGAAAGCTATGGCAAATCTAGACAGCATACTAAAAAGCAGAGACATCACCCTGCCAACAAAAGTACGTGTAGTCAAGGCCATGGTTTTCCCAGTTGCAATGTATGGCTGTGAAAGTTGGACCATAAGAAAGGCTGAGCGCCAAAGAATTGAGGCCTTTGAACTATGGTGCTGGAGAAGACTCCTGCGAGTCCCCTGGACTGCAAGGTGATCAAACCGGTCAGTCCAAGAGGAGATCAACCCTGACTGCTCTTTAGAAGGCCAGATCCTGAAGTTGAAACTCAAATACTTTGGCCACCTAATGAGAAGGAAGGACTCACTGGAGAAGAGCTTAATGCTGGGAAAGATTGAGGGCAATAGAAGAAGGAGACGACAGAGAATGAGGTGGCTGGATGGAGTCACTGAAGCAGTAGGCGTGAGCTTAAATGGACTCCAGAAGATGGTAGAGGACAGGAAGGCCTGGAGGAACGTTGTCCATGGGGTCACGATGGGTCGGACACGACTTCGCAACTAACAACAATAACACTGTATAATTTAATTGAACCTGATAGTTGGAATCCCCATCCAAATAACTAAACTCTGAAAGTGATACAAAACAACCTATTTCTCACTAAAACTATTGCAATTTCTATTCATTTATCATACTAACAATGGACCATAAGCGAGAAAAACATCTGTCTTTTCAATAACAGCTGGTTGGCATCACAAAATAAAGTTATTATTCATTCTAGGTTCTTAAAAACACTGATAAAAATTATGCGCAGTTTGGTGTAAGAGTAAATAGTTTATTATTATCTTACATGTTTTCAATATTATTTCATTTTGGATCGCCTGGAAGATTGTTTTTATTTTGTTCTTAATTCAGTTCTTAAAACGTACTTTGTCAAACTAATCTATTTTGATAAGTTATGATATATAAACAGCTTAAAATAAATACATAAGTTCCTATTAAAGATTGTTTCTTGCCCAACCTAAAGCAGAAAAGTATGCAAATTAATAAAATGTTCATATTAAAAATGTACCCACATTTGATTTAAATGATAATACCTATGATCTTCCACATACAGTAAAATTCTACAAATATATACTATTATATAAGCAGTCAATAAAATTCCTTGTTCATTGTCTAGCTCTGAAGCTTTTTTTCTCTATGTGGTCTAACTGATAGTCAGAATTTTATCAATCATACTAATTAACCCCTCCCACAAACCCATGGGCATGTAGTAAAGTAAACATGGCCATTTTACACTGAAGAATTAAATTGCTTCCAGTTTAGCTGATGTTCCTATCTGCTTTTTCTTCAACTTTTTCATTTTCCTGTTGAACATATTGGTCCAGCAACGAACTGAGATGAACTGAGCCACGCTGCAGAAGTCTGTTAGTGTTGGATATCATGAGTGAGAATACACCTGCAGTTTCTCCCTGGGCAGTTACTATAGATGGCAGCTTAGCATAATTTACAAAGCCTTGTTTGCTTAGGATGACATTGTCGATGTAAGCTCCTGAAAAAAAAATGAAATAAAAACATTCAAGCTAGGACAGAAATCTATATATTACTAAAACTCTCTTTCCTGTAACCATTAACTGGGCAAAACAGTACATTATAGGGCAAAATGTTTTGAACCAAGGTACTTTAAATAGTGTACCTTACAAAAATGTCCAAAATCCAGGATACATGAATCCTGTGGAATTGAAATTTGGCAAATTTTATAAGACATTGTTGACATAAGCATTATCATAAAACAACTTATGACAAAATACAAAAGGTCATAAAAGATTTCCTCTGCTGATGTTTCACTGTGCCATACAATTTCGACATGGGCTATCTTAAAGAAAGATACATCTCGGAATGTATCTCAACTTTTCCAGTGAAGAAAGTACATTAGAAGCCTTGTCAATCAATCAATCAATCAATCAGACTAGAGCTGGAAGGGACCTTGGAGTTCTTCTAGTCCGACCCCCTACTCAAACAGAAGACCCTATCCCATTTCAGACAAGTGACTGTCCAGTCTCTTCTTAAAAACCTCCAGTGATGAAGCACCCACAACTTCTCATGGCAAGCTGTCATGGTTGAAGAAACTGAGAAATCTGGTAAGAAAATATCTCTGAAAGGATGACACAAGAGATCACAGGAGAAGTCTGGTTTGTTTTAAAAAAATAAACTAGAAAATTGTAAAATTTAAATTTTACATTTTATTTCCAAACAGAGATGCAGAATTATAAAAGGCGGTGACTGAATGTGACCAGAAGAAAACAGAATGCACAAATGTTTTACCTAAAAATAGTTTAGAAACACATTAAATAAATAAAATTGGTCACACAATCACATTTGCTCAAAATAGGCAACTAGTTTTTTTTACTGTGCAGCACTATGCACATCCACAAATTCAATAGTAGAAAGGCATTCTATTTCAGTTTTCAAATTGAAATACTTGAAAGGTTCTATAGGAACCTTAGTTCCAGAGGACTAAGAGAACAACAAAATCCCTCTTCACAAGAGACCAAGGAAAAAAGCAATTCTGTAAGGAATGAATATTTTTTCGCCCTAGTTCCTTGTGGGAAGGTTATCCTACAGAGAACTAAGGAGCGTTTTTCACCCTTAGTCTCTTGAATTCAACTTTATCTTAGAGACTAAGTAGGAAAAAAAGGCTTAGTCCCTTGGGAGGAGCTTATTTTCCCATTAGTCATTAAGCTGACAAGAAAGGGTAGTGTTTCTCAACAACCACCACCCTTCTATATCTAATTCTGAGGATTTTTTTTTTTTTAAATAAGCAGCTTCCACCACCTGAATTTTTTTTTTTTTTAAATATCCTGTCCTATGGCTATAAAGTAAGTTGTGAGCCATGCCTCTTCCAGGTATTTCAACTGTACTTAACTAATCTGCTTCTTCCATAGCTTCTTTTCCAGTTATCTAACTCCACCATAGGAATTTTGTCTACCTTGGATACTTCCAGATACATACATTGCAACTTACAGAATTTTCAACCATTAGTGAGAACTCTGGGAGTTAAAATCCACAAACATGAGCAATGTCTAGATTGGAGAAAGTGCTTATCCCACCTATCCCACTACTGATTGCTAATCTTTTTGTCATCAAAAGAGTTTTAAGACCTCATCCCTTACCTAACATATTAATCTGTGGCACACGCTTCAGGATTTGTAGTGTTTCCCGAGCCCTTGTTTCCATACTGACAAGTAGAAGGTTGCGTTCCACAAATAGAGGGACAAGATTCTTGTATTTAGTTTCCAAAAGAAAGGGAATCATGATCTGGAAAAGTGGAGAAAAGGATTATATCAGAATTGTCCTTACACTGAAAAAATATCATAATTACAGAGATTACAGCAGAACAGAGAAGGGGTCATTTTTCCCCTGGAGACTCCCAAATAGGTTTTCCTATTGTATTAAAGTGTCCTACTTTGTGGAGATTGAAGGGCTGAAGGAACAAGAAGAAACAATATAGCAAATAAGTGCTGGATCAAACAAGTACACCACATAGAATTTCATATGGGTATGAGTGAGCTATAACAAAATTCTACTTTTCATTCACAGAAATAGGATATACTGAAACTATAACCCTTCTCTCTGTGCACGTGAACTTTTAAATGGCAAATAGGACCTCTTACAATTCTATCAATAAAATCATACTAACTTCAACAGAAAGAAAAAAGAGAAAGGCATCAAGAACACCAAAGAACAACAAAGCAACAAGAGTTGAGAGATAAAATTGTACAACCATACAATCTGACTGTGCTAGCTATTGATCAGTTAAATTATCATTTAATAAGTTGTTGACAATGTATTAAACAGAGAAGAGCATACGTTCCCTTGGCACATTGTTTCTACACAAACTTTTTAAAAAATTAGAATTCACTGGCTGATCCTTCTGGGAAGGCAAAATATTTAAGTTTAAGCACAGATTTTATTTTTTACAAATCAAAGAGAACAAAAGAAAAAAAAAGCTTTACTACACACACTATTATGCTGCTATATTTCTGAAAGACTATTAATATAGAAAACTATACCTTATTGGGGAAAAATTTGACATGGATATTATATTTTCGCAGCCGATGCCTGAATAATACCATATCATTTCCTGGAATATAATTGTATTGGCACACAACAATCATTTTATTCTCAAGAAATATTTGTTTCACTTGACGCAATAACAGTCTTTCATAGCCAGTCTCCTGCATGAGAGAAAAATGGATTTGCAATCTTGAAAATACAGACAATAAAAACTCTAAAAGATTATATTCCATAGTTCCAAAATACCAGTAGATTTCAGAAACATAAATTCTGATTTATTCACCAAGGTAAAATGGTCACTCTCTCTCAGCCCAACTCATCTCACAGGGTAGTTGTTGTGGAGAAAATTAAAGGAGAAATTTGTGTTGAATGGGTTTGCTGCCTTGAGTTTATATAAAAATAACAAAGGTGGGATACCAATAAAAATAAAATGTTCCTCTAATTATAACCACCATTCATAATTTTTCAGAAGCAAATTAGAATATTTATTTTATAATTAATTAGCTTTTTCTCTCTGTGATATCAGTTAAGTTAAAGCTATCAATCTACTTAGATGTACGTTACTTCAAACTCTGTCCAAACTTAATAAGGCTCAGAAACTTGATTTAAACAAGCTTCATTAGAATTATTGCCATTTGAAAATTAAATAAACAACATATCTAAGAACATTCTACACTATTTTGGAGGTGGAAAAATTCAGACTTTGGGTACTTATCGCGTAGAATTAAGCCAAACAAATACAAATCAAATTGCTCAATTCAGTAGGGATTCATCTGTCATTCCATCACAAAGGAAAGCAGAATTTCTATCTGGATGGGAATATGATAGATAGATGCTCTTGCTGTTGAACAAAAACAAATTCAGTCTTACTTCCATAGTCAAAATACAAGTAAATTTGAGATATTCATTATACTGAATTCTGCTTTACAATACTAGTATAATATAGCTGTTAGCCAAGGCAGTTGTATAACCTTATAATTGTTCAAAAATGGATATCTTTGATGAGTCATCAGTGCAAGTTAGCTCCAGCAATATTATTTGAATGTCAATAGTGCTATTGGCTTTATAAGGTTATTTCTATCATTCATCTCTGACCCACAATTCTGCTTATATCTTAAACAATAAAGCCATATATGACAAGGTCCAATTTATATAAATGAAAAATTCCATAAAACAAATTGAATAAACACCGAGAAAGCCAACAGTGATCTATTCAATTAATTCTCATCTGAATCAAGCAAATGCTTTCCTGAATATAAGAAAATAACTAAAATATAGATGATCTAGGGCAGGCATGTCAAACTGCCGGCCCGTGGGCCGGATGCGTCACACTGAAACCACGCCCACCCCATTGCCGACAACGGGGAAAAAGTCCCGATACGTCACACGACATCACGAGATTGACATGCCTGATCTAGGATGAGGAAAGTATTTAAATTCAGACAAATGAGTAGAATAGCCACAGCTGATTTCTGATTTTAGCGGAGCATAAGCAAGGATGTGAAGTGAAATTCTTTATGGCTTTACAGTTGAATAGCAGCACAAATTAACTATTTCCCAAAGGTCAGCAGGGAGCATAGCATTAAATATCTAAGTCATTATTAGAATAATATGGCTATCTATTATAGAAAGAAATAATATGAACCCTTCCACAATTGACAGAACTATGGAGGGCAAAGTATAAAAAGTCTTTCAAAATTTTTAATCACAAACGAGTATTTATATCATTCCAACCATCCCAAAATAGAAGAATGATATTACTTCTTTAGCAAGAATGACTTGGGGCTTCATACAGGTCTCTGAAGTCAGAGGTTTTGGTGGGATATATTCAGTCACTGCCATCAACTTTTCCCTCATAATGTGCATCGGTTTCCAATGACGTGTGACAGATTTGGAGCCATGACGGATAAGTTGCAGGGCAGGCAGCCAGCCTAGACCAATAGAACAACAGGAGAATTAGACTACAGTACAAATTCCAAATGTAGGCAAGTGGGCTCTTATATGACCACCATTTCCAAGACAACAACTCCACAAGGAAAAATCAAAGGATCCTAGTATTACAAAGAATTAAGTATCCAGTAATATACAGATCAATTTATATAAATAATTCAGATTGGTGTGATGTGAGCAGACAATAAAAGATTAAGCAATAGTTACAAAGGACATAATTCCACATGGAACAAAGAAAACACATTTCCACCCTGATACAAAAAAAATAAACTAAAACAAAAATATAAAAACCCTTACAGGGCCTAATGTAATAATATGTTGTATTTGTGTATTTATGCTATCATAATACGCGGCATCAGAATTGTCTGGAAAGTGAAAAAACAGCAATGTCTGGTTTTGAGATTTGATTTTGTTTTGTATCATGCAAAGAGTATAAAACATTTAAGCAGGAAGACTGTGATTAATAAATTAATAAATTGTCAGAGATGTCCTGAGCTCACATGCAAGATTAGAAGCAACAGGAATTACCAACCATAGGAAAAACATTTTTTTAATCATAAAGGTATCAAGAATACTCTTGAACTTCGTAACTCCTCACACTCAAGTTTTCTGTAAGGTATTTAGGCTTAGTAATGAGTAAGTATCATGGGTATTAAATTTTGGACTGATTAACAGTACTGGTTAGAATTTACCTATAAACTTTCAGGAATTATTTACACAAAGAGTAACACGCATCATGCTACTATTAAATCTGGCATGACTTTAGATTTAATATACTACTTGTACTTGTAATTGTCTTGGAAAACAAATACGGGTAATCCTCAGCTTATGATCACAACTGCACCCAAAATTTCTGTTATTAAACAAGATATATGTTAAGTGAATTTTGCCCCAATTTACAACCTTTCTCGCCAGTTTTTAAATAAAACATGTAGTTGTTAAATTAGTAACAGTCAAGTGGATCTGGCTTCCCCATTGACTTTGCTTGTCAGAAGGTAGCAAAAAGTGGTCACATGACCCTGGAACACTGCAACAGTCATAAATATGAGTCAGTTGACAAGTTTCTGAATTTGGATCATGTGACCATGGTCATATTTATATCATTTAGATTGTTTAGCTTAGAAGGTAAATAGGAAAATAGGATATAAGAAATAATTATAAATTTCTATGTGGCAAAACAAAACTTTAAAACCAATTAATACCAAAGAAATTGCTCTGAATGCCTCCATCCATCCATTGAGATTCCCACAAATTTCATTTACAAAAGGACAGTGAAATAAATACTAGTCTCAATTTTTTTTTACAATGATTAAGAAATCATTGAAGAAACAGTAGTTGCTTTATGTTTGGGAGCAGAGAATATTAATTATTGTATGTTAAAATATTAGAGTCTGAAATCTATAAATCAATGGACAATTTATTGAAAGGAGCAAAACTTGTAACAATTGCTTATGTTAGGTGTTAACTATCATAAAAGGAAGTTCAAAGTACCTTTTACAATTTAAAAACTTTTTATTTTGGATACCTTGTCTATGTACCATACAGCATTATACACAATATTATCTATGTACTTATTTAAGTATTTCCTAATATTAAAATCTGCTTGGAAAAAAACTGAGTTCTTCCCCCAAAGACTCAATGTACTTACTCCTATCAATTACAATTTTGACCAATGTCAAAAGCTCCTTGTTACCCCATTCTCTCTGCTTTACCGAGGTATGAATAGTTGAATAATCTAACAGTCCAAAATTTACAAAAAGTTAGGATGTTTGCAATGCGGGCGAAAGATCGGCAAAGAAAGAATGATTCAGGCTGAATTTCAACAGGGATAGCTGTAGTGCTAGCCTCTAGATCTCGCCGACACAGAAGATGAGCATTCACCGCATACAAGATAAAGTGATTTACAAGTCACAATAACGGATAATAATCTCCGGAGGCGGAAAAGTTCTCCGACTTTTCGTTTCTCTTACCGGTTTTACAGATCCTTTTACCCCAACCGCCAACAGCAGCCATTTCCGAAAAACGTGGACGTCAGAAAAGAGCATCACGGGAGTGGAGATTTAAAGGGGAAGGAACTCTTTTCTCTCAGTCCTACCTACCCTTCAAAAGAAAATAAAAGGATTTTGTCTCCTAGCAACGAAGACTCGAGAAGTTGTCTCGTGATCAATTCTTTCTCAAGCTTCTCTCTCTCCGAGTACTTAATGACTGGAAAGAGATACAGAAAGACTCCAGCCCTTTGTTTTCTTCAGCTATAGTAACCCTAGGGATTGCTAGTGACACCCGTAGAAAAAGGCAGAGGTACCGCACTTCAGTTTTACAACAGTTCATTTGTAAAACAGATGAGATAAGCCCGTTTCACCCCAGATCAATATTTTTTAGCCTCAGCCACTGTGGACTTCAACTCCCAGAGTACCTCAGCCAGCATGGGTGGGCTGAGGAATTCTGGGAACTGAAGTCCACACGTTTTAAAGTGACTGTGGTTGAGAAACACTGCCATAAATGTTGCCAAGGAGACACCGCCAGTCCTTGGGTGGATATCCGCACCCATAAGGAATTCTTACAAATTCTCCTTCCAACCTGCTGCTATAAGCAACTGAATCTCCCTTGCAAAGTTTTTTTTTTTTTTTTTTTGGGGGGGGGGGGACAAAGACTTTTGAACGCTGCTATGGCTGCATTCTTTGGTTGCCAAGTAAATGCAAGGGGTTGTTATAGTAATTCTTGCCTCCTCCCCCTATTAGCTGTAGACCGTTTCCATAGAGATTCTGAACCTATAGCGGTTGCAGATAACCTCCCCAGTCTCTTTTCTAGGAGACAGATATTCATTTTTGGGCATCAGGAGGATTCATCAGTCATGCCAGGAGGTAAGTCCTCCACTTTGAAGGTATCTTAAAAGTTCAAGGCGTTGAAAAGTTATTATTAAAGAACTGAACAACTGTATCGCCATTTTAGAAAGTTTTATCAATCCAACTTACATGGCCACTCATCTCGCAGAAGGTGACAGAGCAGCAACAACAATCCAATGAAACACTAAAATAAATACAAATTAATGTTTCACCCTTATGGAGGAGCAAAAGTGTCACTCTAGGTAAGAAAAGAATGAGAAGCAACTGAGATAAGATGTGCCAATTAGAAAGTAGGAAATCAGGTTATGTCTTATTAAGAAAATAGAAATTGAGAATTTTAAAATTAGGCATGTGCAAACTAGTTGTTTATATCTATAGTGACCATATTTTCTTGGGGAAAAATAAACCTGAAAAGGGAACAAATTCTTTTCTAAATCCCAAGGATAAAAAAATTAACTGTGTATAACTTTGCTTTACAAAGGAAAACTCAAGAGCAAAACTAAGAAAATAATTAAATCTAAAGGTCAGTTTTCTGAAATGAAGTACTATCCTTTATAATAAATAACTTATAGTCGTTATATTTATATCTGATTATAAAAAGAGTGCTGCATGGGACTGAAGCACTTGTGCATTAAATAAACATTTCAGTGCTGAATTATAATGTCTAGTATTTTGATCTGAACAAGGAACAAATCATAGGAGAGAAATTCTTACAAGGGGAATCCTTTGTTAATGCCTGGATGCAAGAGAGAAAAACCAAGGTGACCCGCAGAAGTCTTGAGTTTTCTGTAATATGTAGTATGTGTGAAAGATCCAAGATCTTGACTAGTTAAACTACAGATTGTTAGTATATTGTATTGTAATGGAAATGACAATTGTTGATTTGTCCAGTATGGCAGGAGAGTGAAGAGCTAAGGAACAGTTAATGTCCCTAAAATACCAAATCTATGAACAATAATGCCATCTAATCACATTGTACTCTTACTACACAACAGACTTCATGAGAGGACACACAAAAATTCTATGTAGCTAAAAGCCTGAGATTCTACGGAAGAAGGGTGTTGTTAAGATTCAAGAATAAAAGGGATTTCTCAATCCAGATTCTATTTATCTGTTTCGATTTATAAAGCTGTCTAACTCTGGGCGGCCTGGGTGGCTACAACAAAAATGACAATAATAACCATATAATGATATTTTCATTGAACAGTACATATATGGCTTCATTCACCAGTTAGAAATCTGAATGGTTCACATTTGGTTCAAAGTAAGAAAAAGTTTCCGCATTCATTAAATCTAAAAGCTAATGACAGAAAACCGATAAATATCTTGGTTCTATATACTGGTGATACAGTCACTCTTCCCACCACTTAAAGGAATCAGGTCATTGAATTATATCACACAGGGCTTTTTTTTTTTAATGGCAAATTTAATATCTACATGGAATTCTGGGAGTTAAGTCCACACATCTTAATGTTGCAAAATTTGAAAAACCCTGGGTAAAAAAAGATTTATAATCAAATATCCTAAGATAAAAGTAATAGTTTTCACCAAAAAAGCTGGATAGCAAAACTCACTGTTGGAAAATAAAAACCTTCAATATAGTTCTTTAATTAGTTAGGAATCACGGTAGGGCTACTTATTGAAGTTTTGCATTTTGCAGACAGCAGAGACAGTAACCATGTGCCCATATTGGCTCAGGAATTCTGGGAGTTGAAGTCCACGAGTCATAAAAGAGCCAAGGTTGCCTACCCCTGCCCTTGATTTTGCTTTGTCAATCACCAAAGGAGATAACATAACCCCAGGACACAACTGCCATAAATATCAGTCAGTTGCCAATCTTGATTATGTGACCATGGGGCTGCTGCAATAATCATTAAGTGTCAAAAATGGTTATGAGTCACTTTTTTTAGTGCAGTTGTAACTTCGAACAGTCACTAAATGAACTGTTGTAAGTTGAGGACTACATACTGACTTTTAGAAATCATTTTGTTGTTGTTTGGTAGGTAAATCAATTTTATCCATTATATACTTTCTGTAAGATTTATTCTCTTAATATGGACTAGTGGGATTTACAGTAATCATAGTTAATTTGTCCCATTCATTTCAATGGGTTTACTTTAAGTATGATTAAATCTGACTGTTATTAAAAGTAAACATGTCTCAGGTAGATTTTTTCTGGCAGTGACTAAGAACAACAAAACTTTGGCATATAAAGCCATACAATACAAACTATAAGTAGAAATATAGCCATGGCACAGTATTCTATATAAAATGAAGGATCTTCCTCTTCCTTTCTGATATATTCTGGAAATATATTATCTTTTATTTTCTTTCAGAGTTCTTTTTCCTAGAATCTTCCTTATGAACTTTCACTGTTAGAAACAATAACAAGGAGGTTTGCTTTTATCACGACACAGTAGCATAGCTGGTATGCTGATTTAAGCCTAGATAAACCAGAATCCTTTTACTTGTTTTCAGCAAATTTACAACCCTCCACTGAAGGAGTACACTTGACAAAATCTCTTATTGTCCAAAGGAATATGCCAGTACCAGTGGAGAAAGAGGACCCAGAGAAGATGTGAGTATTCCTGCTATTGTTTAAATAGATATAACACTTTCTTTCAGGTGCTGGTAATACTTTGGCAGGGGGGAGGATGGGGGAAAGGAAAAGAGTTATAATGTTTGTGGCTGAAAAAACATCTTTCCAATTCCAGATCTGAAGCTCTGGCTTCTCTACAGGTCCTACGGTTAGATAGGGAGAGAATTAGCTGCATTGCCAACCTGCCAGACTTAAAACATGTCCACAGCATCTATTTACAACAGGTAACATACTCTGCTACATTCTTTGCTACTGAATACAGCACTATCTTCAAAAGGTAAAGTTTTTTCTTTCTTTCTTGGCATCTGAAGCATGTGCCTTCACTATATACCACTAGCTGCTTCTCAACTCCCTTTGATAAAGTGACAGAACTTATATTGATTGGGAATGATAGCAACTTTCCATCACAACTGGAACACTGGGTTAGAGAAACCTGTTTTAAAAATATTCAGACTTCAAGACTTTAGGGCCTGAAAGTGTATCACTATTCACAAAAAAACAACCCTGGAATTAGTGACAGATCACTGTTTTAGCAAGATGATTTATGGGCTCAGTGTTTTGCCTATCTTCTTTCTGGTTGGACTATATTGAAGATGTTCACAAAAAAATATTTAGCAAAATTCATAAAGGAGGAATCCAGATATCTTGACAGGGTGAATCATAATTTGGTTTGGTGCTGATATTATTTTTATTTTTAAAGCAAATACTAAATCCGATATTTATCTATTGCCATGAAGGGCAAAATATTTTCCTTGGATGCAGATTGGGTGTGGTCATTCCAAAATAAAGTTAGTCTGCCATTCTTAATATTTCTTACAATGCTTTATGCATATAAGGATACAGCATCAGGAAAATAGACAGCAGAGATATCCACAAATAACTTACATGTCCAACTTTCTTACTACAGTTTTTCTGGTGTTTGGGATGACAGCGCTGTTGCTTTTATAGATAAAACAATACTACCTAGAAGGTGTCTCAGGGACTGCACAAAAACCTAATAGCTAGGGGAAAAACTCCTTTTCAAAGTCCAAACTTTATTATTCCAACATTATTATTATTATTATTATTATTATTATTATTATTATTATTATTATTATTATTATTATTATTATTATTATTATTATTATTATTATTATTATTATTATTATTATTATTATTATTATTATTATTATTATTATTATTATTATTATTTGTATACACTGAATGAATCTTTCCCAGTTCCCTTCCTGCATTTAATAACATCTTGAGACTTGTGCTATTTTCATTTTTAGAATCAAATAAAGAAAATTGAAAACTTAAATTGCTTTCCCAACTTGAAGTAAGTATATTTTTAACTTACATGATTTAAATCATTAAAAAGGGAAGCTGGAAAATCTTCCTTAGTTTGTATGGAAATAAAACAATTCAGTGTGCATCAAACTGAGTCCAAATAGTTGTGATAAATTATGATAAAATATATCGAATGATAACAATGGATGAAACGCTTCAAACAAATTACATATTTGTTATTATCATTAACTCCGGATAGGGTTACACTATCGCAGACAGACTTCGTGCGCAACTTGGGAGTCTTCCTAGTCTCAAGACTCCTGCTCAGAGAGCAGGCAGCAGTCATAGCTAGGAAGGCCTTTGTACAATTTTGTATTGTGTATCAGTTGTTCCCTTACCTGGATTGTGAGGCCCTGCACATGGTCACTCATGCCCTAGTCATAGCTGGATTACTGCAACATGCTCTAATGCGGCTATCCTTAAGAAGTATTTGGAAACAGCAGCAGGTGCAGAATGCAGTCCTGGAAGTCTCTAGGCCTCACATATAACATCACTATTACACGAGCTGCATTAGTTACTAGTTTGCTTCTGGATCCAATTCAAGGCGTTGGTTGTTACTTTTAAAGCCCTATATGGCATGGGTCCAGAGTATCTGAGGAGCCATCTCTCCCAATGGGACTAGCCTCCCCCACTTGAGCCAGTGGAAGAAGACTGCTATGGGTCCCATCTGCTAAGAAATTCCAGCAGGCGGGTTCAAGGAGAATAGTCTTTTCTGCCATGGCCTAATTTCTGTGGAAGACTCGTATCACTGGAAGTGAAAATGCTCTCAGCCTTTTGGCCTTCTGGAAAGGTATTAAAATTGATTTTGCTGGTTGGCTTGAGGCCCTGATGAGGATGCTCACCGCTGGAGATGGTTGACAGGATAAGACCTCATCCCGTCCTATATGTGTCTTAGTTCTGGTTTCAATATAGGTTTTTAAATCTTAATCTGTATAGTTTTTAATTATTTTTCTGCTTGTTTTATAACCTATAAGACACTTAGAGTCACCTTCAGGGAAAATGAGTGGCATAACATTTTAATAAATTATCATATATAAATGTAGGTATTGCTATGTCCGCATTTCACATGCTTTTCCTGTCAGCTAAATCAACTGATCCATTTTCTGTGTAACCGTTTTAGAGAATTAATTTGCAGCTAAATCACTCTGAGAGGGTTGTATATGTCGTGAGTGTGCAACAACTTGAAGTAGAATGAGCTTTAGTGCCCCAAAGCCACTAGGCTTGTTTATTTCAAGAATGAAAGGCCTATGTCTGGTGTGTAATGTTACATCTACAGATGGGATCATCCCTAAATTTAAAAAGTATTCAGTATAGAAAACTATCATGGTTATATTTTATTTTTGGGTTGCTAATTTTTTACCTGAATGAAATGTACTTATCACTTCAGTGAGAACTAGACCAATTTTAAAATCAGAGGGATTCAGAAATGAGAATAAAAAATATGTAGTTGATTTCCAGCAGACAGGTAATGAAACACTCACCTGGCTTTGAGAGTTGGATTGTAACTCTAGCTATCTGCTGTAAGAAATAGATTGCATGTTTTATGATGTCATCACCCATTAATGCATCATTGCTTCTGTATATTTCCTTTTTTTCTGAAAGGCAGAGTCTTACTATTGTTTGTCTTAAGAATTTTACAACTTGTCTTGCCTTCTCACATGCTTCCAGGTTTCTGTCATTATCTGGAAATTACATCAACAAAGTAGAGAACCTCCAATCTCTCCTCAAGTTGAAGTTTCTGGATCTTTCACAGAATTGCATTGATACTTTAGACATAGGTTAGTCTATGTCTATTCCTCTGTTCATCTTTGCCATCTATACCAGCCATCCTCAAACTTGTGTTTTCCTGATATGTTGGAAATATAACTCTCAATAACCATTAATTATCAACTATCGGAATTATGAGCTGGGGCCTCTACTACAGGGGTGGGCAATTAATTTTCCCAAGGGGTCACATGAGAAACAGACTACTGTGGAGAGCTGAACCAACAGGATGAATTTAATTCTGCTTACTTGTGTGCATAATGCAATTATTGACATTTGATTTGTAATTTTCAACTAATCTTACACAGGCCAGATAGGGACAGTAAAAGGGCTGGATGTTGCTCAGGGGCCATAAAATGCCCAGGTTTGCTCTACAACTAGAATTGGACAAGCAATGTTGATCAGTACTTATATTCCCTCATGGGTTGTGAAAATATTATATGAATTTATACTATAGAACACTATATTATTGAAATTCAGCCCTTCACTTTGACTTGTAATATGAAAAAAAGATGTGTGAAGTATTTATTTAGCAATTTAATAAAATAATAAATAATTGTATTTTGAATTTGATAATATTTCATGAAAATATGAACCAATCTCCTGAATCTCCAAAAATTCTTGTATCAGTCTGTATCCATTTGCACTCTCACCAGCTTCCTTATTTCTACCTTCTTGTTTATATAGATGAGCTGCCCCTGAACCTTGCAATCCTTGACCTGACTGGAAATAAATGCATGAATCAAAAAGGCTATAGGTAAAACCAGGAAAACAAATCATATTATTCATAATAACTCATCCTATAATTATCTTTTCTAACTTCTTGTCCTTCAGGCTGAATTTGGAACTTCCTTTATCCCAGCCAGTATAAGAACTAATATCCGGAAGGTATTAAATTTAGGAAAGTAGTACCCCATCACTAAGGCCACTGCAACATAATAGAATGAAGCAAATAGGATGTTCTGAATCCATTCAGAACATGGGAAATGAGGCAGTGTTTTCTGGGCTAGAATGGTTGGCTGGATAATTCTGGAAGTCCACACTTTGCCAATGTGTGGAAGGAAGACTGATTTAATTTATAGCATCAATTTCATTTAAAACAAAACAAAAAATATGAATCATTAAATGTAAAAGATCTTGCCTACTACTTTTATTAATCACCAAAGAGCAGAGTACGGAGACGAACTTTTATTTTTATTTTTATTTTCCAGGGAGTGTGTGTTGGCAGCTCTGTCCCATCTGATAGAACTGGACAACAAAGCCATCTCAAAGCAGAAAATCATACTCCAAAACAATGAAGAGGAAGAAAATAGCTCAGAAGAGAGTGATTATGAGGACTGTCCAGAGCTCTTTCAGCCACTGAGCACAGAAAAAGGTATTCCAATTGCAAGGCCTGATTTGGAGTGCTACATCAATGTGGAAGTAAAGATTCTTAGTTCTGCAATGAAAAAATACTTCTGAAGATATGTTATTATGAAATGGTTAATATTGAAGGCATCAAGAAATAGAGATTCCTTTGATGTTTCCTAATAATCTTAGGGTCAGTCATTTTCAACTTAACGTACCTCACAAGAACAATGGGAGCATAAAACAAAGGGGGGAAATCATAGAAACACTGGTTAAAATTCACAGGAAATAAATATGCACAGTAAAAAAGGTATAACCATTATAAATATAGTTATTATCAATTGTAGTGACCTTTATCTTCACCAAAGAATCTCTTTTATTCCCAAAGTAGAGATAAAAAAAAAGATCTGGTAGATATTAATCTTTGTTTAAAAACTGCTAAGATTAAATGTATTTTAATTATATTTACAGTATATTATGTTTAATATTTGTATTAAAAGTGCTATTTTTAAAATAAGAGACAATGGAGACTTTGAGCAACTTCCTGGCTGAGCTGATATTTACTCAGACTGCCATGATTTCTCTAATAGATGCCCCAGTTATAACCCAAAACTGAACGAGTCAGCACTCGGTGAAGAAACGTTCTGTATTTTTAGCTTTTAGCTCAATCTATACATTGATCCTGACCCTCTGGCTTATGTGTATCCATGTTAACAAAAATAATTTGCATTCCCCAATTCTGCAACTTCTATGCAAATTTGCTGACAACAATGAACTATAAATGGACTATGGCGACTATAACTTTATCCTAATTGTCTTTTTTTGCTAGACTTCTTTGTTGATCTCCATAATGAATTCAGTAGCCGCTCAGCCCGGCGGAGAGAGACAGCAATGAGGGAACACGAAACCCGTCTGGAAGAGCTGAGGCAGCGACAGAATCTGAGGCAGCTTATGTTCAGCACCAGTGAAGGTGAACCCCTAAGTTTACCAGAATCAAGATCTCCAGTTCTAACCAATTTATCTCAGACTGAGAACCATATGGTTTTGAATCCATCACCACAAAGAACAGTGATTCCAGAAGTTGATGCAGGACTGAATATTCCAAAGGAAAAACACGAAGGCACAACTCAGACCCAGCAGAAAATATCAAAAGGAAAAATATCTAGTGCAGCTAAAACTGCAAACAAGAACATAAGAAAATGATATTTTGTTGAAACATTATTTTACTTATGTAATTCTTTATCTTATCAAACAAATATACTTCCTTTCATTTGTAAAGCATTGCCCATTTTTTAAATAAACAAGATATTATGAACTGTTGGAGGAACTAGGGAGAATATGATTGATTGCCAGTCGGAAAACTAGAAAAATGGGTAGTCTGCACAGTAACTTGCAAGAAACACTTCTATTGAGAAAAGGGAGGGGCAGGAAATTTAATAGCAGGTATACTCATCCCTCTGAAATTTTCTTTCTAGTGAAATATAATGAGCTTTTCTGTGCTTAATATTTGTAGCACAGATGTACAACAATGAATACTAATTTATCTTTGAGGCAACAAAAGGCCCCAAGGAAAATACTGAATTATAAAATTGCACCTAGAAATGTTTATTAGGAAATTCTAAACCTACTAGCAAAACTTGGTTAGGAACTAAAATTATTTACATATATCTGGATCCAAATGTTTGCATGTGCCTTTCAGTGGGATTACATGAATTCGTATCTTTCTTTCCAGTCAAGTTTAATGTGTATAATAGAGGCAAATTACAATGCATTTAAACCTACAGATAGCCATAAAATCTCTGTATTTAGCCCTGAAATGTCTGGTATGAGAATATATACTTTAATTGAGAAAGTAACTCTGCTCCAAACTTTCTTCTCAGGAAAAACTGGAAAAGAGTTTGAAAGTCGAACCAGCAGAAAACTTTTGTTTCTTTGCAGTTCTAAGCTATTTCACACTTATTGCTAAATTGGGGTTTTTATATAAAATAGTTTGTTGAAACCACCATAGGTTAATCCTGTAAAAAGCCATATATAGTAGTGTACTATGCTAATAAAGCAGTTTGTTTCATTTTGGCATAAATGTTATATGATCATTGTGGTTTAACATATATTATACTTAACATGTATGTGCAAATAAGACCAAAACATTATTTTGACATTTAATGAATAGCTATCGGGGGTGGGGGTGGGGTAGACATTTGATTTTTTAAAAGGGGATTTTTGCGTTTTTCTCCCTAGTCCTATTCCTCTAAATATTTTATTAATTTCAAGTTTTACAATCATAAGTACTTAATAAACAACTGGGTGTCTGGGTTCCTTTATCATTCAGTGGTATATATTAACTTTCACTCAAAATATCCAATACTACACCATCCAGTATTTCCCTGACCCTCTCTTCTTCCAATAATAATCATTTTTCCCCACCATACAAGTATAATTCTTACTGCTATTAATACCTATACAATTAAATATAAACATCTTCATCCCATGTTTCTAATGTTATACAGTGTCAATAATATCAGTTTACAATATCTTTTCTAGCCAAAACATATTTCAAATTTATTTGCAATCAGAGTTCCCTTGTTCAATCCCTATTGTTTTTTTTTCTGTTTTTCAATTTTAATTTCTCATCAATATTCAAAATAACTTTATCAATTATCATTTTTCTCATAATTAATTACATTTGGGTAACTAAAAGCTTCCCTTATACCGACCCTCTTAGTATTTTCATATTTCCCATCTTACAAAAAATTATGTTATCCTAGTTACAAATCACATCCTTCTATTTTATAATGATCCTTTTATTTCTAACAATTGTCTATTCTTTTAATCTAAATTGGACTACGACCAAGCAAAACAAACTTTGCACCAAAGGGTAGAGGACATTGAGAAGCAAGCGGACTTAGGTATAGCTCCACTGTTTCTGGCTCCAGACTCTTATTAGATACGTGGTTACACCTGCCAGGTATCTTAGTCAGTTGGAGTCAGTAAACCACCGGAAAGCATTCTCGCTTGCACAGTGCCATGTGTTTCCATCGGCCGTCCTGTACAGCAAGTATAAAAAGACACAATTGGCAGAAAGACTCTGCTCCTGTGGCTCAGGAGAGGTGGAGACCATTGGACACATACTCCTTTGATGTTCCTTCTATAGAGCTATTCGGAAAAACCATATCCTCCCCATAATTGATAGATATCCTTGTCGTTCGGGAAGTATTTATCTCCAGTGGCTGCTTAAGGACGAGCAGGCAGTGATCACGGCGCAGGTGGCTAGATTCTGCGCAGCAGCATTGGGGATTCGCCAGAAACATAAATAAACATTTTAGATCTTTTTAATAATCTTTTATAATTAATTTTATTACGTTTTTTATCCAGCATTAGACTATACTCAATGTATTTTTATTGTCAGATCAGTATGATTCAGTTTTTCTGAAGGTAGCTAGCTTTTGTTATACTGCCTGTAAAACTAGGCAGATCTTGGTCACCCATTGATTACATCATTAATTGTAATATATTGCTGTGTCTTCTTGTATTGGTTCTGTTTAGTTTTGTTTTATTTGAATGTTTAATTTATGTGTTGGCCTTTGGCTGTAATAATAAATTGATTGATTGATATTCTTTTAATCATATTCAAACATCCATTAGATGGTATAATACCTCATCTAATTAGTCAGGACCTCTATTTTCTTCAATCTTATTCTAGCTTTCTTTCTTTGCCAAATAATTTTGCAAGTCAGTACATTTAAGTCACCAAGTATTTATTCCTCTGTTTCTGTATATATGTTATTTGGAATAAAAAAGACAATTTAATTAAAGTATTTTTGTAAAAACGCTTAATCCATTTATATTTGTTAAACAGCCTCCATTTTTTTTCTCCTTCAGTTTCTCTTTTAGTTTCTTATTCCCCAGTTTTCAGCATTTTTCCTGACAACTCTATCATCCATTCTATCAATTCTTCTTCCTTGTCCTCAAATATGATCTGAAGTCTTGAAAAATAAAATGTCTTTCCCATTTCCGGTGTTGTACCTGGGTCTTCCAAATTTTTATTTATCTGCGCCTGTCTGCTGATTTCTTCTTTTGAATCCTCTATCTTTATGTCAGTTTCCTCTATTTTTTCTTCTGGTTTCTCAGTTTCTAGTTCATTCTTTATGGTCATTTTCTGAACGTTTTTTGCTTGTAAGTTTAAGTTGGAGAGTTGCTCATTTATGTTATTTAAATTATTTTTAGTCTCATAATTTAAAACAATTGTTTCTTGAATTAATTTCAACATGGAAAGAATTTCTTTCTGAAGTCCATTTACATTTTCTTGTTCATTATCCATGTTTCTTCCAAAGAGAAATACTCCAGAAGCAACTTTCCCACTATTTCTTAATATTTCTTGATAATTCTTGAAACTAAAAGTCAGGCAATATTTGTAATCAAGGCCAGCCAATTTAGAATGGTTTATTGTCTCCTTCATACAGATAAAACCGCCCAAGGATTCCCCCCCCCTTTTCCCAGCTGCAGTCTGCAAAAGTGAAAGTTTCCAGGAATAACAAAGAGCCTTATCTATGTCCGGGCTTCATGCCAAATTTTCTTTAAGCATAATAAATTGTAATGCCAAGGTTCACCACTAGATGTCGTTAGCATCCATCTTCCAGCTTTTAAATCCAAACCTATTTCACCAACTTTCCAAATATCTTTTCGAATATAAAGTCTTAAAAATATTTTTAGTCCCCAATATTTGTCAAAGCTATGTCTCTATATTAAATCCAAATTAATCTTATAGTTTTCTCTAATTTCCCCCCGAAGAAAATTATTCGCCGCTTCTCTTTTCCAGAGAGAACGGGGTGGAAATTAATCTTATAGTTTTCTCTAATTTCCCCCCGAAGAAAATTATTCGCCGCTTCTCTTTTCCAGAGAGAACGGGGTGGAAATTCCCCTTCTCTCTATCATATGGGGGATTCTTTGCTTTGGGAGTTCTTTTTTCCAGGATAAAGTTTTAAAGTTATAAAGAGAGGATCCTTCTCACCCAGTTCCATCCGTTTTGTTCAGAAGTTGCTAGTTAGTACTTATCTTGGGTTTTTGGTGGCTTCGGGCTGGCCGCATAAATGTGGCCAGTCTTTCTTCCGCCGGTTTGAAGGGCTTCCTCAGATCAAACAGAAGGGCTGACGTCCCTCCGCGATCAACAACGGTCCCCTTCGTCGGCTCTCCAGGACGTCTTTAGACCCTTTTTAGGGTCCCCAGCAGAGCGAAATCGGACGTGGAAAATGGAGCCCCGTTTTCCTGCACCCGTCACGCCACGACGTCTAACCCGGAAGTCTGCCTAGTCCTATTCCTTTGTAACATGATCCATCTCTTGCAGCATCAGCTGTAGGAGCCACAGTGACATCACATGTAACCTGATGTCATTACACACAAGACATAAATAATTCATTTAATGTACACAATTATGCCATAATGAATGGGATGTCTCCAAAAGATTCCCATGGCCTTAGTTTCCCAAAACTGATACTGTAAATGCTGTCCCTGTCCTTGATATTTATGAGTCCCCAGATGTCACACAGATTATGCATAGGACTTCAAAAGGCTACTTCAGTTTAGTGGACAAACCCCAAGGAAGTTTCACATAACTAGAGCTAAATGCTTCTATTGGTTTACAGAGATGTTCTATTTTTAGTTATATTTCTTTAATTTTTTCCTATCCTAACCCACTTTTTAATTATAACACAATCCCAAAGTGAGGATACAAAAAACCACCATCACTTTGTAAGAAATTAATTAAACTTATGTTGCAATAAAAGTGTCCTTAAAATTCCCAAATAGTTAAAACCCATCGCACCAGACACAAATCTTGTATTTATGCCAATGGCTGTAATTTCCAGAACTTAGTACATAATTGCAATGTAAGGGCACTACCATTATAATTTTCATTTCCCCATTACCCAGCAACATAAAGGCAATAAATAACTTTTTCCTTAAATCAACCACATGGCCAGAGGACTGGAAGGTAACCAAATGTGATCCCAATCTTTAAAAGAAACCCAGGGAGATCCCATAAATTATATGTCTGTCATGTAACATCTGTTCCAGGCAAACTGGTAGACATGTAATTAAAGAAAAACAATTAAGCAATAAATAATTTGACACATAAAAAAAATCTTGCTGAAGGAAAATCTGCAGAGATTCCACAGATAAAACCTGTTTCACAAACCTTCTAGAGTTGACAGTTTCAACAACACTTATGAAAAGCTGATTAAATTTAGCAGACATGGGGTAAGAGGACCTACCCTTTTATGGACTGCAAACTAAAGGCAGAAAGAAAGGAGTAGGAATAAATGGGAGGTGAAGTTCTTCAAGGATCTGTGTTGGGACTAGTGCTGTTTAACTTGTTTACAAATGAAAGGCCTTTGAGTTAGGGGTAAACATAAACATAGTGTCATGGTTCCGACAGACAGAGACAAATAAAGCAGAGCTCTGAGGCTTGCAATTCTTCAAAGAACATGTTTATTGATACAAAGTATCAGCACTTCAAAAGTGAAACCAAGTCTGAAGAAATGCATAACAATTCCCCAATACAAGGTTAAAAAATCCCACCCCTAAGGCTATGGCATGCAAACAACTACGTTTCCCCATACAGCTTGTTGGCGGGCTTTTCATGAAACGCCCAGCCCGCAGTCTCAGGAGCAGCCGATGACCTTGGTTCCCATGAGAGAAAGTCTGAGAGAGAAAGTCTGTTTTGTCTAGCGAAAACATCCCTCCCTCCGTGCTATGTGTCAGCTAGAATTGAGAAGGAAAAAATGGCTGCAGCCATGATCATTCTAAAGTTGACACATGGTATGTTTAAATAAATGTAAATAAACGTAAATGTCATGGTTCCGATAGATGAGACCAACTAGAACAGAACTACAAGGCTTAAGTTTTCCTTTAAGTACATGTTTATTGGCTACAAAGTATCAGCACAATCAAAAGTGAAACCAAGACTTAAGTTCCCTCCAAACAGTTACAATATTACAAAGTTAAGCTTCCCACCCCAGTACTATGCAATCAACTACGTTCCCCAATAGAATAATTTGGTGGGCTTTTTAACATAAGGCTCAGCGCCAAATCTAATGAACAGAAATGACCTTGGTTCCCACAGGACAGAGAATTGTTTAGGCTAGCACAAAAATGCCACCACCCTCCTCCCAGTCTGGTGGCAACCAAAAACGAGCCAAAATGGCTTCATTCAGGTTTGTTGCAGAGTTTTTTGAGGATGCTTATCGTAAAACTTTTTTATCAACTGACCTGCCTTGACATCTGTACTTTTCACCCAGGTTGCCTCTGACAATGCATATCCCTTCCAGTGTACTAAGTACTGTCATTTCCCCTTGTATAACCTAGAGTCAAGGATTCGTTTAATTTCATAATGAGTTTCCCCCTCAACCAAAAGAGGACCAGGTGCTTTCTTAGGAATTGGTCTTAATGATGATTCTCTGAGAGGTTTTAGCAAACTACAATGAAAAACAGAATAAAATTTCCCCAACAAGCGAGGAAGTTTTAACTCCACTGTCACAGGATTTATAATCCTAACTATAGGAAAAGAACAAAGAAATTTTGGTCCAATTTCTTGCTAGGTAATTTAAGTCTTAAATATTTAATTGAAAGATAGACTTTCTCCCCCACCGAGAGGACCGCTTCTTATTGGCCTGTTCCTTGTATGGTTTTGCGACTTGTGTTAGAGCCTTTTTAACATTAGTCCAAACAGTCTGCCATGATGCCACTCACTGATCTAAAGTTTGTGAGGCAGGTGGATCTTGGGGGTTTTCAGGCATAGGAACGAACTCTCTGCCGGTGGCTATTTTAAATGGAGTAAGTCCAGTACTGCTGTGCACGGTATTATTGTAAGCCATTTCAGCAAAAGGCAGGAGGTTAGCCCAGTCAGTCTGTTGGTAGTCAACGTAGCATCCGATGTATTGTTCCACCACTGTGTTAGCTTGTTCAGCTGATCCATTTGTGCTCAGATGAAAAGCCATTAAAAGTCCTTGAGTGGACCCAATTAGCTTGAGAAAGTCTCTCCAAAACCTCGCAGTAAATTGAACTCCCCTGTCTGATATAATCGTTTTTGGAGCACCATGAAGGCGGTATATATGTTTCAGAAACATCTTGGTTAACCTCTTTGCAGAGGGGAGCCCTGAGCAGGCTATAAAATGAGCCTGCTTTGAAAAGAGATCAATGACAGTCCATATTACCGTATTTCCCCTACTTTCCAGTAACTCAACAATAAATTCCATAACTATCTCCTCCCAGAGTTGAGAGGGGCCTGCTACATGCTGCACCAATCCCGGTTGCTTTTTCATGGCAGCACAAGTGGCAGAGTTTTTACATAGCTTTCAATATCCTTTTTTATCCCCGGCCACCAAAATTGCCTCCAGACCAAATCAATGTCTTTAGAAACCCAAAGTGGCTGGCTTGCTTGGCATCATGACTGCATTGAAGCGCCTGGACTCTGAGGGTATCGGGCAGGTACAATTTAGAGTCCTTCCAGGCTAAACCATTCCGCTTGGGTCAGTAGGATCTTATTCACCTGGAACCAAGCGTCAGTTTTTAGCTCTTCCCTAAGTTCTGTCTGTCAAAGGGTTATCTGGCTCGGTAGACTGCGTGAGCGCCTGGCCCCTAGTTGCAACTTGTGATACTAATTGTGGCAACGGAATAATAGAACTTTAGTCTTGGTTTAATGTCATAATTCCAATAGATGAGACCAACTAGAACAGAACTACAAGGCTTAAGTTTTCCTTTAAGAACATGTTATTGGCTACAAGTATTGGCACGGTCAAAAGTGAAATCAAAACTAAAGTTCCTCCAAACAGTTACAATATTATAAAGTTAAGCTTCCCACCCCAGTACTATGCAATCAACTACATTCCCCAATAGAATAATTTGGCGTTCTTTCTAACATTAGGCTCAGCCCCCAATCTAATGAACAGAAATGACCTTGGTTCCCACAGGACAGAGAATTGTTTAGACTAGCACAAAAATGCCACCACTCTCCTCCCAATCTGGTGGCAACCAAAACGAGCCAAAATGGCTTCATTCAGGTTCATTGCAGAGTTGAGAACAGGAACAGAAGTCATCTCACCCTAAAGCTCAAGAGTTGAGAGTCATCTGAAAACAAATATTCCTTTCAGTAAGGAAACAAAAATTCATAAAATAAAGAAACCCTAGCTTTGCTCCAGTTTCATCTATACAACTAAGACAAGAAATAAATTCAGCTCTTTACTTCTGCTGACATGTCACCCAGAGATCATGATCTGCTTTTAGACTAGCTTAGAACCCTTTATAGGCGTACCCTAAAAGAAGAAAAAATTTAGACAATCTGTCAATAGAACAAGGATTAAAACTCAACCCACCTGACCATTAAGTCTACATCACCTATACACTTTGAGTTCTGCATCCACAGAATTGCAAAAGAGGCCAGCCAACTCTTGGGGTTTCATAGTGACAGAGCCTGTTGACACATTTTTCACACTTTCCAGAACTTGCTGCTGAAATGTTTTCATAGCCTCCTGTAGTTTCTGCTGCTCAAGCTGGGAATGAAGGGCAGAAAGGATGGTATATGAACAGAGACTCATAAGATGCTGTTTTTAATTACAGCATTGCTTTGCTTGATGAAAATTGAAGCAGATGAACTCCAAAATCTAAAAGGTGGCAAAAAATGTCAGGAGAATGCAATATGCTACAGGGAGTGGGGCCAAATCCTCATCCATACTAATTTAAAGTCTCAAGGTGAAACACAGAAAACAACAGAATGGAAGATAAACAAACTAAAAATAATAGACATTAGAAGGAAAAGCAATACAAAGCAAATTACAAAGCTTACTTTAATTCATCATCATCTCTACTTCTAAGTTTCTCATGTATTCCCTCCTGGTCTAATGTTCAGAACTTTACCAAGAGGGGGAAAAACTTACTTAGCTTTTCCTGATCAGTTTAGCTGGTGGTATTTTCTAATGGAAACATAGGGTTTTTAGGTATTTAAGAGAAAAGGGAGCAATTTCAGAGATGGTTCCTTTTAAATTTCTCAATAGTGACTAAAGCCATTTAAGGGCAGCTTCAGCTGTAAGTGGACAATGAGCTAGAGGCAGTGGCATGTGAACAGTTCTCTGGAAACAGCTAGCATGTTATCCTAACACCAGGGCCAAAAGGCTTGTGTCTGTGGATTGGCTGTTGCAACTAAAATATCAGATTGCTTATGTCAGACTAAATTTGTTAGTCTTGAAGGCAACTATAAAGAGGTCCACACATATTCCACCAGGACTTCCATATGAATTCTCCAAGCTATTTGAAGCAAATTATCAAAAACAAAGATGGGATTGTGAAAGATCATTTGGTCAAAGCTCAATGCTAGTTCTACAAAGCATAATGCAATACCCAGTCTCTGCTTAAATGTACCCAATAGAGGAGCATTCCAGGGCCCTCTGTTTCACAACCCATCGGCTCTTACCTTTTCTCTCTAGCTAACATTTGAATTCTTGTCAATTCCATCTATAGTAGCTTCTAGGAGAGGTAAAGCCTGATAATTTAAAGCTGTGAGGCCTGCAGGAAATAAATGGAAGTTCACCTGATTAGAATCCATGACTTCCAGGGCTAATTGATGTTGCTTGTAGAGATCGTGTCGACGGTCCACTCGACTTTGAAATCTTGGAGTCTCCCTAATGGGGTCTTTTTCACCAAAACTTGGTGATTTCACCTGAGGGAAGGGAGTAACATTAGGAACAAAGACAAATGGTTTGAAGATAGACCTGCCAAAAAGAGAAAAAGGAAGTCATTAGTGTGATATTCAAAAATCAGGCACTCTTATTAATTTAATTTAAAATTTTTAAATCCCTAAAGCATGAACAGGGAGCAAGAACAGGGGAAAAAAAGACTAACAGCAGTACAATCCAGCCAGTCCTTGAGTTACAGTGCATGACTCGAGTTATGTAACTCAAACTTCAAATGAAAGATAGTCACTTTTTTTCACACATGTGCAGCATGCAATCTGAAGAACATAAAAAATGGCTTAAGGCTAGAAAACGTGAACAGCATCTGTTCCTACATTTGCCTGATTCCTTTCAACTGAAGCCAGAAATAATGAAGAACATGCTGCTCAGGTATATTTTGCATCTATTGAAACTTCAAGGGGACTGTTATGAAAAGCTGAGGTTGGTAAGAAGAGATTTAGGTTTGTTCTCAGGTTACTGGGAAAACTGTTTTACACAGTGATAAGGTTAACAAAATCTTCAAAACAATCCATGGGTGCATCAAAAGAGCTGGCATCTGCTTCATTGCATCAAAAAAGCACAAGAAAGAAAATCAGATACTAGCTGCTTTAAATTGCCTTTGGAAATATGTCTCATTTGAAAGTAAAAATACTTGCTCAAATTTGTGTGCTGTCCCTTTTTTTCCTAATAAATCTTACAAATCTGAGCTCAGAGAGATTCATTTCTTAGATTGTTTCCAGTCCTAATTGCTATGAGATGTCTGACATTAACAAAGGCACAAAGATATCTCAGTAACTACAGGTAGTCCTCAACTTACGACCATAAATTTCTGTTACTAAGTGAAACATTTGTTAAGTGAGTTTTGCCCCATTTTACAACTTTTCTTGCCACAGTGAAGTAAATCACTTCAGTTGGTAAATTAGTAACACAGTTGTTAAGTGAAACTGGTTTCCCCATTGACTTGCTTATCAGAAGGTCACAAAAAGTGATCACATGATTCCTGAAACCATCACAAATATGAGCCAGGTGCCAAGCACCTGAATTTTGATCATGTGACCATGAGGATGCCGCAACAGTCGTGTGAAAAACGGTCATAAGTCACTTTTTTCAGTGATGTTTAACTTTGAACAGTCAGTAAATGCACTGTTGTAAGTCGAGGACTTCCTGTAGTTTTATATAACATGCTGACATTGTGTCACCTTCAGCTCACCATGGTGGCAGATAAATGTTGTCCCAATTATAAAATAGCATGCTCCTTTTCTCCTGGCATAATTTTGCACGTTTTATTGACAGTGTGATTCCCGATGGGAGACGGGGATCTGCCCGTCTTCTTCTGGCCACTTCAGGTCATTGGAGAAATAACTCTCTTGCCCTCTCCCATTTGGGGGCACTGCCTTCTATGGATATCAGGATTTGCCTATGTATTTTCTGACCAGCACTTTCCAAAGCATTTGCTGGGCTTCATGCAACCTCCTAATATACACACGTTAAGTATTATTAAGAACTGTTTTGAAAACATGGATTTAAAAAACAGAGGGCTAGCTCTCTTAAGAGAGAGTGCCAGTCCTGTGCTGCATAGAAGAACAATTTAAACCGGGGCAAAAAATACAAAACAAAAACAAAACCTGGGGTCTGCCAGGTGTGCATTACTGGTTTTGTTCCCAATGAGTCCATTATAGCTTTTGTCTGCCTCTATCAAGAAAGTATTTTATATAGTTCTGCTTTTCACTGTACTTTTTATTTGGGGGTGGAATTTTTTTTTTTTACTATTCTATAGGCTGGTTCTGGATGCTGCGAGCCACTATCATTCACTGCCATTCCCGTGTAGGAGTGCTTGAAAACAGAGCTTGCTCACTGCTGCTTACTCCTGCTTCATCCGGTGTTCGTGGGTGTAGCCAGGCTATTTTTGGACACATGCTTAATGCTCATTCAGAAGAGTATAAGCTTAATACTACAAATAGCCAGATAAATAACAGGTACAGAACACATCCATGAGTACAAACTGTTAAGTTGGATAAATTGACTGATGGCCACACTAAGTACATAACTATGCTCACCCATCTCCAGCTTACTCCATGTTAAACAGAAGGACTGTTGTTCTCACTAGTTGGTGACATGAGATGGAAGGGAACAAAGTCTTCCTTATCCACCAATTCACCAATTACTTTCCTTAATTTGCACCATATTAAAACAGAAGGAAGAGCCTCACTTGTTAGCTTTGCTACCAAGACAGAAGAATAATCTGCAGTAATGGCAACAGAATTTATGTAGTAATGGCAACAACGTATTTTTTTACATCTTGTAAATAGAAGGAAAGTCTGGCTTTGCCCTATGTGTGCAGTTGGAGACTCATTAAACGAAACTGCTGCTCACCTAGAAGGATCTGGAGTGGCAGTAAAAAAATGGACACAAGGTAAAAGGGGATCTTGAGGGAGGACGGATACCATACTTCCTGTGGTACAGAAACCTTCAGAATCAACACAGATCCCACTGGCTTTGTCACTTAAAATGGACATAATTGTCTCAGCAGTAATCTGTCCTACAACGATAAAGTATGTTACATGAATATCAAAGAAGAAAGAACACCAATTGTCCCATCATTTTAATTTTTAAAATATTTTTTACATTTGTTAAAATTCATAGGTACCCTGAAAAGAAGGTACCATTAGTAAAGGCACTATGGTAGATTTGGGGAACAATTAATGGAGGCATTGAAGAAAGCAGACAGAAAGAGATGGGTGGGACACAATTTGTAAAAAAAACAACAACAACCCTCCAGCTGCAATGGACTTCAAATTATGTCCAAATACATAAGATTTTAACTCCCAGAATTACCGGTCTTAGTAGCCAATGTAAAATAGAAGCTGGAAGATACAAATTAGAAAAAGCTGCTCTGCACTATACCAGTATAGCACATTTCTGCTAAACTGGGTGTATTAGATGATGCTAAAGCACTTTTCCATTAATGTGGTGCCCATCAGATGTCAATTCCCAGAATTTGTTATGCTGGGAATTCTCTGAAATCTCACACATGTGGAGAATACCAGAAACTGCCTTTGAACCATCTAGGCCAGGGGTGTCAAACTGCCGGCCCGCGTCATGAAGAAACCACGCCCACCCCATTGCCGGCAATGGGGAAAAAGCTCCGATACGTCGCGCGACGTCACGTGACGTCATGAGTTTGACATGTCTGGCCTAGACTGATTCAATCAGTATTCTAAGAGCTGAAGAATTGGAGGGCAAGCTTGGGAAAGGTTGCTTGAAGAAATCCCTAAGCAGCAGGACACCATTCCTTCAGATCCCCATTTCCATATGAGTTGGACCTCCAATGCCCTTTTCTTCATATCTTTTGAAAGCTCACCTGAGTATTGATGCAGCAGCTTCTGGCCAACACAATACCGAGCTTTGGCTGCCTCCATGCGGACAGGCTGATGGATCAGTGAAAATACTTCTGTGAAATTGAACTCTTCTTGACCATTCCACCATCCTTGCTCTTGAGCATGTTGTCTTAGACTCATATGTTCACTGGTAATGTCGGTACCAATAGTTAACTGGTTGGAAATGTTCCTGGCCCCTTCTGTGTGGTTGGAGGAAAGATAATACTGTTTACTAAAACATTAGAATTTGCTCTTTTTTATATGAGAAGTTCTGATAGCCTTCTTTAGAGAAGGCATTCTCTTTTCTCCTCATCTCAGACAGAAGAAATAGCAATAGCACTTAGATCTATATACTGCTTCACAGTGCTTTACAGCTCTCTCTAAGCAGTTTACAGAGTCGACATATTGTGCCCCGTCAAGATTGAACTCCAGGCTGTGGACAGTCAGCCTGAAAATGCTAAAACATTAACCATTGTACTACTAGGGCTCCATGGCATTTTTCATTTTTTTTTCAATAGCCCTCACTTGGAATACATGTAGTCCTCGACTTATCACCATGATTGAGACTGGAATTACAGTTACTAAGTGATGCACTTGTTGAGCAAGTCATCACATGACTGGACCTAATTTTACAACATTTGTACCATGGTCATTAAGCAAATCAGGCTTCCCCAAATGATTTTGCTTGTTAGCTTCAAAAATCAAGAAAGGCATGCTGAGTTTCTTCTAAGCAGTTTCCTTTATTGTTTCTCAACTATAGACAGAAATCTTGCCAAATTAAAGCAAAGTATTTGCATTATTAAAGATCTCCCTGAGAATTTCTAGGGCGGAGCTGTTTTCACCTTCTTCCTCCCAACTAACTATCTAAACTTTACTGTCTCTTGCTCCTCTGGAATGCAGCCCCTCCCACCTGGGAATCTGGACTGCCTTCCACCACATCCCGGTGGGAAGGTTGAAAATCGTAATCACATGACTGCATGCCTCTGCAACCATTGTAAATGCGAACGGATTGTCAAGCACCCAAACTGTGACCATGGAGGAAGGTATCTGACAGTCGAAATTTTGAGGTCAGATTGTAACTCACTTTTTGTGAGACCGTTGTAACTTCAAACCGTTGTTAAACAAATGATCATAAATTGAGGACTACCTATAAATGCCATTCCCTGATCTTCCAGATCAGCAATCTGTAAAACTAATAACAGCTGGACTCCAGTAACATTTTGGATTACAGCCTGAAGAAATGTCTAAGCAGCTTATATGGATAGGAAAAGTTGTTTTCCATTATATTCTACCACTTTGAAATCTCAAGTAGCAGAAAGGCCCAAAAGAAAGCAGAAAAATATTTATGAAGGATATAAATCAATCAATGCTAATTCTTGGAAGAGCATTCTTACAAATACTGGAATCTCCCAGGGAAGATCCAACACACGACATCCTTTATAATCAAAGGAGGAGATAACTGATAAAAAAGACAGGAATCTTAATTTATCTTTATGGTAGCTTGCCAGGCAACTCATACAAATATGTTTTCAACTGAGGAGGTTAACTTTTTGTTGGTGGAATACAGAAGTAAACCTTGGAAAGGATCAAAGTAGAATGAGGATAAGAAATGGACAGATGACATCTCATAGATGGGCAAAGCAGGATTATTATTATTTTTTGTCTCTGTGTGAAGGGGTATTTGGATTTTCCCTTAGGTTTTAAATCTTAAATAATTTTCCTTCTTGAAATGCAGGAAGTCACAATACAAATTTGACAACTGTGCTGAGGAATGTTTGTAATTCTGTCAGATTGAGCCTTGGGACTGCATAAGCAGAGTTCTGCACATTCTCAATTTTCAAGAAGCTTGCTGAGGATGTAAAAAGTCCCATGGCCCAGGAAAAATGTTTTAACCTAGGAAATGAATGCCAAATTATAGCAGAAAAAAACAGTTTGGGCAAAGAGCAGGCATAAATTTTACAACCTAAATTTATGCATGGTTACTCAGAAATAAGGCCACTGAATGAAGTGAAACTTACTCTCACATAAGCAAGAAGTGTATAGTCAAAATAGTTTTTCTTTGATATCATTATTAAATTTATATTTGTTTCAGGTCAAATAAGGTGGTGGATGGGGTTTGTACATTTCTGCTTTCTAACCTTACTGGAAATGTTCAACACTTAAAACAGCTATAATTCAAGGTTGAACCATGTGTTCCAACTCAAAAATGGAGCTGTTTGGCATTCAAATCATTCCTAATAAAGTTAGAACAAGATAAGGATACTTCTGATGAGATTGAAATATCGTATTTTAAACTCAAAATCCTTTGCACCCTTCTAATGTGTCATAGTACATTCTTTATTTAAAAAACAAGTAAACCAAATGCCCACCTTGGATCCTCTGAGCCACCCAAAACTGTCCCGCTGTTTCCAACACCCAGGCTTCAGTACGGTCCGCCAGGAGGAAGGTATTATGGTAAACAAAAGGAGTTGGTGCCTCTTTGCAGCTGCCCCCTTGACCACAGCTTTCCAAAAGGGCTGCTATGACTTGGACAGCTTCACCGGCACTACTGCCCCTCTCCAGACCCAGTCTGAAATATAGCACCTCATTGCTATTAATATCTCAAGTGTGTTTATCAACTGCTTAATTAATATATTAATTTATATTTTTAAAAAGCAACCTATTATTTCAGTGTATATGATAAAGGGTCTTTGGGGGGGAAGGAGGAAGATAGGACCATGATAGAATGTCAATGGGATATAAATTTGTTCAAGAGATTAAGACAGCAACAGTATTTTAATCTTTTCTTAGTTCGCATTGTTGAGGAATAGAGACCATTCCCTGCATTCTACAGCAACCCTACATCTTAAAATAGCTTCCAAAACCCATTTGGCTTTAGTCAGACTAGACACTTCTTCAGATTGGAATTAGCTCTTGGTGACATCATGGATATAGCTATAGGGTTTCTTGTCAAGTTTGCTCTGCCTTGTTTTTTGATTTTTTAAAAAAATTTCCCTTAGCCTACAGCCTTGGATTTCTTAGTGGCCCTTCATCTGAGAACAAATCAGAGTTGATTCTACTTTGGTTTGGGAAAACTCAACTAAGTTTGGCTAGTTGCTAGTCTAAAATCAATTAAATTAAATTGAAATTAACTAAGGAAATGTGCATGGATGCAAACTGATGCAATTCTGATGCAGTTGCAGTTACAATTAAAATCATAACAATTAATGAAGAGCCAGCTTAGTACAGTGGTTAAGGTGTGGCCTAGAAACCTGGAGACTGTGGGGAAAATGGCAGATGAAAGACAGTTCTGCAAATGGCTGACAGAGCTGACAACTGCAGCTAAGAATAAGAAGCCAATAAGTAGATCAAGACTTTCAACCCTCTCTGAATAAGGAAGGAAGGAAGGAAGGAAGGGAGGGAGGGAGGGAGAGAGAAAGAAAGAAAGAAAGAAAGAAAGAAAGAAAGAAAGAAAGAAAGAAAGAAAGAAAGAAAGAAAGAAAGAAAGAAAGAAAGAAAGAAAGAAAGAAAGAAAGAAAGAAAGAAAGAAAGAAAGGAAGGAAGAAAGGAAGGAAGAAAGGAAGAAAGAAAGAAAGAAAGAAAGAAAGAAAGAAAGAAAGAAAGAAAGAAAGAAAGAAAGAAAGAAAGAAAGAAAGAAAGAAAGAAAGAAAGAAAGATTGATTGCCCACATTTCTCTCCATACAGTTGCTCCTCATGAGGAGGCTGCAAAGGACACTGAATTTGCCATTCTTGCTCTAGTCTAGCCGCAATCGGAGACTTCAAAGGACACTAAATTTGCACTTCCTTTGCTAATCATCTTTGGAAAGTGCCTATTAACTGCTTTAAAGAAGTTAAATACTTTCAAAATGACAAGGCTGGAAATACTGAGTACCTTCAATCCTTAATATTAAGATTTTGAAATAAATTTTAAAGAATAATGCATTTTCATGGGAAAAATATATTTTCAATATTGGAGATGTAACAAGATAAACAATTATAATGGCATTTGAGACTTTGTGGAGGAATTGTTGAAGGACTTTGATCTGACTTCAACATATCAGTATATTGTGTGCTTTTTGAATATTCTGTTCCCAGAAGAAACTGTTATACCAGTAGATGCTACTACAGAAAAATATTTGGAACAGAACTTATCTGACATGATTATGAAGAACAAAACAAACAAGAATCTTTCACTGGATATCCAAAAAAAAATTGAATGAGGCTCTAAAAATTAAGAAATAAAAATGCTAATTCAAGAGAGTAATTTGAATGTCTTACTTACTGGATTCTTAAAGAGGCTTGTTGATGTTTTGAAGGAATTCAAGGCAAGGGTCAATAATCATTTGAATGAATCAAGGGACAAGATAATTTTATGCAAAAGGAAGGAACATAAAGTTGGTTTATTTGATCAGACTTAAAATGGGACATGTTATTTTGGGAGGTTCGTTCTGGACTTCTGACATCTAAATTGGTAAGGATGTTGGATATTGGATTTGCTTACAATTAAGAGCTATGGAATGATGAGTTTTATATTTTTTAAATAATGTGATTATTTCAGAGCTCTCTTTGGACTTTTGGTGATATCCAGTTTTGAAAAGATGCTGTTTATTTGTCCTGCCTATAGTTAAGAGTTGAGTTATGGGGTGAAGACTTTTAAATCTGTTAACTAAGATGTGGAGAGACAGTAAAATTGCTTATACTTGACCTGATGAGAGTGGTAAGTCGCTTTCTTGAATTTTTCCTTTTCTTTTTTTCTTTCCTATTTTATTCTTTTTTCCTATTTCTTTTTTGCTTGTATTATTTTTTATTATTGTAATTAAAACTTTTAATAAAAATATTTCTATATAGAAGCCAGGAGGCTCTGAGTTCTAGACCAGGACTTTTCAACCTTTTCACCCATGGTACCACTTTTAGGATAAGGCAATATCTGAGTACCACCAGTCGCCTAGCAAGGTGTCAAAAACTTGGATGACCCCCCAAAAAAAAAAATTGAAAAAAAAATTGATGAAGTATAGGTAGTCCTCGACTTACAACAATTCGCTTAGTGACTGTTCGAAGTTACAACGGCACTGAAAAAAGTGATGTATGATCATTTTTCACACTTATGACTGTTGCAGCATCCCCAGGGTCATGTGATTTACATTCGGATGCTTGGCAACTGATTCATACTTATGACGGTCACAGTGTCCCAGGGTCATGTGATCACCTTTTGCAACTTTTTGACAAGCGAAGTCAATGGCCGGGGGGGCGTGGCCAGATCGTCACTCAGGTTGCGGGGCTCCTGTGGGGGGTCAGGCGGGACTGTGGGGGGGATCCATGGGTCTCTGGTGGAGGGGGGTGGGACTGGGGTGGGTGCCTTCCTTCCCTCCCTTCATTGTCCCTTCCTTCCTTCCCTCCCTCTCATTGTCCCTTCCTTCCTTCCCTCCCTTCCTTCCTTCCCTCCCTCCCTCTCATTGTCCCTTCCTTCCTTCCTTCCTTCCTTCCTTCCTTCCTTCCTCCCTTCCTTCCCTCTTTGTACCTGCCCTCCCGCCCTCTGTGCCCAGGAAGGGACAAGGGGAGGGGGACAGGCTGCCAGCGCGGCTGGTGGCTGTCCTACCAGTGGCCATGGCTTGAAAGGCCACTGTAAATTGCTGGACAAGAGCCGCACAGAGTTAAAAGCAGAGTGGCGGGAAGATATTTGTAATGAGGGAGGGAGAAAAACAGGCATCCCCTGAAGAAGATCAGCAAATGGCCCTCGTCCTCTTCACACACCTGTGGACTCCGGGGGAGGGGACGCTGCAAGCGGCATGAGAGTCCACGTTACCTGCGCTACGCTGTCCAGACCCCAGCCTGGTTTCGGCAGGCAGCCGCGTGGTCTTCTCCTCGCATGGTGCGGCCTGGCGAGGCGAACCGGTGACATGCCGAACCTGCCTGTGCGTGCACAGAGACAGAGGCGAGCGATGCGCCTGGCACCTGTCATCCCAGGTGAAAGGGAAGCGCTGAGAATGCAGTCAGCCTGCGTGGCAAAACAGTCACCCAGGACAACAGGTGCCAGGCGCATGCGTTCGTCTCTGCTTCTGTGCGCGCACAGGCAGATTCGGCATGTCCCTCCCTCATTACAAATATCTTCCCGCCATTCTGCTCTTAACGCTGTGCGGCTCTTGTCCAGCAATTTACAGTGGCCTTTCAAGCCATGGCCACCGGCAGCACAGTAACCAGCGTGCTGGCAGCCTGTCGCCCTCCCCTTGTCCCTACCTGGGCACGGAGGGAGGGAGGGAGGGAAGGAAGGAAGGAAGGGACAAAGAGAGAAGGAAGGAAGGAAGGAAGGAAGGAAGGAAGGAAGGAAGGAAGGAAGGAAGGAAGGAAGGAAGGAAGGAAGGAAGGAAGGAAGGAAGGAAGGAAGGAAGGACCAGCCTCTCCACACGGTGAGGAGAACGCGCCGCTGCTGCCGAAATTGGGCAGGCTGGGGGGAGGCTGGGCGGCATGGCGCAGGTAACGTGGACTCTCATGCCGCGACCCTTCCCCAGCTGCGTTTCTTACCTGTTTTTCGCTGCCACCTGTGTGTGCGCCCGGCCTGTTTTTTGTCCTCTCCTCTCTCACCCCTCCTCCTCCTCCTCCTTTTCCCTTCAGTGCAGCTCTAGCTGACTCTTCCTCCTCCTGCCAAGGCTGCGTCTTTTTTTTTTCTCTCCCTCTCCCGCCCAAACTGCCACCTTTTATATCCCTTCCTGTCTCCGCCCCTCTCCTCCTTTCTCTTCTGGGTGTGCTGGAAGTGCTGATCCTGGGGCCTTTGCCTCACCCCAAGCAGCCCTGCAGCCCCTGAAGACTCGCTCACACTGCGCTGCTTTGGCTCATTCCCTCCCCCACTACCCTGGGCTGGGCTGGGTAGGGCCACGTACCACCTGCCATGTGCCAATGTACCACAGGTGATATACGTACCATTGGTTGAAAAGCCCTGTTCTAGACCTCCTTAGGCATAAAAACTGGCTAGATGATTTTGGGGCAGGTCACTTTTTCTCACCTCAATTCACCTTACAGAGTTATTGGAGAAAACAGGAGGAAGGAGTACAGTTAGTCCTCAACTTAATGACCACAATCGAGCCCAAGCAAGACAGTTGTTAAGTGAGTATGCCCCATTTTATGACCTTTCTTGCGAAGTTGTTAAGAAAATCACTGTAGTTGTTAAGTTCAGTTAATGGTTGTTAACTGAATCTGGCTTCCCCATTAACTGTGCTTGTCATAAGATTGCAAAAATGTTCACATGACCCTGGAAAACCATGATTATCATACATACATGGCAGTTGCCAAGCATCTGAATTTTGATCAAGTGACCATGGGGGTGCTACAATGGTTGTAAGTATGAAAAATGGCCATAACTCACTTTTTTCACTGCTGTTGGAACTTTGAATGGTCATCAAACAAATGGTTGTAAGTTAAGGACTACCTGTATTAGGCATGTCACTGCTCTGAGTTTTTTATATCCTCATCAGATGACATTGCTTCAAGGAAAGGACACCTACCCTATTAAGCATGTGGGATGGTGTCAGTCTACAGACAGGCAAAAATAATTGAAGGAAGGCAATACTAAAAATAAACTGATCTTGTGTCATGTAAAATTTTATAAATTAAACTCCACACCTAGAATTGCACCTGACAAATAGTGACATTACATGGACATACTCAACTGTATCCATAACTATCTATACCCTGCATTCTGGGCCAACTGCGGCTTCCAGAAAGATCTTCAGACAACCCATATAGAAGATGTTACAACAGCCTAACCAGGAGGTGACTAAAGCATGAGTGATGTCAAGCAAAGCTTCTCAATCCTGGAACACAGGGAGATGCTTATGCGGGACATGAAGTTAAAAGAAAATCCATACATTTTAGAATCAAATTTAGAGAAGGGAAAGAACAAGCCAAATGTTATAGTTTGTTTCAGATGCTTGAAAATCTCAATTATTAAGGAAGCAAGAGGCATACTTGTGGTATGCAGGAATATACTTGGTGATCATAAATGCGCTGCTAGCCTGCCACTTCCCCATGCCCCAATCTTTTAGGGTTAGTGCAAACATTTCAAATTTTGAATAAAATTCACAATGTTAAGAGGATGCAGCTAGTTAAAATACTTATTCTACTGAAAGGCCAAATGGCAAAATAATTTGCCTGAAGGAGAAGAAAAGATGGGAAATTGACCCCCAAATACAAACTTACTCTTCTGAACTTACAGTGCAAACTCTTTATTCAGAAATCATGGTTAATGTATGAATGTGGCCTTTGCCTGAGTCTGTCTTCCTATCACATCAGTAATAACGCAGTTTAGTTCTGATGCTGACTTGACAGGAGGCCAGAAGCAAAGGCAATGTTATCTCATAATGCTCAGTGACGATGCAGCATTGTGGCAAAGAGCCTAAATGATACAGCTATAGAGAGGCAGAAAATATGCAGGTGTTGGGTGTGGGTTCTACAAGTCACACAATACATCACATTGCTTCCTACCTGACAAGATCCATGCCCAGCAAGGCTTCCTCCTCCCCAACTGGCTCTCGACTCCACACACCTTCATTGCCAATGCAGACACCATGTTCATTGGCACCCATTTCAGCTCCCCACAGCCAGGCAGGGCGACTCAGGATCACTGCATGTGTCTTTTCTACCTGATCCACTTCAATATATGTACACTGTGGAGAAAGACAAGCCACACACATCAGAATTCTGGAGGTTTAATTCTTGCTCTATCTCCAAGCCTGATTTACCATAACATGTAAGTCAGAGTCCCACTAGGAAGAATGAAATTACAAACTTTTCTCAGGTCAAGAAAACCTCATAAATGTTACAAAATATGTCACGAAGAGCCATGCTAATCTGAGGATGCCTTTACTCTTTTTATGTGATTAGGCAAACAGCTACTTACTGTGATAAAAAAAATACAAGGAAAGAGCAAGAGCTATTTTACAGGGGTACTATCTTTGGAAACAAAAATACTTTCCTTATATTTAAATGCAACTTTCCTCTCAGGATTGGTGTGTTTTCCTACAAGACTGCTTTGGATGGATCTCACTATTTTTTTTTTCCTTGATGACATTTGGAATGTGTTGTGTCCTTACCTTATTTGGAGATTTCACGCATCAAAATTGACAAGCATGTCAATCTATGGTGAATGAACTAAAAGGTTGTGAGCCATGCTTTTATTTGAATTTCTGTACCTAGCCAATGAGGCTTAAATAACCCTTCCAACCAACCTTCTCTCCAGTGACAGATCTCAACTCACCTGAACCTTTGTCCCTTTGACATGACATCCAGCTGGAAAATAGACAACCTCCTGAACTTCATCTTTTGGCCGATCTGAATTCTTGCCAAAAATAATCTCTTTGGCAAAAGAGGATGGGGGAAGCGAGACAAAGCAGTCGCAGGAGGATGGTACAGTGGGGTAAAGGCTGGCCATTGTATCTGTGTAAAACTAGAAAGAGAAAGTTGAATGTTGCAATTTTCATTTTCTGTTTTTTTTTAACAAAAATCTTTTTTCCTATGTTACAGGAGATCATCTCTCCTTCCACAATCAATAAAAATGTAATCAAAGCTAACTGATTGACTCGATATTTAAATACTTTGTTTTGTTTGAGAGAAGAAGGAAACCATCACTACCAAAACAGAACAATTGACAATGGCCTCTAGACTAGAATTAGATGGACGTGACATCATGACAACATGTCACTCAAAAATGGTGAGTAAAATACTTTTATATCACAGTAGACAATGAGGATGAACCTCTAGCTAGCTTATTGCAACTCATTCTACACTTAGAACAGCTACATATCCATCCAAAAAAGCAGCCTAAATAAACAGGACCTTTTTAGTAAGGCCTCAATTCTTCTTGAACTTCTTGAAATCATGAATTAATTGGCCACAATTGTCCTTAACCTGTAAACCTAACATGTTCCAAACTACAATATAGGAAAAGTTTTCTATATGAAAGGATTTTTAAAAATGGGTATTACTGGGATGTTTTATCTATGCCACGTAGGTTTCATTACATTCCTTACATTCCTACAAAGCTTTAAACTAAAGAATATAGATGAGATTATATGAATACATATGTCGGTATTTCCTTTTGAACACTCTTCAAAACCACCTTTCTAAATAGGGTTTGGCACAATTTCTTCCTTTAGTATCAGGAATAAATTATACATTTGTCCAATCTTTCTTTTTGGCCTTTCTTTATTCTCCTGCTACAATCTCCTGCTCCTTGGGCATCTTAGATTTTGTGCACTGCATCAACAGCAACAATCCCCACTTTGAGGTGACCAAATCCTTCACCCACTGTTTGCAAAAATAAAAACTCCCTCTTTCTATTGTTTATCTCTTTCCTTGTGGAGAATATGCCTAGATATTGTAGCAAATCTTCCTTTGCAATGCGACGCACCTCCTTTGTTCAGCAGATCCCGTTTAAGGTTAGTTACTCTGCAACGATAATCCAGCCCTCCTTTGACATTTTACCGCTGTCAAGCTGCCTTCGCACCATAAAAGAGCCAACCACAGTTTAGCCTACTGTCTTGCGCGAACTCAGGTCACATGGTTATTTTTCGGTCCGGAGTCCCGCGAGAACAGAGTGAATTGGATTATAAGTGGTTTAATTAATCTCAGGTGTACATGTCCTGCAATCATACTTTTTAGACTTTCAGTTCCCTTCCTTTTTTTGCAACTAATGAACAATCCGCTCCATTCATCTACTTTTGAAATAATGGTTCTTGTTTATTAGGAGATTCCCCTCTCCATTCCACTCATACCAATACAAACTACTGAGATAAAGCAACCAAGCATTACAAAAGTCGTTTCCCGTCCGCGTGTGCTCCCGCCCCTTCCAACACCACCCACGGCTTCTTGACTACGTTTTCTCCCAGCCCCAATTCCTCTCTAGCGCTTTCAACTCACCGGAGATCCCTTCAACTCTGGACCCTATGCTTTCTTCGGGCTTTCTGGATCTATCACGGTCCGGGCAACAGGTGAGGGAAATACTTGGCCACGTTGCCCATCAAACTGAATTGCCCTGGGAATTGCCCTGGCCGGAAGTTGCAAAAAGTCTTTTTAAAAAAAAGAGAGAAAGAGATAGTCAGTCAGTGAGAGCGACGCCAGGTGGCGCCAGCAGACTATATTCAGTACCCAAACCTTCCCAAACTGGTCCGGCGGGACGTGCTGCTAAGTGCTCTGATTTTTGGATTAAAAGAAAAATTATTTACCCAGAGACTTTTCCAAGCTGCCTGTTTGTAGATATCCTAAACTACAGTCATCCATCAGGCTCAGAGTCTGGCGCTGCAGCTTCAATTATTCTTGATGTTTGGGAAGGCAAATCTCTTAAACAGCTCCGCGGCAAGCGAAGTTGTCCTTGGACTTGGCTCCGGTTCAGATCTACGGGCAAGAGAACTTACGCTCCGTGTAGCAAATGGACCACCCTGTTGCCCCCTCCCTCGCATCCTTCACTTCCCCTTCAAGGAGATACGTATTGCTTAGCTGTGGAAATCAGCTGGCTGCATTGCCGACCCCTGTTTTTCCTTGGGTATGAAACAGAAGAGTAAAGGTTCTATCTGCACTTGAAGTAGTAGGATGAGAAAGATTACATCCTTCCACAAAGTAAATATGACTCAAGCCCTTCAAGGCAGGCCTATTCAGGAAATAGAAACTACGTGAACTCCCGAAACTCCATTGTTATAGGGCAGTGTTTCTCAGTCACGGCCCCTTGAAGATTTGGGCTGGGGATTTCTGGAAGTTGAAGTCCACATATTCAAGCAGCCCAGATTGAGGAATACTACCGTAGTATTATAAGGTATCATAACAGAATGTTGAAAGTCTGGCACACTTTCTCTCCCCTTCTGATTTACCCCAAAGAGTGCCCATGGGATAATCATGAGTTTTTCCTTCTGTTTTTCTGGGCTAAGCTGATGTTTTCATAAAGCTACCATACACAGGCTGCCTAGATTTATAAACCGTTTAGTGACCGAAGTTACAGTGGCAATGAAAAAAAATGAGTGATGACCAATTTTCACACTTAGGACTATTGCAGCATCCCATGGTCATGTGATCAAAATTTGGGCACTTGGCAACTGGCTTATATTTATACAGTTGCACTGTCCTGGGATCATGTGATCACCATTTGTAACCTTCCCTGGCTAGGTTCTGACAAGCAAAGTTAATGGGGGAAGCCAGATTTGCTTAGCAACCATATGATTCACTTAACAACTGCAGTGGTTCTTTAACCACTGTTGCAAAAAAAAAGTCATAAAATGGGGCAAAACTCACTCAATAACTGTCTTGCTTAGCAATGGAAAGTTTGGGCTCAGTTGTGGTTTTAAGTCAAGGACTACCTGTACTCTAAAAAAATAACTCCCAATTCTCTATGGTGGCAACTGAAAAGCTGCTTTGCAGCCAGCTGCTCTCTAGTAAAACTGCCATGACTTCATCACTAGGCTTAAATGCTGCAATGCCTCAGCCACAAGTGCCTTGTATCTTGTAAGTCTTTTGGAAGATTCTCAGTAGTGCCAAAGCTATGAGGGACTATTGTATAGCAAGGGTGCTGCTTCTCTGTACAATAGAGCTGCCCTCTGCACTTTTGGTGTCAAGTTAAATTGGCCCAACAATCTTCTGGTAGATTATCAAAGACATGTTTAAAACACCTCTCTGGCTTTGCCGCTCCAGTGCCAAAGCTGCAAGGGGTGTTTGTGACACATTAGAAAGTTTTCAGGAAGAGCACTTCACAGGTGTTAAAGTGGCATCTGTCCAATGGTCTTCAAAAGTGCACTGGGCCTATGTTGAAATCACACCCCTGTGGGATAAACACTGGAATGCCTAAACTGTTGGGATGTTGCTCAGTGCATACAGAAAGAAAAGTAGGGGGAAATGGCTCTTTAGCCCTTCTGTCTGGGAATTGGATCTTGGGGGAGCAGGTCAGTAGGCACCCCAAAGCTCCATTCTCCTGCTCTCCCCACTTCTACCACTTAAATGTTCATCAGAGAAATAAGAGAGATAGTTTGGACAGAGAACCCACTGCAAAAGGGGGGGGGGAAGCCTGAAAACGAAGGGCCAGGCACTGTGACAGGACATACCTGCTCTAAGCCTCAAGTGGTCAATACAGCAGAGCAGGCCATCACCCCTAAATCTCCCTTCATATGATTTGACGCAAAGGCAGAAAGCACCACCTCTACAGGGGCTACAACTGAGAATGTCTGCATCAATATTCTCGACAAAGTCAGTGGCTGGGTTTGCATAACTCACTTAGATAGGCTAAAGGGGAGATAAGTAGTTAGATAAGCTAAAAGGAAGTTGAGTTGCTTGGAATGTTTAATATTGTAGGAATCCAGCCTCCTTCTTAGCATACTGTGAGAAACAGGCTATCACAATAAATCATAACTTGGTTTATTTGGGCACTGCATGTTAACACAGAAAGCATGTTTTGTTAATCTGGGCTTGGTGTGTTGTGTACAGTCATCAATGAGTTCCACAGAATCTACCCACAGCAGTGACAAGTAGCAAGCAACAATTATATTAACACGATGATGCATATGTCCTTACATCATTCCACAAATGGTATGATTGATATCACAATGTGTGATATATGTTCCTAAATCATGTCATTTACACAAGAACATCAAGACACACCTTTGTCATCTGCTTGCCCCCGTGGATGCCCCCTTGTCTCAGCCTGCTGCTCTAACCATTACTTAGCACTAATTTGTTCAAATCACCCATCTCTCAACTAGTGAGGTTCAGATATGTTGGATGAATTATGCCAGTTTTAGGAGCTGAAGCCCAATCCATCTGAAAGGCATTAACTTAGAAAAAACTACTTTAAGATATCCCTTCTCATTTGTCCATCATATTCCTGGGGGTGGGGGGAGATTAGTTTCAACTGGTCATTGGATCTTGGAATTTGGTAGGTGACTTTTTCATCACCTCTCCACCTAATTATCCAGAGTTGGTGGTGTGAAGATGAAGAGAAATCATATATTCACTGGCATTGCTTTGAGTCATAGAGAAAAGAAGTACTGATAGATCAATAAAATGATTACATTTTCCCAAGCTTTCTTCCCATTCTGTCCTATTTCTGTTTCACAGATTTGAAGCAAACCTCAAAGTCAACCATTCGCTAACATGGTGTGCAAACTGCACATCAGCCTTATTCAACATGGTCTTTAGAATGCTAGTTAAGAAATCTGGAAGTTGTAATGCCAACATATCACAAAGTACCATACTAGGATAGTAACACATGTACCATGTCATTTTTGGTAGTTCAGACATGTTTTAGTCAGGTTTGCAAAGAAGGATGGCCTCATGGCTAGATCCTGGTTTTTGTCCTTTTTTATCACAGTTTATTCTCATCTCATAACAGGATCTTGGTTAGTGCTTCATACGGTGGCATCCAGAGAGAACATTGAAGCAAAGGTCCTCACTTAGGAGAGTAGGAGGATTCTTTGCTATATTTTGAAGTAGAAGTTTTAAGTTGCTGTGATTGTCTAAAGAAGGACATATAAAATATTTCTAATTCAAACTGTTTTGGGTTCAAAGCATCCCCTTTTGAATAGGAAATAATTGTGTTATCTGTTTTACATTTGATATGTACTGCTTTAGTCATTTTGGAAGTGTTGACTGATAAACAATGTTTTTAAGCTTGAAATCTTCAAACTGGGATTGAACCAGTTTAATTTCCTGTCTCCTGAAAACAATTATTTTGGAATATATATTTTTTAATCTAATGTTTCAAATACCACTTTCTGCTACCTTATTGGAAGCCTCAACATTTAAAAAGAGCTGAGAAAATTGCTAATCATCATGGGAAAAAGAAGGAAGAGACATGGTACACGTTCTGCAATGCAATCTACTAACTCGACAGCTATCTAACAAGCAGGCAGCCAACTCCTGTAAGTATTCTCTCAAATTCCTCTGTTGGATATGATGCTTTAGAATAAATTTACCAGCAGAGATTGAAAGTCAAGAGTTTATAAATCTCCTCTTCAGTGTAAAAGAACTCTCCTCGCGCGCGCGCACGCGCACACACACACACACACACAGAGAGAGTTGCAATCTGCTCTGCAGCTGCACAGTTAATATAGGATGAGGGTGTGAATACTCACCTGGTAAACTTACAGAATGAAAATGTAACTGACTTTCTAACTAGGCGAAATCTGCTGACAGCAAGAACAGTTCTATCTTTGACTTGTTGCCATAGTTAACATCTAAGTGCACTCCTTAAATATTGAGAATCAGCCAAATGATAATCGTGCTAAAACACAGATCTCCTGTATAAAGTTTGCCACAAAAGCAGCCAGCAGGGAAGCCATGGGCAACCTTACCCCTACACCTGGGAACAGAAAGAGCAACAATCGGAGAGAGCTGATCACTCCCCTGGGAAAGGGTGAGAAACAAGTCTCCAGTAACCAAAGGAGAGAGACATTTAAATTGTAAATACCATCCACAGTCTAAACAAATCACCTTGCAAATATTAAATAATAGAGTAAATAGAGGCTGATGGAGAACAAAAAGAACAATTATCTTATCTTAAAGTCAGTTATTACATTGCTGAGAAGCAGCTGATTGATTTACAGCAGGTTGCATGGCTGATATCTAGCAGAAGCTGAGAACAAATTTTATTTACAATTCCCAGTATGTTTAAAATAAGCTGTTTTCTGCTTCATTTCCAGTCTTCAAATCTACATGTGTTTTGTTCAGAGAAACTCAGCCCATTCCTAAGTCAATCTGGCCAAGAGAGTATTGCCACTTTAAAGAATAAATGTGAACCACTCTAGATATTCTGTCCCTGAATATGACTGCTCAGACTTTACCCACAGCAAGACAGTGTTCAGATGACCTTCTGAAAATAAATCTGATTAACTCTTTTAGTGCTCTGCCAAATTCAGAACAAGCTAATATTAAAAGACTGGACGATTTGAGAGAAACTCCAGTGGCAACACACAAAGTAGCCAGACCTCTAATTAATCTGGTTTTACCAACTACCCAAGACAGTTGCCATCACTTTAAGATAAGACCTATTGAAATGGTGGTCCTCTCTATCCTATGGAATCTAGATAGGCCAATATCGACATAGAGCCACTAGAGCAGGTCAAAATCCCTCCACCCTGCCCCATATTGAAATAGCACAACATTTAGAAACTTCAAAGAATAAAAAGCTGGATGCTTGCTGATAGTTAATGGGAAGGTTTTGATTGCCTAAAACCCTGGGAACTACAACCTGAGTCAGGTGGTGGCTGCACCAAGAATATGAATGGGTATTTGCAGCTTAACATACCCAATAACTGCCACATGCTCCAACCTCCCAAGCAAACCTCTCTCCTAGGAATCACATGAAATCATGACAATGGCAGCCCTTGAGGCAGGAAGAACATCGCTGGAGTGCAACCAACCCTTCCAATGAATTATACTGACATAAAACAACAATCTGCGAATGTTCACCATGTTAAGTGCAAACCACCACAAATGTTATCTGATTCTATATAGCAGCATGAGAATGGCAAAAGCAGGCCAAATTACAACCAATGTGTCTTCCTAGATACTGAAGGAACTTTGGATCTCATTGCATCTTTAGAGTGACTGAGTGAGCCATATCATTCATTCATAGACCTCAACACATCCCCAGTCACCCCCTATGACAGCAAGCAAGGAAGTTCTGCACCAGAATCACTATTCTTGCTCTCTTGGGACAGTGCTGAATGGGAAGACAGAAATGGAGACCTTGCTTTTATAAGCGATGTATGCCAAGAGACAGTGGTCAACCAATGCTCTCTTTATTGAGGGACATAAATCATGATCCCTCTCAGCAGTTCCTGGCATCGGAGGAGGGGACTTCATGCTGGTCTGAACATCCATATCTCAACCATTCCAAACACTAAGATTGTGTTATCTTAGACTCATTTGAGAGCCTTGCACAAAAGCTAATGAGAAATTGCTTCTCATTGATTTCTATATATTTTCCAACATCCCTCAAACATGTATTGTTGATTTTGGGGGGAAAATGGAAAATTACATCAGTGCTCTTCAATTATACTTTTCCACTGCCCATATCGTCATTGCAAGGGATTTCAATGCCAGACTAGACCCAAATGATAATCAGCTATTTGCCAGATTTTCCAACATTCCAGCTACTTTGCAGTCTGTACCCCTCCCCCTAATTAGAATATCCAAAGGCCACACTGGAAATTTCAGGGGCTTACAGGTGCTGCAGACATTTTATAAGTTGGATCTGCACATTTTGAATGGGATGCCTTTCCAATTTGAAATACCGTAGAATGATTCTGAAATGTTTGCATGCCATTTGTTTGGAGTCAAAATTACCAATCAGCATCACTGTCCACCTAATCATAAGAGACTGTAATTTCATGATGTGAAATTTATGAAATGAAATGAAAACATTTTTTAAAATATAAAAAAGCTGGTTCATAGAAACCATGGTTTAATAAACCACAATGCCCTGATTCATACAACAGAATAAGCCATTAATCAATTAAATTGTATAACTCCTTAGGCATGAAATGTGAACCATGTCACTGAGAGCAAACTGATTAGCAAAATAAGAATTACTCAATAATAAACCTTATTTGGGAGTTTCCTGATACAGAAGACACTCTGTATCATACAGAAGATCCAAACAAAAATCTTCCTCATCCTAGACAGATGTAGTGTCTAGATATCATCATATTCCATTTATAACCATTTATTTTTTCCCAGTTCCCTTCTCTCCTGGAAAATTGTTTTATTAGAGAATGATGGAATAATTGTACAGTACTTTTTGATTAGTAAAATTCAAACTTCTATGTAGACAGATAAATAGATAAATATTGACAAGTCATTGCATATTTTAATGTATTATAAAAATGGATCTGATGGATCCATTAATCATGCCAGTATTCCAAAACAAACTTTCCTAATTGATCATAGGTTCAGCTGCCTGTATTCTCCCAAAACCTGCCCATCTCTTTGCATCAGTGGGAGATGCCTTTCTAAAACTCTGCCCTCCAATATATAAGAAGATAGTAACACTACCTCAATTGCTAAGTGTTTCTATTTTTAATTATTTTAATGGGACTGGTTTCAATCATGATTTTAATAGTATTGATTTTGTGTTTTTTAAAAAAATATTGAATGCTGCTTTGAAACCAAATTGAAACCAAATTAAATAAATAAATAGGTAAACAAACAGAAAGGGAAAGAAGGAAGGATTTAATTCTTCAATAATTTCAAATTATACATGAAGTTATTCCTAATGCTTATACATAAACAGTCTTGGATAATTTTCATAGGTCTGCAAGGAGTGGGGATGCATTAAAAAAAAATCAAGGCATAGCAACCATACAAAGTCATTTTTTGTATCTGGTCTGCTGTTGTGTTTACTTAATATGCAGTTTGATGCTAAAATTTGACAATTATGTATTTTGACAATAGATGAGGAAGATGCTGCAAAGACTAAAAGTTTCAAGGAGCAATGTGTGTTATTCCTTCTTGTGTTAAGGCAACCAGCAATTGTGCTGTTCTTTCCTCCAAAGTCAGGTTTCCTGCAGCTGAAAACAGGTGAAGGACAAATAAAAAAAAAAACCCTGTAAGAACAATATTTGTTAACAAAATCATGCCATATAGAGAATCAGTGAGCTAAAGTTGGTTCATCCCAGAAGCAGCCTATGGAGTGATCCATCCATGGAGCAACAGGCCTTAGCTTCTGCCTTGCTCCTGGGCGTCTGAATTCCAAGCTCCTGCCTCATGCCCTCTGAGTGCTGCCAGGTGGGTGCGAGTGATTTTCCTGGTTGACACACACCCATTTCTCAACTGGCCTGTAATTGACATTCTCTTTCAGATGTTGCTGTGATTTTGCTTTGGAGGCTGGACAGAGGACTGCACCCATTTGAATCAAGTTTGAACAAGTTGTTTGGCAGCAGGGAAAGTGTCCACTTGATTTTTAAAAAGTACACCATGGAAGAGGGTGGAGAATGCAAGATATAGTGAGCAATACTCCCCCATTCCAGTAGCCTCCTCCCTCTGATTGTACCCAAGGCATATGGATGGTGTTACACCCTGTTGCTTCATCTGCAGGTTTCCCTCCTTTGCAACCGGTTGGTTCAGGCCAGCATTAGATTTTCGGGCCATGCTCTGGAATCTCCACCTTCAGCTGCTATGGATGATGAGACCCTTTGAGAAAATTCTGTCCATTTTTTTTATTCCAGGGGGATTTTTTTTTTTTGTAGACCTTGGACATTCATTAACTCTGCAACTTTCAAATCTTGATGATTTGGGATATGAGAGCATCTTCCTAGTCCTCAAGCCATTGAAATAAAAATAAGTTTAAAAGCTGAGATGCAGATGGCTCAGGAATGAGTTTCAGGACAGCCAAAGTTGAATAAGTAGGGTACTTAGTTTCAGGTCTTGCAGCAAACCAATGTCAGCTGGGAATAAAGTGGGCAGCTTTTTAGATATGGTACCAATTTGATGGAAGAGTCTCTTCAGACTCTTCCAGTGTATCTGCTAAAACTCTATAAAATTATTTTATTCTGCCTGATCTTGATAACTTGTTTTAGTCTTAAATAGATTTTATTTTTATTTCATGGCTGTTCTTTTAGCAGGGTGTTTTAATTTTATTTATTTGATACAACACCAGACTAACTCTGGACTTCTTTTGGGGAGTTTATTTTTACTTACATTTTATGCCTTTTTATAGTATTTTTTTATCTTTTCAAAGAAAAAGTTTACAGACTGACAGAAATGAAGGCATTAAATATAAAACATCGATTTTACCATTTAAATCACCAGCTGTGGAAGTACAAGGCTCTCTAGTTGCTGTGTGACATTAGAGCATATGACCCAACTGCACAGAGATGGTGCTTAAGTAAAGTTCCTAACTAAGATAGGAAATTAGAAAGAAAAGAACAAGAGGACAATGAAAAGAAGGCACTTGGATTCTTTGCAACATTTTGAATTGACTGCAAAGGTGGTCCAAAGATGCACGATGGTGCTGTGCCCATGTGGTAAAAGTTTTGCCCCCTTTCTATGTGGTTCACGTACTTGAGGCAAACAAAAACAGCAGATTTCAGTCACGTGGTTGCAGCTGCCATCTTAACTTTTTATGACATGTCATTCATGTTAAGTTTCATTCATTCATTCATTCATTCATTCATTCATTCATTCATTCACTCTGCAATTAAGCTCTGCAATGCAATTAAGCATTTGTATACCTGCCTATGTCATATGTATACTATTTCATTTTTTCAAAAAAACCCCAAAATTCTGCATTTGTGAAAAAAGATGTATAAGGAAAATATAGGTGGTCTTTAACTTACGATTGAAACGGAGTCTGCCCATTATGGTCATAAGTTTTGATTGTCGTAAAGTGGGTCATCATGTGACTGACATAATTTACAACCTTTATTTGCAATGGTCGTTAAGTATACACCATGACCATAAAGCAACTGCCACAGTTGTTAAGTGAACGCTGCAGTCATTAAGCAAACCCATTATTGATTCCAGTTTGCCAAAACTGGAAATAAATACTGTTGGTAAAAATGTAAATTGTAGCCACCTGACCATGGGACACTGAAAGCGGCTGTAAAGGCAAGCCAGACTGAGGGCCTGAAAGGTGATCACGTGACCACCAGGGAGGGTGGTCTGTCAGAACTTTAGAACTGGATTGTAAGTACTTTTGGGAGGTCTGCAGTAATTTCAAACGTTCACTATGCAACTGGTCATAAGTCAAGAACTACCTGTACAAGAGGGAAACAATAATGATACAATGCAGATGTCACAAAAGTCTACTTTCTCACTATAAATTTATTGTGTGGAAATTTCTTAACCCCTTCTATTTAAAACTAGCTGTTGATTGTGGACATTCCAATGCTCAAATTAAAGGCATATAGGATGGAGACCTTTTTGGTTGAGGGCTTTCTAACCACAGTTTTTGGAATTTTTCAGGGAAAGTTGATTTAGTTAAAATATGGATGGGAGAAATACATTTTAGTGTTAGCTGGTCCTTCTTCAGGTAATTCAGGCATTGGGTGGTGCCGATATATTGTTAAATGAATTAAAAATAACACAGAGAAACATTGTTCTCAATCAGACTTATTTATGCAAGTTAAAGTTCAAAGTGGTACCAGTTAGTCTGATGTTGCTTGATTTTGAAATGAGTGAGGTGAAGATGTTTGGGAGGAGGATTTCAAGTCAGTACATTAATGTTTTTTCTCTCCATTAAGGCTACAAAAAAGCCTAGGAGAAGAATGCAGGCCAACAGTGAGCCTAGGCTCTAGGTCGGAAGTATTTTGGTCCTGCCCAACCGGCTGATCAAGGGAGTTACTCTGATTCCTCCCTGTATATGTTTTGAAATAACAAGCTAGAGGGGGGGAAAGATCTTCCACACATACATTGGGCAATGGAGATTGTATCTCCAGTTACTCTTCAACGGAATTATACAGAGCTTGGAAAAGGGTGTGATAATAGATAATTCCCAAGGTCAGAACAAATGATCTAAATGATCATTTTAAACATGATTTGTATGGTAAATCCTGTGAATGGATTTTCTTTTGGAAAGAAATGAAGTTTTTCCTTTATGTTCTTGAACAAGCATGGTTTTCACATACCCTATACTCACTTGATAGTGATCATGAGACGAATGTAGCTTCAAGTTACAGGCACCTATTGACTAACCCCAGGGGAATCTCTAGTGAGAGGTAGGTCATCACCTTCACTATCTTTGTTCCTAGGCCCCTTTTTAAAGTAGCAAACAAATCAAACGTCTTGCTCAAATAGGGATACTCCCTCCAAAATGATTTTTTTAATCAAAGTGTATACAAATATCTTATCTTTACCCCTGCCTCCATCATTCTATAATTCAGGCTGTCTACGAGACAACGCAGTACTATGACTGCTGGGTCCCATTGCATTAGTAGGCTTACTTCCAATTTAGTAAGCATACAGTGAACCAGGACAATATTGCATGCTGTTTTGAAATAAATTTATGGTAGCCTGAAGGGACCATTCCCTTATATAATTTGAGTTCAGTACCACAATATATGATAATGAGATGATTAAAAGGTATGAAATACAGCCAATATATTAACGTTTATGGTTTGGTTGAAGTACTGTTTGCAGAGTTTTGAATATACATATTAGCCTCCAGAAGCTTCTTGCTGTCTGCAAAGGAGCACAAAATGCTGAAGTAGATAATTTAATTCAGCACCCTCACCTAATTACCTCAGCCACAAGTTCGCAATAATTGATTATCAAGATCTTTGTCAATTTCATTTTTCCTTTCATGTGAAATTGACATTTTTTTATGAAAATATGATGATTAACTGGGATAGCCAGATGCAAGAAAGGACAAGCTCTACCAAATTTAAGAGTTGTAGACAAGGAATTAAAATCACATTTAGTTGAATGACAAGCTTTACCTGCTGAAATTCCTTTGATGATGATTCAAAGTCACAGAAACACTCAGCTTCTTCTTCTTCTTCTTCTTCTTCTTCTTCTTCTTCTTCTTCTTCTTCTTCTTCTTCTTCTTCTTCTTCTTCTTCTTCTTCTTCTTCTTCTTCTTCTTCTTCTTCTTCTTCTTCTTCTTCTTCTTCTTCTTCTTCTTCTTTTTTGCAGTCTGCTAGTGTTAAAAATCTCATATGCCCTCAAAGATTTTGCCTGCTATGATTGGTGTGGTATCATTGGGATTATTGTGTAGATATATAAATTCACTGAGGTAACTGTGAACCATTATCAATAACCCTAAACCTAACCTATTTGATAAGGAAGAAAGTGTGAAATAGCCAAAATATAAATGGATGTAATGATTGAATTTCCATTTTTAAACAAGGAGGTTATTAAATGAGTCATACCCAAATATATGACTTTTTTTTTGCCACAGTTGTTAACCAATTAGCTGCAGTTGTTAAGTGAATCTGGCTTCCCTTGTTGGCTTTGTTTACTGGAAGCTGGCTGAGAAGGTCACAAATGGCAATCACATAACCCTGGGATACTGTAACCATCCTAAATACCTGCTGATTGCCAAGTATCTGAATATTGATAATGTAACTGGGGATGCTGTGACAATCATAAGTGCAAGATTCAGTTATAAGTCACTCTTTTCAGTGCCACGTAACTTCAAACTGTTGCTGAACAAATGGTTGTAAGTCAAGGACAATCTGTATATCACCCAAAGACCCTCTAAGGCTATAAAATCTGGGTAATAAACCCCTTAGAATGTTGTATGCTACCACCTAAGTCATCATTTAAATGTTTGCTGTCCAGATATAATAGTCCTACCCATCTTATGCAAACTTTCAAAGTATTTTTTAGATCAGAGGTCCCCAATCTTTTGGGCACCAGGGATCTGTTCCATGGAGAGAGGTTTTTCTGCGGACTGGAGGGTGCGTGGTTTTGTATGCTGCCTGCATCTTGTGGATGGGGCTTTGCTTGTTTGTGCAGACTGGTTGCTGGCATGCCGCAGCCCAGTACTGTTGGGGACCCCTGTTTTAGATATTTTCCCTCAGAAGCTTGAGGAAATTATTAATCAGTAGAAAGGATTTTTTTGGGGAGGAAGGAAATTAGAAAAGATGATTTGCCTATCATGGTCAATTTCCTTTTACACAAAGTATTCACAATGGAAGTTTCTTGTATCCTTTTCTGGACTTGATCCTGACATAATCATCTTTGGAGTAGACCTAATGAAATCAAGGAGTTCATAGTGACTTGTGACTTATGCCTTTGGTGGATTGACATTAAGTCTGGATGACATTTTATTGGCTGGATTCACCCAGGATACTCAGCTAAAATGTCATTGGCTAGTTCATTGATCAATATAATTAGCAAGTCTAACCAATATGCTCAAGTTTTTAGTAATATTCCATGAGAATTCAAGCACATGAATTAATTTGATAAATATTTATTAGCTAACAATGGGACAGTTTGTGCATACACAGTCATTGGTTGTGTTTATGTATCATGTCAAGTTGTTGAATGCTTAACTATGATTCTGAGTAAACCACAATCAGGCTATACCATAGCCCTAATTTATCATCAACAGTGGCTCAGTTTACACAACATGCTAAATCTCAAACAAGTAACCACATTTTGATCTAGCATATTATGTGAACTCATATTTTGTAGATTCATATGGAACAATGGTGCATTCCAAAAAGTCCTATAGTCAAGAATGTCTTGTAATAGAAAGGATTTGCAAAAAGATTTGCAAATGTTTCTTAGCATTTTTCAACTAAAAAAAATAAATTTCCTTCCTTCTTTGGAGAAATGTATTACGAGTGTAATTTTGTGCATTTTGGTGCCATCTCCACCAAAACAGCCACCCATCCCACTTCTATAATTAAAAGAAAGTACTCTTCCATGGCATATCCCACAATCTCCCATTTAGCACCATTTATAGTTTTAGAGTGCTGCATTATAACTGGTTTTCCAAGTATTAATTTTTCCCTATTATGAAGACCTTTTTTTTCTGGATGAGTTAGCATGTTAAAGTCATCATGATTATGATCATTATATCCCATGCATCAAAACTTCTTTCCTTTAGTGCTTTGCCACAGTGATATGACACCAGACCAGTCTCACAACTGTCCTTTGGTTCAAGTTGGATGACAAGTTAAATATTCATACTGAGATTTGCAAGGTGGACATGAAACAAAGCTTGTGTCTGAGGATTACAAAAGCATCAAGAAAATGTTGGCAAACCCTTGTAATTCTAGTTCCACAGAAGCTAATTCAAAACACTGTTCACTTGTTCCCAGATATTCTAGGAAACCCATGAAAAAAAATTGCTCCAGTTTATATTTTGCAGTGAGCCATCATGAGGCTTATTTGATTTTGGCTTAGTGTAATTGTGTACCAAAACCACAGTGCATAAATGTTGGTTCCTGGCTCAGTGTATTATGTGGATTAGCCCTCATACAGGTAGTCCTTGAGTTATGACCACAATTGAGCCCAAAATTTCTGTTGCCATGTGAGACAGTTGTTAAGTGAGTTTTGCCCCATTTTACGATCTTTCTTGCCACAGTTGTTAAAGTGAATCACTGCAGTTGTTAGTCACCTGGTCATTAAATAATCTGGCTTCCCCATTGACTTTGCTTGTCAGATGTTCACAAGAGGTGATCACATGACATGGGACACTGCAACTATCATAAATATGAACCAGTTGCCAAGCATCCAAATTTTGATCACATGACCATGGAGATATGCAATGGTCATAACTGTGAAAAATGGTCTTTGGTTACTTTTTTCAGTGCCATTGTAACTTTAAAAGGTCACTAAGCGAATGTTTGTAAGTTGAGGACTACCTCTATTACAAGGCCATTCATTGTAATTTCTTTTTTTTTCTTAAAAGTTTTATTGATTTTCTAGTTTTATATTTAAGTATTTAAAAAGCAACATGGCGGCTGGGTTAATCAATAATTCAATAACATACAGGTGCCTTTAGTACAAATGTCAAACTACCACATTAAATATTTCCTCTCTTTTTCCCTTAGTATTTACTGTCTCATGTTTAAGCTAATACAATTCTTATTATATCAATTAAGTAAAATAACATTGTTACATTTATCAATAGTGTTTAGCTTATACATATCCTAATTGCTTTAACATTCAATCTTTATAGACAATCAATATCCTGTAATTAGTTTTTCCCAATTTTTAGTTTCCCATCAATATTTAAATTTAACATTTAATATTTATAATTTCCAAGTTTTAGGTAACCAAAGTTTCCTTTACCACAATTCATCACAAAACCTAATGTTCAAGATACATGTACTATCTATTTGAATATATTCTATTTCTCACCATCTTACATCATCTAGTTGATAATACAGTATAACATTCTTATTTTCTACTAATTTCCAAATGTCTTAAATTTAATGACCAAAATTTCCCTTATTTCAACATCAAATACTTCCTCTCTTTTTCTCTTAATATCTACTATCTCATATTTAAACTAATACAATTCTTATTTTATCAACTACATAAAGACATGTTTATTACATTTATCAATTTTTTTAGCTTATATATATCTTAATTACTTTTACATTCAATCTTTATAGACAATCAATATCCTATTTATTTGTTTTCCCCAATTTTTAATTTCCCATCAATATTCAAACTTAACTTTTGATATTTATAATTCCAAGTTTTAAATGACCAAATTTTCTTTATCTCAATTCATAGCATAATCTAGTATTCAAAGTACACATCTTGTCTGTTTGAGTATATTCTATTTTAATTAATGACATAACATCCTCACTAATAAATCCAAACCCCAATTTTCTTCAGCCTTATTCTAGCTTTCTTTCTTTGCCAACTCGCCTTCCATGTCCGTGTTTTTAAATAATCAAATAGATCTCCCTCTGTTATTGTATATATTATTTGAAATAAAAGAGACCATCCAATCGCCATTCTTTTGGAAGAACTAACAAATTGTCTCTCTATTATTCCATCTCCCCGTAGTTGTCCTGGAATGTTTAGCTTCCTTTCAGTCTGTTCTTCTTGCTCCTCAGATTTCTTCTGATTTATATAAAAAGTCTTTTCCATTTTTAGTGTTATCAGTCCCTTTTGTGGGTTTTCCATTAACTGTGTTTGTTGGTCTATTGAATCCTCTATCACAGTGTTTGATTGTTCCACTTCTTCTATTGTATTCTGCATAGTTGATTCTTTAATTGTAGTCAAAGTTAGGGTTTGAATATCTCTAGGCTGACATCTTGTTCTTTTCTATAGCGTCTTATTTTGTCAGAAGCTATAAGAATAGTTTCATGAATTGTGTTCAACATAGAAAGAATCTGTTCCTGATCTTCATCCATATTCTCTTAGTGGTGTATTAAATTAAAAGCTTTACAATCAGGGGATGAAAATAATTTTATCACTGGGTATAGAACAGTGCTGAGCTTCTCACAGCTGATATTTGCCAAGGTTAAAGGAGTCTTATCTGTAGTCTGGGCTTCAAGCCAAGTCTCTTTTAGACAATAATAGGTTGTAGTATCAGATTTAGCCACAAGATGTCACCAATGCCGTTTTAAGTCCAAAATTTTTATAATTCTTTTTCCAATTTTACTTCTTTTTTGTAAGTAAAAACCCAAATCTTCAATAGGGATAAGAAATCTTTTGGTCCCAAAATTTTATAAACATATAAATCCAGTTAAAATAAGGTTATTCTTTCAACGTTTTAAACTCCCCTGGATAGTCAGTCGCCGCTGCTCTTAGAGGGTGGGATAGGATTTCCCTTCCCTCTCTCCACAGGGGGGAAAATACTTTGGGCAGCTTATACAGGTAAAAAAGATAGGATTGAAGAGAGGTTCAGATCTCATCCAGTCTCATCCGCGCTGCTTTAGAAATGCCTGGTGGTAAGTTTGACTTCGGCTGTCTGCAGCCTAGTGACGGGCCATATTTCTATGGCCGGTCTTTCGTCCGCTGGTTTGGAGGGCTGCCCCAGATCAAGAGGAAGGGCTACCGCCCTCCCGCGATCAAGCAGGGATCCCCTCCTTGCTTGTCGCCCCTACAGGGCACCTTTCGACCCTTTCCAGGGTCCCCCAGCGGTGCGATATCGAACACGGAAGACGGAGCTCGCCTTCCAGCGGCCACGGCGGCCGCAATGGCAAACCGGAAGTCTCATTGTAATTTCTTAACCAACATTAATAATCAAGTTGTATAGGATTTGTTGGCTTGGCATATATGAAAACAAACACGATGGCATAGAACATAACAGAACAGAATAGAATAGAATAGAATAGAATAGGACCTTGGAGGTCTTCTAATCCAGCCCCCGGCTCAAGCTATACCATTTCAGACAAATGACTGTCTAGTCCAGGGGTGTCAAACTGCCAGCCCGTGGGCCGGACGCGTCATGCGGAAGCCGCGCCCACCCCATTGCCGGCAATGGGAAAACTGTCCCGATACGTTGCGGGACGTCATGTGACATCGCGAGTTTGACATATCTGGTCTAGTCTCTTCTTAAAAACCTCCAGCGATGGAGTGCCTACGATTTCTGAAGGCAAACTGTTTCACTGGTTAATTGTCCTCGCTGTTAGGAAGTTTCTCCTTAATTCCAGGTTGCTTCTCTCTTTGGTCAGTTTCCAACCATTGTTTCTTGTCACGCCCTCTGGTGCTTTGGAGATTAGTATGATGCCCTCTTCTTTGTGGCAGCCCCTCAAATACTGGAATACTGCCATCATGTCACCCCCGTTTCTTCTTTTCTTTAAACTAGCCAAACCCAAGTCCTGCAGCCGTTCTTCATATGTTTTAGTCTCCAGGCCTTTGATCATTTTAGTTGCTCTTCTCTGAACTTTTTCCAAAGTCTCAACATCTTTTTTGTAGTATGGTTGGCTGCAGTATTCCAGGTGTGGTCTCACTAGGGTTTTATAAAGCGGTACTAATACTTCGTGTGAACTTGATTCTATGCCTCTGTTTATACAACCCAGGATTGTATAGCTTTTTTGGCTGCTGCTGCACACTGCTGGCTCATAGTCAAGTGATCGTCCACTAGGACTCCAAGGTCCCTCTCACAGTTACTGTTACTGTTTTTGAGCCAGGTCTCACCTAATCTGTACTTATATCTTTGATTTTTCCTACCTAAATGTAGAATTTTGCTTTTCTCCACATTAAAATAATGGATAGGACCCATTATTCAAATTGGTCAATATCCTTTTGGATCCTGAGCTTGTCTTCTGGGGTGTTAGCTATTCTTGCCAGTTTGGTGTCATCTGCAAATTTCTATTCCCTCATCTAAGTCATTTATGAAGATATTAAAGAGTACTGGGCCTAAGACGGAGCCTTATGGTACCCCACCACTGCTTACTTCTCTCTATATGAATGTAGTACAATTGAGGACCACTCACTGAGTATGGTTTGTCAGCCAGCTACAAATCCATCTGGTGGTGATGTTGTCTATCCCACCTTTTTCTAGCTTACTAAGCAGCAGATTGTGGTCTACTTTGTCAAATGCCTTACTGAAATCTAAGTATACTATGTCCACAGCGTTTCACTGGTCTACTAATTTAGTCACTTTATCAAAGAATAAGATTGGCTTATCATGATCTGTTTTTAACAAACCCGTGCTGACTACTGGTTATAACTTTGTTTGCTTCTAGTTGTTCTCTAGTTGTTTTTTTTATTATTTTTCCCAGGATCTTGCCAGGTATTGATGTTAGAGTGATTGGTCTGTAGTTTCCTGGGTCTGTTTCCCGCCCCCTTTCTTGAAGATGGGAATCACATCAGCCCTTTTCCAATCCTCATGTACTTCCCCAGTGCTCCAGAATTTATGAAAGATATGGTGCAATGGTTCTGAGATAACATCTGCCAGCTCCTTCAGAACTCTGGGATGTAATCTGTCGGGTCACAGTGATTTATATTAGTCAAGGTTGGATAGGTGTTCTGTTACCATTTTCTTGCTTATTTTAATTTTTGTTTCTAGTCTGTCTTTTGCAGTATGCTGGGCATAATTGCAGTATGCTGGGCTATAATTTTTGTTTCTAGTCTGTCTTTTGCAGTATGCTGGGCTATAATTTCTTTTTGTGTGAAGACTGATGCAAAAAATGAGTTAAGCAACTCTGCTTTCTCCCTACTGCCTGTTACCTCCTTGCCATCTTCTCTCTTTAGTGGACCTACAGTTTCCTTGACCTTTTTCTTGTTATTAATATGTTGAAAGAAACTTTTTTTATTGTCCTTGATTTCTGTTGCAAGTCTTTGTTCATTCTGAGCCTTTGCTTTCCTGACTTCATCTTTGCATGTTCTGGCTGTTTGCTGATAATCAACCTTAATTATTTGTCCCTCTTTCCATTTTTTTGTACTTGTCCTTTTTGTCATTCAGCTTGTCAGAGAGAGCTTTGTGCAGCCCTGCTGGTTTCTTGAATTTCTTGTTGGTTTTTCTCAGTGGTATTGTGCTGGACTGGGCTTTTATGATCCCATTTTTCTTGGGTTGTTTTCCCCTTTAGGATTTTCATCCATGGAATCTTTCCTAGGTTCTCTCTGAGTTTGTTAAAATCAGTTCTTTTGAAGTTTAAGACTCTGGTTGGATTATTTTCTGTTAGTTTATGTATGAATGAATGTAGCCACTATAATAAATTTGAGGTTTACAGAAATCGAATTCCAAGCAAAGCTTGCACTATTAACTCAATTTTATCTCTATAAATTGATAATGACAGTATCAACTTTTAGCATTTACATAGATAGGTTTTCTTCATGACGATCTAGCCCTGACTTGTTCTTTCCAGTCCCCCAATGTGCACTCATCGCCATGTAACTGAACTCATCCACCTTGTCTGGTCACCCTCTTCTTCTTTTTCCTTCCATCTTTTCCAGCATTAAAATCTTCTTCTGGAGTCAATTCTTCACATAATGTATATGAATTGGGTTAATTTGGATCTATCATTTTTGGCACACATGAGAATTTTGGGTTGATTTGTTCAATGATCCATTTCTTTGATTGCTTGGCTGTCTGGTATCCTCAGGAGACAAACTTTAACTGCATGAATACAGGTAGTCCTCGACTTGCAACAGCCCATTTAGTGATCGCTCAAATTACGACGGCACTGAAAAAAGAGACTTATGACCATTTTTCACAGTTACAGTGAACCTTTGTTTCCCAAACAAAGTCAATGGGAAAGCAGATTCACTTAGCACTGTGTGACTAACTTATCAACTGCAGTGATTCACCTAACAACTGTGACAAAGAAAGGTCATAAAATGGGGCAAAACCCACTTAACAAATGTCTCAATTAACAACCAACATTTTGGGTTCAATTGTGGTCGTAAGCCGAGGAATACCTGTGTTCTGTCTACCCTGTTTCTTCAGAGTCCAACTTTTGCTTCCATAGACTGTCACAGGGAAAACTTTGCTTGCACTGTCCGGATCTTTGTAGTCATGGACACATCATGGCAGCTGAATATTTTTTAGCAATGTGAAAAATATAATTTTGGCTAAAAAATATTGTTTGGCTTAGAATTGATTTTAAGTCTATGGGACTTCATGGATGAGTGCACATTTATTTTAAAATATTTTTTGAGGGTTGTACACATATACACACCCACCCTCACATATATATTTATGTAATTATTTGGTGACTTTTAAATGTCATATTAGCCAGCTTATATACAATATTCACTCCACGTTTGAAATATCAGAAGTATTGTTAAAAGAAAACTGTGTTTTTAAGGACATGCGAAGTGATTTTTCCTTTGTCACTGAAGCAGAGGCGTCCTTTCTTAGCCACAAAGATGCCTAGATGATGAAACATATAATGTAATGTTGGAAAATGAGCTTTACATTTTCATATTTTCAATCACAATGTTGCTTGTACGTATCTCAGTCTTGGCTCTTAGAGGTAGACCAGAGTTAGGAAACCAAAATTATGAATATTAAACTATTTTTATTACAGGGTTACAGTAACAGAATCTTGTAAGTCAGAAAACTCCTCCTCATTCCCTATCTTTATCTACAAGAGATCTAGGGTGGGTCAAATCTGAGATGTTTTTTTCAAATTACATTTATGCTTTGGACACACATGTCATTTATCTGATCACTGTCTTGCTTATGTTCCTCTTGTTCCTCAAGATTATTCTTATAACCTATCAGACTAAGGGATGGGACTGGCATTGCAATGCCATGGCATACGTCATTTGTGGACACAGTGATACTCTCGGGAAGCTCTTCTTGTCTTTGCAATGTTGTGGCTCTGCAGAATTTGTGGTCAGTGAATTCTTCCACTGGTAGGAACACTTGTTTCACCTGTCTCTGGATATCTATCTATTCTACCCTATTCTTATATCTCTGCAGAGAAATTAAGTGTCCTGATCCTGATAATTGCATATTGACATTTTTTAAAATATACCTCCCCCTCTCCGCCACCATATGTAATTATTGTTATAGCTGCTGACAAAAGGGCCCGGCTGCAAAGATACGCACATGTTGCTCTTTTAATATCCCAGTTTACGCAGAGTATTGAAAACTAAAATGAAAAGTTGGCTTGGAGACTCTTCTTTTAGCAGCAATCACCCAGATATTCTATAAAACAGAGAAATGTTCACAATCGGTAATATCTATGGAGATTCTCAGTCATCCAGTCAAAAGTGAAGAAGTTTCTTGGATGAAAAGTGAAATGTCTTCAAGAAAAAGCAAAGAATGTCCAGTTGCTTTTTGAAAAAGCACTTTTGGGAAGACTCACAATAGATACATTCCCAATGTGTATAGGGAGAAGATAGCATGCGTTCATTTGTTTATGGAATACAGATGACAGGAGAAGTTATAGCAGCTCCAGATATGGGGTTTGACTGAATGCTGAAGTTTGCATTGTCCTATTGGTCTCCTGGAGGGGAATACCAAATGACTCCTGGTGGTCTCTGCATAATCTTAGAGATCTGAGATCAGTAAAAAAAAATAGATCGAGGTTTGGAGCCTAAATAAGGTGGTGAAGTCGCAGTATGAAAAGACTCTACATTACCATGAAGAGCTCCCTCACAGCTTATATTAGAAAATTATTTAACTCATAGGATGTTCTCCTCTCCATCCTTTACAGATTTAATTTTTTTAGTTTAATTTTGGAAAACAGTGTGTTTAATTTTGCTTCCTACCTGTCCCTTCCCCATTTTTTAAATGCTTATTGACACATTACACGTTACACATTACCACCCAACTAGAAAAGGTTTAAAGCAGAACTGTATGATGCATATTTCCAAAGTTACTCTCAATAAATAGTTTTCTCCATTAAGCCTGGATAATACACCTTTTACTGCATGAGATGAAGTCACCATCAACCAACTCAATCAAGAGAATGATCTCTTTGCTTTGGGCAATCTTCCAAAGTTGAATGGGAAAAATTGGAGGGAAAAAAACTCTTAACAAAGCCATCCCAGCATTTGCATATTATAATCAAATTCTACATTTAGAACCCTGTATGGATTTGAAACTGTAATTGTGTGATTTGACTTGAAAGTGATAAATCTAATGGATTATACTATATATATATTATATTATAAGATGTAGAGAGATCTGAAATGGAAGGATTCTGGCATTTAGTATTTGGGGGGGGGTAGTAGTCTTTATCCAGTTTAGCCCTTTGCACCCCACAAATAGCAGTGGGGAAATTCCCCAACTTTTCCATCATTTTTATTCTATTTATATTTTTAATGGACAAGAATATGTAGTTTTACTCTGAGTGTAAGTAAAACCAATTGCCATGTTTCAAATTAATTACATATGTTAAGATTGTCTGTATGTGTACAGTCTAAGTCTAAGTTAGCAATTTCCTTTACCTCTCTTCCCACCCACCCAAAAACCTGAAATGTTTTTTTTCAAATTCTCATGTCATACTAAATTAAGGCTTCTCTGTTGTTCAGTACCATCATCTTGCTTTCTTCACAGAATTTCATAGAGGGTACAAATCCTAACCCTAATCGTCCTATTTATTTTTCAATTTTCTATGAAACACTTAAAGATAGTTTCAGATGTTAATGGAAAAAACCCAAGAACAAGAGTCACTGATTTCATCCTCAATGTCAAAATAGTAACAAGATAATAATTTTGATTTTTAAATTAATAAGTAACCCTGTTAAGTTGCTAAGTAACCTCAGAATTCTGAGATTAATTCAAAAGGAACAACTTTTCCAATATTCAACTTTAGAGCATCCAGTGATCTTCATCATAACAGCAATAAGCACAAAATGGGACTAAAACTGTGTGCCAAATAGTGAGCTATTCTGAAATTACTAATCAATTGAATGCTTCATTGTTTATTCATTTATTAGATTTTTATCCCACCTTTTGTACAAGGCTCAAAGGGACATACAGTACATAATGCTCTTTCCCATTTTTTCACCACAACCAGAGCCCTGCAAAATAGGTTGGGTGAGAGTGTGATTGGCTCAAAGTCACCTAGCCACCTTCAATGGCTGAGGCTTGACAGGATCTATCAGACCAGGGGCACCAACCATTACCAGTCAGAAGATATAACACAGCTCTTCCATCCCTCCTTTCCTTAATAATTTGTTGGATATTTTTTCATAGGGTAAAAATTAAAGGTCATCTGTATTTGCAAATCCAGGAAGTTTGCAAATGAGAGAGACATAGTTCTTCCAAACAATCTACTTTTCTGCCCCTAAATTTCTGGAAGCATCATGAAAACAAAGCAAATCTTGAGACAACTGTTCCTAATACAGTTGTTAAAACAATGAGGCTACAGCTACTACTAGAACTGGTGTGTTCACTTGGTGAACTTACAGTGCTCAGAGACCTGATAGGGAATTGGAGCTTGTGCTTTCTGACCAGACATGCAGGTGGACAAGTATTTCTGGCTTCACCTCTTAGTTCTGTGCTCAAACTCTCTTTTCCTCAGAATAAGGATTTAGAGTGCTCATCAAGATACCAAATGGGTTAACCATATCCTCTTGCAATTGTGATTCCTTTGCCCATTCCAGATTTTCTATCACTTGAATATTAGCAGTTGGAAGGTAGGGCATGTCAGGTATCCCCTCCAATGACAGTCTACATCAGTGATGGCGAACCTTTTAGAGACTGAGTGCCCAAACTGCAACCCAAAACCCACTTATGCATCGTCGAGTGCCGGGTGGGTGTGGCCAATTGGGTGGGCGTGGCTGCGGTGGTAACGGCACACTGGGTGGGACTAAAAAGTTCAATCAATTCCAACTTTGCAAGATCTTTTTTTTCCCGCGAGAAGTTGAAATTGACTGATTGAACCTTTTTTTTTTTTTGCACATGGCGGTGGAGGCCTAAAGTGAAAAGGTTTTATAAAACCCAGTTGAAGGCGTAGGACTGGGGCGACGGTGCACGTGCCCACAGAGAGGGCTCTGAGTGCCGCCTCTGGCACCCGTGCCATAGGTTCGCCACCACTGGTCTACATAGTCCAACCTTCTGTAGCAACACTCCTTTGCAACAAATCTTGTCACTGCAGCAGAAAGAGGCCAAAACATCCAAGCACGAAGGAAGTTACTGCATCTTATGTCAATTATAAAATGGGAATTAATTTCATTTAGTGGGATAACTGCATCTCCATTTGGAAGAACTTGGTAAGGTGCATCCCACCCAGAAATGTTTGATATATGGCCTGAAACATTAAGAGGGAAACACCTTTCTTGTTTTCATCAGTTCCATTTTAAATTAAATGAATGGTCAAAACATGAAATTCATCTGTCTTAATATCTTTTACTATGCTTTTAATGGTATCCTTCATGGAACAAATGATGCAGCCGCCATAGCAGGCAACTTCAGGGCCCTGACTTTTACCTTTCTTGTTCTATTAATACATAGTTTAATCTAAAACATTATTTTATTATTTGTTTATTAAAATTTAACTCACTTGTGATGAATCTGGGTAGCTTACAAGAATAAAACCCCAAATACAAATTCAACACTACCACCCCTCCTGGCACAGCATTCAAACACATTTGATCAGCTCCATGTCAACTCAGGATCCTGTTGGCAAAACCACATCTTCAGGGCCTTTTGGAAGAGTAGCAAGATGGGGAAGAATCTTATCTCCATGGGAATGATGTTCCACAGGGAGGAAACCAGCACAGAAACAACTATTTTTCTTAGTCCCACTAGAGGTGAATCTCGTTGATGAAGGGGACCTGTAACATACCTGGCCTCCCTCCTTGGTGGGTGGGGTAGATAAAATTAGGAAAAGATCCCAAATATGATTTTATATTTATGGAATTTCAACACCTCTGAGGATAACTCTTGGGGACAGTTGAGTAGTCTTTTCCCCTTTCCCTTACACACATCTATTCCTATGCCCCCTTTTCTACATATTATCATGAGACTTTGGTAGCCCAAGACTTAACTTTGCAATTATTAATTTTGGGGGAAGGTGACCATCTATAGTGAGAAAGACCATGATACAAAAATGACAGAAAAAAGAAAAAAACACAAAATACTGAGAAACACAGGAGGAGATTTAACATTAAAACATGCACTTTATTCAACTTACATTTCAGTACTTTCAAGTCATGACTTATTTTAGAAGAAAATATTATTAAACTGTAAAAAGTGAGCTAAAAGATTGCTTGTGAAATAAAGCTATAACTATCTGATAGGAAAAACAATTTTTAAAAGAACACTATTTGCACACCACAGTTTACTCTATTCTCAGATCTAATTAGCAAGAACCTTCATTCACCTTATTTTCACTGACATCAGATGTTTTGCAATCTATCCTTATTTGTAACATTTTGTTGTTCTAATGCTTTCAAATCAGGCTCTGCACATTGGATCTGGGTAAGAAAGATTGGGGAAATGTTTTTAAATATTTGTTAAATAAACAAAGTGGGACTAGCTGCCTAGAATGGGATTACTCTAGGCAGCCCACAATAATAAAAAGGAAGAAAAATGAAAAGGCACATAAACAAAAGTAGAATTATAGAACAATGAAGCAAACAATGACAAAGAAATACAATGAGAATAAATACATAAAATATGGTTAATTAAAAAGATGGATGGTGGAGAGCAGAGAGCAAGGGGGGGGGAGGCGGAGTCTGCCATCTATCTAGCAGCCACCTCCACCACAAGGATATCCACTGCTTGCTCTACATCCTTCTGGTGTTGTTTCCAGTCTCCATTTTCATTGCTGCTGGTTGACACCTAAGAGTCTTCCATAAAATAAAACTGAAATAGATAGTGGATAATGAAAAAGGGGCAAAACAGTGTAGTCAAGAAAACTAAATAGACAGTTTATGAAGTCTCCAGAACAGAACTTGGCTCCAAAGAGACTACTTTTAAAGTAATTCCTACCCTTCTTCATACAGTGTAGGTGTTATTGTTTCATTCAGAAGTGTTTGGATATGACACCACCTTGCATGAAAGCTTGGGGAAAACTCCTGCATCCAGATCTACTTCAGTCTTTTTCCAATAAGATCACTGGCAAAATACAACGCTATTTGGCAGAAGACAAAAGAATTTCCTCTTGGCTTCAAGAAGGCTTGAAGAAGCTGTGATTACCAGTTTGCTATATGTTAACTCTATTGAACACTTCCCACAGAGACAAGTAAGTCTCCTCTGCCTATATTATGCTGCCTGGAAGTATTCCAAGCAGAAATTGCTTTTGGAAAATATGCAATACCTCTCACCTGATCCCTGTTCTGCTCAGGAGGAATTCAACTGAAGGCAGAGAAAAAAAATAACACAGAGCCTCTATTCTGCCCTGCAAATGAGATGAGCTATAAGCAGGAATACACTTCCTTCTTTTGGGTTCAGCGCTGCATTGAGTCTTTGTCATGTTGTTCAAAATGTAATGAAATGCATTTAACATAGTTATTCTCCATGCATTCAATATTTTCCCTGTTTATCACATTAAACATTATAATTCAGGAACAGCTTCTGAAATGACTGTGAGGGAGAGCATCCAAGGCTCTTGCAGCTGCATGGATATCAGGTTTGGCATCTTTGAGCTATATAGATAGTCCTCAACTTACGATCATATTTAAGCCTCATAATTACAGTTGTAAGTTGTGATGGTCGCAAAGCAAATCGTCACGTGACTGTCTTTTATGACTCCAGGAAGCTGCCAAAGGCTGTAAATACAGGTCAGTTGCTGAGCACCAAAATGTGATCACATGACCACGGGGGGGAGGTGCCCATTGGAAATGGGTCATAAATAACTCCTGGAGGATTGTTGTAACGTCAAATGGCCACTAAGCAACTAACAGTAACTTGAGGACTTCCTGTGTTTCAGGTGCCATATTTCAACTGCCAATAATCCTGCTGCTCTTTGTTCACTCACCCATTCCTTTCACTGTTTTTAACAAAAAAAAAAATGATAAGGCAAGCTTTGGAAAATTAGATCCATAAAATATCGCTCGGATCTAACAAGCAAGAAATGGGATAAAGAGCCAAACTAGGAGAATGTGTAGTATTTTATGAATGCCCTTTTACTGCACTGGAATGAGTTAATTTCTTTTTTCCCTTTTTTCCATATTTCTTTTTCCCATATTTCTTCTGCTAGTTCTTTCCATCTTGTAAGCTACAATCCACCCATTCCCTGGAAGGGATTTCAAAAATATATGTAAAACTGGCTCTGTGTTTGTTGACAATCCAAGAACTAGACCAAGGCATTTTCTTTACAGGAAATTGTTTTGAACTCAACTGAATGGATTGCAGTTACTCGGTTGTGTAGCTTGGAGATTCCATTCAGCTGTAACATGCATTCATTATCTATTTGTGCCAAGGAAAATTATAGATACATTTTTTACAGAGCTTTACTTCATTATTTCAAAGCATACATAAAATCTTGGGATAAAATAGGTCAAGCAGGTTATTGTACTTGTCAGGTATTGTTCTAGAACTGAATATCCTAGAGTTTGATACTTTTAAAAAGATAATTTCCAGATCTTGTTAATAATATTTCCTCTAATTATAATGTAAAAGAAAACCTTCATCATCTTTTATATACAGCATTTCTATTGATTCCTCCACCTATTACTCCGTATTTGCCCCCCCAAAGATTTATGTGCATAAAAACTGGACTGGAACAAGTCATAAAGGAAACTATTGCTACCATAATTATGAGTGCCATTCTTCTGAATTTGGAGGCTTTGGATTTTATTTTGAAGAAAAAAATCCTATTAGCATTTAAAATCCACAATTTTTTAATATAAATGATGGTTAGAGAGCCTAAACCAGTGATGGCGAACCTTTTAGAGACTGAGTACCCAAATTGCAACCCAAAACCCACTTATGCATCGTTGAGTGCCAGGTGGGTGTGGCCAATTGGGTGGGCGTGGCCGCGGTGGTAACGGCAGACTGAGTGGGACTAAAAAGTTCAATCAATCAATTTCAACTTTGGAAGATTTTTTTTTCCCGCGAGAAGTTGAAATTGACTGATTGAACCTTTTTTTTTTTTTGCACACGGCGGCGGAGGCCTAAAGCGAAAAGGTTTTATAAAACCCAGCTGAAGTCCTAGGACTGGGGCGACGGCGCACGTGCCCACAGAGAGGGCTCTGAGTGCCGCCTCTGGCACCCGTGCCATAGGTTCGCCACCACTGGCCTAAACATTGGTATTTGAACCAAGAACTTTTTAACATTTATATTTTATTGTATCTTACTAATCTAGGTAAAATATTAATATATATTGCTAGTCCATATAAGATATGCCAGATGATAAATAGGTAAATCCACAGTCTATTTTATCATAGTAGTTATCACACATTTTTATCACAGTTCTAGAACTGTTAATTGTTGTAATTGATGTTGCAAAATTGCTTCAACAAAGAACCCAGATAGGTGTCCTTCAGTGAGTTGAACTACAGCCCAGAAATTGTAAATGGGATTATTTTAAATAAAAAAGCCACTTAGGATAACTCTGATAAAGTTAGAACAATGCTTTAGTATTATATGTTACAATGCCAAGGGCTAAAAATGTATCTTTATGAAAAAATAAAGTTTGGGGTAAACAGCAGATCTTGGCAGCACCAACTCCAAGGCTTTAACTTCCACTTAGAACTGAAGCAAGGTTTTGAAATCTGTGTTCTGTGATTGTTTTGTATTTACTTTCTTCCTTCATCCCTTCCTTTTAATTTCTTTGCAGACATACAGCTAGCATTTGAAGTATTGCTATTGTTGTTATTTGCTCAAATATTTAGTAATGTTTAGGCTTGGGTGGGGTGGATTTATAATTGCAATAACATTTAATACATAATGCAACTTATTTTGTTTTAAAATAGAGCTTTTAGGTGGGAAGGACCAAGAAAATAAAAAAGTAATATTTTGGCTTGTAATTGTCACATTCTTGCAAAAATCACTGTGTTTCATCTTCTGAAAGTGGAGGGGACAAGAAATTCAGATGAAACCCCTCTAGATTAGGGAAGAAGTCTCAATATCAAATGAATACTCTCAAACCATCCTTACAACACACTAGCTGAAGTGCCTCCTACTGAGCTCACTCATTCAGCTTTCTTTTTAACAGAAAAGTTAAAATTAAAATGTAAGGCCCGGATTGTACAGGAGACAGGTGCTGCAACACACCCTTTTTTGCCCCACACAATTGGGCCATCTCATTGGAATCCTTGCTGGGCCTGCTTCTCTGGCTTTTGGGAACTCTTCCCACCTCCCCCTCGCCTGCATCAGCTCTCCCTGGGGCAAAGAGAGTGGCAGGCGAGAGAGAAGTGGGTGTGGGAAAGGAGCAGGTGTCTTAGGCATTTGGCAGGCACTCAATGGACAAGCCAAGTTGCACAAAATGCAGCCGGCAGATGCAGCCATTGCTTGAGGGATTTCCACACAGGAATGAAGTTTCTCCTGCACACACACAACCCTGCATATGCTGAGAGACATGTAGGCCTGCTCATCTTTAGTGCCTGTCTGTCTTCTCCAGAAAATGAAATGTCACTATTATAAGATAGCCACTTAGAAACAAAAAATGAGGCAAGAGACACTTTTTTGTTTTGCATTATTAAGGCCTTTTCTCATATATATGCTATGTTGAATGTGTACATTCAAAATTTAAAATGAAGACAATCATGTTAATGCACTGTATCTTGCCATAACGAAGAAACCTTTGACCAAGGGACTAATTTGCTAGTCAATATGCTGCTTAGAGGAAGGGCAGATCCAATCTTTTCTGCTGTTCTTTTATTTTTTTAAACCAGACTTGAACAGGAATAATCCTTTGAATAGAGGATAGGAATCTATAAAGACAGAGGCAATTTATTTCTGGAGCCAGACAAGCAATAATGTATTTTGAAGTGGAGAGTCTGGACTTGTTTTTTCTACGTACACAGCAGGTGAGGATTTTTTCAGCAAAGGTCATGTTCAACAGGAAGAGAAGGAAGAGGTATTTTCAAATATTAAGTGGTACCTGAGGATGGCCATTCTAGTGTGATCATGAGTGTCATATGTATGTTGTATGTTTCCTTCAGAAATGCTTTTCACTAGAAATCCTTTCAGAAAGAAACTATCAGCAAAGTATAGGCTTATAACATGTCCTCCTTATTGTTGCTTTTTACTTTCTGAGACTGATATACTTCCAGGACAATATCCCACGATAAAGATCTTATAAGCTTAAACTTTGCTGATAGTTTCCTTCTGAAAGGATTTCTAGTGAAAAGCATTTCTAAAGGAAACATACAACATACATACGACACTCATGATCACACTAGAGTGACCATCTAAGGCGCTTATGTGATTATTCAAATTGTGGCACAATGTATGAGTTGTAGGCAATCCTCATGTGCCACTTAATATTTGAAAGTAAAAGGCAACAATAAGGATGGCACGTTGTCTCTCTCATCCCAGAGAATCTCTAGCTTAATTACAGGCATTTAGAGTCAGGGAGGAGTATAAACTCATTGATTTCAATATCTGCGTTCTGTCACAAGCAAGAAGGAAAATTAGGGAGCCTCTCAACACATGCATGATGTCTTGTCCTTGTTATAGAACTTCCACACATAGGCATATAAAATTAGGAAGAATTTCCTCATAAAAGCCTAACAGCTAATAAATTGCTTGAGTTTATCACATTTCATCCAATATTAATTTTTGGAGTGCCATTAAACTAAAATTCAGTTCTCAAATTAACCACTTTATTTACTCTCTCCCTCCCACTACCCTGTCTGCAACATACTCCGTTGGTGAAATCTGTTGTCACTAGTTGCCTTGGTTAATAGGAAGAAAGTTTTGTCGAACCCCATGCAAAGAATCTTCTTTCAGGATCACTAACTTGCACATCCCTAGCTAAAGTTTATTGGATGAATCCCCTCTAAACTTGTAAACATTGTAACTGCAACTGCTTATAAATGTTATAATTGCAGCCAAAAACTTTGTTGCTAATGCTGGAGGGACTGAGAGAGCACATTAAAAGGAAAGAGCCAATATTTTCTCTCTCTTTTAGAAAAAAATATAGGAGGATTCTTCCTTTGAGCCGAGTTAAGTTTTTAATGAGCATTTCCCAAGCAATTGTTGTTAAGATATTGCCTTCCTCTCTTGTTTTCTGGCCTGGACATGTCTGGACACCTTCATGTTACGAGGCTGCATGAGATCCCACGTGATTTTGCTCTTTTCCTTAAAGGTCTTCCCTTCTGCCAATAGTATGAAACGCATAGCATACTGTGCAGGAAGAAGGGGCAGGAGCAGCCAAGAACACTGCCACCAGCCAGAAAATGCATGTGTTAAATCCCCACTGGCAGTGTGGTTGAACTTCCCAGGTGGGGGCATTAATGAGAAAGAAAAATGATAAGATTGTGGGGTGTAGGAAGTTGCTTTGAAGAATCAAAACAAATTGGGGGTGGGTTGAAGGATATTCTTGAGTAAATTACCCTAAAGCAGATTTGCCTACAAAACTTCATTATCATATAGAATATAGTTAGCGGAGAATTACAGTATCAGTTGGAATAGTATTGGACTTGTTAGGTTTTAGAGGGAAACTACAAAACTGGGAGAAATTTTTTGTTTTTATGGAAGTTAATGCTGTTGTTATAGTGAAGACAACTGGGTTCACAATACATTTCCAAATTTTGATCTTAAAAAATATTTTAAATATCAACCAGTCTTACTGTTTATGGTAAGCTCAAGTAGTCTGCTGAGAGATTAAGAGACGGGCATAAGGACATTACTGCTTTTTGTGCAAAATATACCTTCGCTCACTGGGACCAGAGTTTTAGTCTTCCGAGTTTTCGGACTCATGCTGGAGCCCATCTTCAGAGAACTTCTCTCTCACTAGAATATGTGCGTTGGGCTATTCTAGGCACAGTATTTATGTGATGCCTAGTTGTGTGTGGCTTTTTAGTTGGTGATTGAAGTTTGATGGCCAGTTATTAAGTTGTTGGCTGTTGTTTATTTGTGCTGTCAAATCCTTGGCTCCTAAGTACCTGATAAGCTGGTGGTAAATCAAGACTCCTGTTGACTGACAAGGGGCCTGTTTTCCAGGCTTTAATCATTTCCCTGGCTACTTTTGTACTTGCTCGACCAACAATCTTAGTAGATGAGAAATTGAATGTATGTCCTTGTTCATTGCAATGTAACGCTACCAATGAGTTCAAGTCTCCTCATCTGACTACTCCCTTGTGTTCTTGCAATCTGATGGTTAGCTTCTTCCTCGTCTGTCCTACATAGTCACAAGGGCAACCTATGCAGGTCACAGGGCAATCATAGTCATAGGGCAATTCATCCAATGCCCCCATGACTATGTAGGACAGATAGGAAAAAACTAACCACCAAATTGCAAGGACACAAGGGAGCGGTCAGACGAGGAGACCCAAACTGATTGGTAGCCTCACACTGCAATGAACAAGGACATAATTCAATTTCGCAGACTACTAAGATTGTTGCCGAGCAGGTACCAAAGTAGCCAGGGAAATGATTGAAGCCTGGAAAACGGGCCCCTTGTCAGTCAACAGAAGTACTGTTTACCACCAGCTTATCAGGTACTTAGGAGCCAAGGACTTGGCAGCACAAATAAAAATAACCAGCCATCAACACCTCAATCAACAACTAAAAAACTACACACAACCAGCCATCACATAAATACTGTGCATAGAATAGCCCAAAACATCCATTCTGGTGAAAGAGAAGTTCCCTGAGGATGGGTTTCGGCACAAGTCCGAAAACTCAGAAAACTAAACCTCTGGTCCCAGTGACCGACCCAGATTGAATCCTGCAACATTATCCTGGGACATGTATATTTGCCTTCATTCGTGAAAATATACCTCAAACACTTACCTGGCTCAAAAAGAATTACTAGCAATCCAGAGTATACAGTATGGTGCAGCCCTTCCACATTCAGTTTCTGAGCAGAAATCTGCATATTTCTATCCAAATTAAAAAAACAAGTACAAATAAGATTTTTTTAATGCTTATATTATTTTGCTTGCACAACACGTAATTGCAATTTGCAAAAGTTTGCACATGATGTCTGACATAAAGGTCACACCTGAAACAAAAATTGTTCTAGGATCAGATCTTAAATCAGATCTGATTTAATTGTAGAACCTGGTTAAATTTGTGAGTCAGTTCTGTGAGCAAAAGTTAAATCACTTTTTACACAGCTGGAAATCAATACTGGTATTAACATAAGTGAAAGATAGCCTCAATTTACGATAACCAATTATAACCAATTCATGTGCTTGAACTAGTTTGCCATCTGCTATAGTAAGAATGCAACAAACAAAACAAAACAAAAACACATCCTTAATTGCTGAATTTGCCCTGAGGCAATCAGAAACTGAGTCCTAACCCAGCACTTTAGTACATACTTCTCTTGCAAAGAAACCTTAAAGGCACGGTAGGGGAAAAGATTTGGAGGACTGAGAGAACATACATTTTTAAAGTGTGTGTACAGAAAAAGTGCTAGCCATTTCTACTCGATCAACACAACATGAATTTTCTCCCTTATTTTAAGGAAATCCTCTCATTTCTGTGAAATTAAAGAAGCACCCAATCATAGGAAAGCATTCTAGATATTAACAGAACAGCATATTAACCATGAGAAAATATGGTATTTTCATCCTGCGCTACACCCAAAAATATTCAGGTGTCTTTTTTCAGCGGCAGGAAAAAAATCATTTCCCAGTTCCTTCAATTTGCACATTTGTCTATCTTCTCATTCTTTTTTCTTCTCAGAAAAGGAAATGGTCATATCTCCTGGAGAGACCAGATGCTTCATTTTTGATTGAAAATACAATTTTAGAAAACCTATCTTTTAATAGATAATCTAAGCAAAACACTAGCTCCAAAGGCAAATATAAATCTATATTTCAGTTGGGACTTCAGGAAAATTTAAAGCTTGCATTATGTTATTCCATGTTACAATAATTTACAAGTGCCACCGACTGCCATAAAAAAGCTAATCTACTTTTAAAGCCACCTGTATCCATAAGTAAGGATATGGTCTAGGATAGGGGTAGGCAACCTTGGCTCTTTTATGACTCGTGGACTTCAACTCCCAGAATTCCTGAGCCAGCTATGCTGGCTCAGGAATTCTGGGAGTTGAAGTCCACAAGTCATAAAAGAGCCAGGTTGCTTACCCCTGGTCTAGGATCTCTGCTTTGGGAACAGAGTGAGGTAGCTATCTGAGATGCAAGCCAAGAATTCTACTCGTGATCCTCCCCCTCCCCAAAAAATCTAAACTGAGGTGTGGTTGACATTTTGCATACTAAGCTGGATTTACCATGTTACCTACTAAACTGGAACCAAACATGGGGACGGTTAATATCCAAACCCCTAAATCTCTAAAAGCTTAAACTAAAGAATGAGGTTCCACTATAACCCTCTGTATGTTTGTGATTTTGTATATAGCAAAAACAAGAAACCTATCATTCAAATGGAAGGAGGCAAGGACTACATCCCTCCATTTGTAACTGTTCTCAAGATGCCACTTAACCCACCCACCTCTTTAACCATTCTTTTAACAGTATCTTCCTATATTTCCCAAACAAATGTACAATATGAAGTCCCACCCCAAAACTGCTAAAGGCCTGGCCTTTCCAAATTGTCCCAAAAATATCGCCCTTTCCTCCTACAAAATAAATAACATCGCATTTAAGGACAGACTAAAGTTCATGCCAGAGGATGGATTGATCCTGTAGCCATGAGTAGGAAAGACCAAGTTACAGACCCAGGAGTGACCATTATAGAGAGATAGGAAGGACTGGATATCCTTGAGAGAAGATGAAAAGAAAAAGGCTCAGTTAGGTTGAGAAGTAGCACTCGAAGCGCTTCCCTCAGGTTCCCGTTTGATTTTAGCAGAAAGCTCTGTTCCAGTTTTAGCCTCTCCTTCTGCTTCTTCCTTGGCACCATCGTGTGTCTTCATGTGCTTGCTTAGATGGTCACTTCTCATGAAGACTCGATTGCAAACAGGGCAGGTGAATTTTTTGGTTCCTGTATGGGTCTGAAGGTGCCTCTGCAATTCATCAGAGCGGGTGAAGCGTTTTCCACAGAACAACCAATTGCAGACAAAGGGGCGGTCACCACTGTGCCATCTTAAGTGAGCCTTCAAATGGGATGTCTTGGCATATGCCTTGCCACAACCAGGAATATGACAGTTATGGAGATGCTTCTTTTTGGAATTGTCAGGGCACTGGCCCACCCTTTCAGCTTCTTGACAGTTAGGACATCGACAAGCAGCTTGGCCAGAGCTCCGGGTCACTGAACGCCTTGAGCTTTTTGGCCTTCCACTACTATCCCCAGCTTGCTCCATTGGGTGAGGCTCTTGAGTAGAATCCAGGGATTTGATAACTTCTTGGTTCATGAGGTGTGGTGCTGAAGGCAGCAGATGATGAGGTGGACCACAGAGTTGATGTTCTGCAGAACCATAGCCACCCAATGCTGACTGAAGACCACTTGTGTGGCTTGGTGGTTGGAGACCACTTTGAAGATCCATCCAGCTAGATCCAGCATGGAGATCCCACCATGGGTTGACATTATTGTCATCAGTGGTGTTGCCTGAATGTGTAGGTCTAAACCAAGGTTCATAATGCTGAGACATATCTGGCGTTGCTTGCAAAAGCTTAGAGTATGACCCGGGTGGCAGCTGGCTTTCGCTGTCCAGATCTACCCTTGAAGACCCATGCAGTTCGTAACCACTGTTACCCGAGTATTCCGTGTCAGGTGCAGCCAAAGGCAAGTGCTGGAGTTCTGTGGGTTGCAGAGGGGATGGGAAATCTCCCCCACTTTCTGGGCTGGTGTGAGGTTGATATGTCTGCAGAGGTTGCAGCTCCAAGTGGCTTGGAGAAGAACAAGGTGTCTCTGAGCACTGGTTGCCAAGAGAACCACAGACGGCTGTGAGCATTGCAGAACTCCCGTGGTGAGTAGGTTCTAAGACACACCTGAACATGAAAGAGGAAAGAGGGAAGAAACAGAAGTAAGACATCACCACTCACAGTATCCATGAATTAAAATTAACTCGCTTTTAGTTAGCACAACCCAACTTTCTGGCTTGGGTTCCAACCCAAATGTTTTTGACAAAATGGAAAAGATGTGCCTAAAATGTAATGGAAACTTCTCAAATCTTAATGCATTTCAAGTTCATGGGAGTAATTTTGTGACCAAATTGTGTTACCACTTTTTGCCAATAATTATTTTCCTAAGGAAAAGTTCTGAATTACATTGGGACTGATAAAAATTGGTTTGTATTATTGTGTTTAAAAACTGTTTTACGCTGTCTGACAGTTGTTTAATAATAGTTTGAGCTTTTCATCTGCAATATTTGGAGAATTTGTACAAAGAACTATTCTAAAATAACAGTAGTTCTGGACAGTTGAGCCAAGAATTTTCTTATTTAAATCTCCTCCAGTATTAACTCTCTGAACAAACACATGAAATTTTTTAAACTTTCTCTTACATGAAAAAACAAATACATTGCTGAACAAGATGAATCTTTAAATTAAGTCCACTATAAAAGAACTTGTAACTTCTTTTATCCTAAGAACTATAGTTTGCAGTGCTGTTTACAATTACTGCTGAAACCTTCAGAAGAAGTCGAAAGCCAGTTTTTAAATATATCATTAGAAGAACATGTGGAAGAAATCCCAAGTCCAAAGATCAATATCCTATAATGCTGAAATGTTCTGCTGAGTGCATATACTGTAAAGAAGTTATCTTAGACTCTCCACTGAGAAATATGACCGTCTTTCCAAAAATTTGCTGCGTTCACATGGATTAAAGTATGTGGTTTTGTGTGTCCTCACTCCAGTCCTTTAAAGCCAGCAATGCCAAACTAGCAATTTCCTTCAAATAACTCTGATATGAACACCTGCCATTGAGAACAATGGTTCTCAAGAGCCACTTCATACCATGATACTTCTAATCAAGTTAGCTATATATTTTCATGGTAGTTATCTTATATTTATCTTTAAAGGAAAAAAAACAAGCACTGTGGTAGAGATGGTTGTGATAGGAGTATGGGGTGGAGAAAAGATTTAAACATAGTTTACTCTCTTTTCCTTCTTTAAAAGCCTCTCTTAGAGACAGACCCTCTAATCGTCAGCTTCTAAGAACAGATAACAGTAATTATATCATCTATACGCAGTTCATTTAGTTGCACAACTCTCACTTCAGCCCAGAGGAAAGAGAAGGCTTGCCAAGTACCTAGAATACAAAATATTCAGTCTATATTTCTCGGGAGGGAGGGAGGGAGGGAGGGAGGGAGGGAGGAAAAACCACTGCTGATCTGAATTGCTGAATTATCTTTGTCTTTCAAATATGTTTCAAATGTAATATAGAAGACGGACTTTAAAATGATGCAATTTCTCTCTCTCTCTCTCACACACACACACACACAAAGACAAAACAGTGACTGTTCCATATAGAAAGTTTACTCCTATCAGCTTTCAACCAATTACTCTAGATAGTCCAGAAAACAGATAAGATCAGAGTTGATGGAACTGCCCAAAGAATGCCTATCCCTTTCTCCAGAATACCATGCTCTGACTCATTGGGTGTCTTGTGTGGAGAATTATGCTTCCTGTATTTGCACACACCTCAGAAATCTCATACTTCTATCTATGCCAGCTCAGCTTTTGCCTACTTGATGCCCTCCAGATGTATTGGTTTACAACTTTTATGGAGAATGATGGGATTAGTAGTTAGGACTTCCCTCAGGTTGGGAAGGTCTAATCAGAGGAGAAACTGTTCCAATTTATCACTCTTCCATTCTTCCCTTTTTAGATCAAATCAAGTTGTTACCATAACTGACTAATCTTCCTCCTAAATTATTCCTTGTGCAAACAACCTCCTTGTGCAAGCAGTGAACAATCACATCCTTTTTGATGCCCAGGAGTATCATAACTCCACCTTTCTTCTTGTCTCAATCAAGGAGACAACACAAACAACAACAGAAGGGAAAGTAAAATGTCTCAATAGTTTATTCCAGAGTCCCAATAATACATGGTTATTGGAAACACTAATTTGATTTGCTTTTATTGTAAATCTTAATAGTTTTGCATTTTAAAATCAAAACATATAGAAATATTCAAAATTTGCATTCCTGCAAATTTTATTACTCACTACCTAATATGAATATCTGTAAAAATAATTATTATAGTATTTACAAAAACATGTAAATTCAGCAAAGCTCATATGAATATAAATGAATATATTCATATGAATATAAATGTAAGGAGAAATGGACACATATTAATTTTTTAAAGGAACTTTAAAGAGTTCACAAGATGTAGCAATAGAGAAAACAATTTAAAAATTGATAGAAACAATTATCGATTTCTCTGTGTCAGTTTAAATTTTAAACAGAACCAAAATATGCTGCTTATGAGATACATTACTTTCTATTTATTTGGAAGGAGAAACTATCCATTTTCTTTCTTACTTTACCCTTCAAGATCCTATTATGAAAATATAAGTACAGCAGAAGAAATTGGGACTACTATTAAGTTTGATAGATTTTCAGTAAACTGTTGAAGATTGTTTTTATCCCAGTTACTAATCATGATTGGGATTTTGCATGATTACATTAACGACTAACATCTCATCTGCAGTGTTCCTTTCCAATTTTATTTTTATTTATTAAATTTATATGCCACCTGTTTCAATATCTAACTCTGAGTAGTGGCTCTGGGCAGCTTAAAATACAATATTTTCTTTGTGTATTCAGAAATTATCCCTTTTCTCCAATTTATTCCCTGGGACATAATCCCAAAGTGTGGGATTATGTGGCAACTGATAGCAAGTTTATTTCATTTATTTTATTTTTCTTCCTTTATGAAATTCTGGAAACTGTACTTGTGATGTAATGGTGGCAATGACTGTATTAAAAATTATCACCATGACGAATAAAAACTTAAAATATAAAAGAGCTGCTTTGCTGAAAAAGCTGGTCATTTGCTGAAATGACCAGTCTTATTTTTGCTTTTCAGAACTGCCCTATAAATATTTGATTAGCGTAAACTGACATTCTCTAGTGGAGTTCTAAGATAACTCTCTGATGGGAAGAATCCAGACCAATAATAGAACCACTTGCCTCTGAAAGATTTTTTTTAAAGCTCATATCTGCTTAAAATTTGCATGCTCTTATATTACATACATACATGCAACCAGGAAGTTATTTAATAGACATCTCCTTAACCTTGTGACTTGTGCACCTTTTCAGTCTGCTACCCAAGCCTTATCATGTTGAGATGCAATTTAAAGTTTGTTCTTTTCCTTTTTATAGTTAATTTTTAAACTGATCTGAAACTGGGAAATCCTTCTGAAAAAGAGGATATATGGTCACCCCACTATTAATGCATCACTATCAAACTACTATTTGGAGAGTAGTCACACATGTCACACTCTGCAACTGCTCTAATACAACTGGGAAATGTAGAGTAGGATATTACATAACACCATAAGTTTGAAACCATTGTCCAGTAAGAGAAATGGAGTCTTCTGCAATATGAGAATGAAGATTGAAAGATAAAGACAATGATCCTTTATTGGAAAAATTCAGAATACAGAAGAATAAATTCTTTACCAATTAAATACTATAGATTTTATAAAGGTATTGAATTCTGTTTGGCTTGTAAATATGGCATAATCATACATAAGCATAACTTGAACTCTCCTTCACGGATTACTGCCTTGTCGTGGCGAAGGGGCTTGCGTAACTCAATGAAGCTATGAGCTATGCCGTGCAGGGCCACCCAAGATGGACAGGTCATAGCAGAGAGTTCTGACAAAATGTGATCCACTGGAGAAGGAAATGGCAACCCACTCCAGTATCTTTGCCATGAAAACCCCATGGACAGTACCAAAAGGCAAAAAGATATGATGCTGGAAGATGAGCCCCTCAGGTCAGAAGGTGTCCAATATGCTACTGGGGAAGAGCAGAGGGCTAGTACTAGTAGCGCCAGAAAGAGTGAAGCGACTGGGCCAAAGCCGAAAGGACGCTCAGCTGTGGATGCATCTGGTGGTGAAAGGAAAGTCCGATGCTGTAAAGATCTTTTCTCCATAGGAACCTGGAATGTAAGATCCATGAATCAAGGCAAGCTGGACATGGTCAAACAAGAGATGACAAGATTGAATATCGACATCTTAGGAATCAGCGAACTAAAATGGACAGGAATGGGTGAATTTAACTCAGATGACCATCAGGTATACTACTGTGGGCAAGAATCCCTCAGAAGAAATGGAGTAGCCTTCATAGTCAATAAAAGAATAGGAAAAGCAATACTGGGATACAATCCCCAAAATGACAGAATGATCTCAGTGCGAATCCAAGGCAAACCATTCAATATCACAGTAGTCCAAGTCTATGCCCCAACCACTGGTGCTGAAGAGGATGAAATTGACCGGTTCTATGAAGCCCTACAGCACCTTATAGAATCAACACCAAAAATGATGTCCTTATCATCATGGGGATTGGAATACTAAAGTAGGAAGCCAAAAGATAACTGGAATAACAGGCAAGTTTGGCCTTGGAGTACAAAATGAAGCAGGGCACAGGCTGATAGAATTTTGTCAAGAGAATACGATGGTTATAGCAAACACTCTTTTCCAACAACCCAAGAGACGGCTCTACACATGGACATCACCAGACGGTCAACACAGAAATCAGATTGACTATGTGCTCTGCAGCCAAAGATGGAGAAGCTCTATACAGTCAGTAAAAACAAGACCAGGAGCTGACTGTGACTCAGATCATGAGCTTCTCGTTGCAAAATTTAGGCTTAAAAAGAAGAAAGTAGGGAAGAACACTAGGCCACTCAGTTATAAACTAGATCATATCCCTGATGAATATACAGTAGAGAGAGGTACAGAAAAAAAAAACATAGATTTAGGAATATAGATCTGATAGACAGAGTTCCATTCGAACTATGGAGACGGAGTTCCACTCAGTGTACCAAGAGGTAGCAAACTAAGAACCATCCCAACGAAAGAATGCAATTAAAAGCAAAATGCTTCTGAGGACGCTTTGCAATAGCTGATGAAGAAAAAAACAAAAGGGGGAAGTGAAAGGCAGGAGAAAGAGAAAGATACACCCAATTGAATGCAGAATTCCAGAGAATAGCTAGAAGAGATAAGAATGCCCTCTTAAATGAACAGTGCAAAGAAATAGAAGAAAACAATAGAATAGGGAGAACCATAGATCTCTTCAAGAAAATTGGAGATATGAAGGGAACGTTTCATGCAAAATGGGCATGATAAAGGACCAAAATGGCAGGGGCCTAACAGAGACAGAAGAGATTAAGAAGAGGTGGCAAAATTACACAGAAGAACTATATAAGAACGAGCTTAGCTGATAACCATGATGGGGTGGTCACTGATCTCGAGCCAGACATCCTAGAATGTGAAGTGAAATGGGCCTTAGGAAAGCTGAGCAACAACAAAGCTAGTGGAGGTGACAGTATTCCAGCTGAGCTATTCAAAATCTTAAAAGACGATGCAGTAAAAGTGCTACACTCAATTTGCCAGCAAATTTGGATAACTCAACAGTGGCCACAGGATTGGAAAAGGTCAGTTTACATTCCAATTCCAAAGAAAGGCAATGCCAAAGAATGTTCAAACTATCGCACCATTGCACTCATTTCACATGCAAGTAAAGTTATGCTTAAAATCCTACAAGCTAGACTCCAGCAGTATGTGGTTCGAGAACTTCCAGAAATACAGGCAGGATTTCAAAGAGGCAGAGGAACTAGAGATCAAATTGTCAACATACGCTGGATCATGGAGAAAGCTAGGGAGTTCCAGAAAAACATCTACTTCTGCTTCATTGACTATGCTAAAGCCTTTGATTGTGTAGATCACAACAAATTGTGGCAAGTTCTTAAAGAGATGGGAGTACCGGACCATCTTATTTGTCTCTTGAGAAACCTATATGCGGGTCAAGAAGCAACAGTGAGAACTGGACACAGAACCACTGATTGGTTCAAAATTGGGAAAGGAGTCCGGCAAGGCTGTATTCTGTCGCCCTGCCTATTTAACTTATATGCAGAGCACATCATGAGAAAGGCAGGGCTAGATGAATCAAAAGTTGGAATGAAGATTGCCGGGAGAAATATCAACAACCTAAGATATGCAGATGATACCACTCTAATGGCAGAAAGTGAAGAGGAACTAAAGAGCCTCTTGATGCGGGTGAAGAAGGAGAGTGCAAAAGTTGGCTTGAAACTCAACATTAAGAAAACCAAAATCATGGCATCTGGCCCTCTCAATTCCTGGCAAATAGATGGGGAAGAAATGGAGGTAGTGACAGATTTTATCTTCCTGGGCTCCAAGATCACCGCAGATGGGGACTGCAGCCAGAAATTAAAAGATGCTTGCTCCTGGGGAGGAAACCTACAGCAAATCTAGACAGCATACTAAAAAGCAGAGACATCACCCTGCCAACAAAAGTACGTATATTCAAGGCCATGGTTTTTCCAGTTGCAATGTATGCTGTGAAAGTTGGACCATAAGAAAGGCTGAGCGCAAAGAATTGAGGCCCTTTGAACATGGTGCTGGAGAAGACTCCTGCAAGTCCCCTGGACTGCAAGGCGATCAAACCGGTCAGTCCTAGAGGAGATCAACCCTGACTGCTCTTTAGAAGGCCAGATCCTGAAGTTGAAACTCAAGTACTTTGGCCACCTAATGAGAAGGAAGGACTCACTGGAGAAGAGCCTAATGCTGGGAAAGATTGAGGGCAATAGAAGAAGGGGACGACAGAGAATGAGGTGGCTGGATGGAGTCACTGAAGCAGTAGGCGTGAGCTTAAATGGACTACCAAATGGTAGAGGACAGGAAGGCCTGGAGGAACATTGTCCATGGGGTCATGATGGGTCGGACATGACTTCGCAACTAACAACAACAAACTTGAACTATAGGATTATCCTGTAAAGATTAATTTAGATAGGTGAGTCCTCTCAACCAATCGTCTGGAGAAGTCTTACAATGTCAAATTCTAACTTCCTGAAAAGCGTGTATTTTAGTCAGAGGTGAAATCATCCTAGATTTACATCACTGATAGAAAGATCAGCTTTGCAAAATAAAACTTTGTGCAATACATCAATGTTTCTCAACTTCAAGAGCTTTAAGATGAGTGAACATGAACTCCCAGCATTCCCCATCCAATATGCTGGTTGTGGAGTTTGGGTGGAATGGGACAACTCGCCACGGCCAATTCACCACATCCATCTTGCCACAATCAATTCATTGCAGCCAACTTGCCGCAGAACAACTTGCCATGGCCAACTCACCACAGGACAATTCAATAATCCAGTTTAATTATTTAAAATAATTAAAACATTATTTAAATTTTTGTCATTCAATTTCATTTCGTCCTGCCTTAAGCATCCTTTCTTTAATGATTCTATTCCACCATTTCTTCAATATTAGTGTAACTCTTATCCTACAGCGAGTTGTCCTGTGGCAACTTGGCTGTGGCGAGTTATCCCATGGCAAGTTGGCCGTGGTGACTTGGTAGCGGTAAGTTGGCCGGGGCAAGTTGGCTGTGGCAGTTAGAGACCCAGTTAGAGAGTTCAAAACACATCTTAAAGTGGTTGAGGTTAATAAACACCACAATACTGAAAGCCCTATTCAGCATTTTGTAGGCAATCCTGTTCATTTAGGAACTTCCCTTCATTTGCAGGGAATTGAACTAGGAATTGCTACTAGGAGATATATAATATTTACTATATAAACCTAATTTGCTTTTGAGCATCTTTTAATGCCACTAATAGAAATAGCTATTTAATGGAAAGAGAACAGAGCTCATCCACGCAAGCATTTTATCCTGATTATATAGTATTACTTCTCTTGGTGTCACACAAAATAGTCCTTCACCTAATCTTTTCATATTTTTCCTTTCTATATTTTTTCTCTTCTGTTTTCTTGTTTTTTTCTCCAAACCATTTATATGATAGTTTTGTTTTGTTGCCCACCCATCCACTCAATCAAACTTTCTTGTTGTTACTGACTAATGTGCATTACAATATTGCACCATTATCAAACACCTAGCTGGAGAACTGCTAGCATTAGCAATCAAAAGATATTGTACAATCAGATTGTCTTTTCCTCTCTTGGAAAATTTTATACAGAATTGGGAAAAGATGGGTGAGTTACAAGTGCAGAGTAATATGATCTTGTAAATTTTTCTGAATACTAGATCATTTTTTTAAAAAAAATGCTTGGAAGAGTCTTATGACTCTTAATGGTGGAATTTATTTTGAAGCAATAAAAATCTGTTTCACAGTATTTTCCCTACTTTCTCTTTGACCTCTTGCAAATGGAAAAAAGTTAGAAAATAGAAAATTCATGGCTATATTCTTTTTTTATTTTGCTAAGGCCACAAAAGTGCACAATTGTGAATAATTGGACAATATTTTGTGCCACTCTAGAGATAGATATACTATACATTCAACAGAATTTAAAGATGCTACCTGAAATGATAAAACAAAGAGGGAGTAGAAGTATGGATAAAATTGAATTCTATCAAAAAGTGAACTTCTCAGGAACCCAATCTGCATTTCCGCACAGCTGATAAAGGACAGATACCATTATCAGAAAAGATATTTATCTGAAACAGTAGTAAAATATTTTAAGGACAAATTATTATTTTGTATGATTTTAAGCAAAAAACATTTTCTAAAAGCTTAATATTCATAGAACATTATCTTTGAAATAGGCCCTTGCAATTACAATTATCATGTGAAAGATAATTTATAGAATCAATATTTTCAATTTGACAATGATTTTTCTAGTCTAGAAGAGTTGCAGTTTGCCTGTTCTACCACAGGCTGGAAGATGCAGTTGCAGATTATGCAGAGATATGTCTGATGATAGGTAGTCTGTTCCTTTTTTTTACTTTTCTGATTTTATAGTTATGATTTTGTTTTTTATTTTGAAGTTTCTAATTTTGTTTATGACTATGGTCTCCTACGAACAGAAAATATTCCAATGACTGATTTACTGTAATCATATTACACTTCATATTGATTAGAAAATGCAATCCGTGAAATTTTAAGCATTAATATAAATCATCAGCAAAACATCAGCATATTTTCTCAGATAATATTACTAAGACATTATTTCACCAATATAACAGTTCTTTGAAAAAAGCATATTTATTTGAGATGTATATGATATATAAGTATGTCATGTTGATCACTTTATTTAAAAAATATTACCCACCATACCCAAAGGTTCCATTTGGATTATATAATTATTCTTGTTGTGTTTGTTTACAATCAAGAAAATTATATAAAATGCAATTATTAGGGATTTGTTTTTATGTGTTTTTACTGCTGTGGTTCTGTTTACGAAGTTTATGTTTTGTTTTAATTACGTTGCAACCTGCCCACAGCCTTCAAGGTAAGGTGTGATAAAATTCTCTAAAATATCTTCTATGTCCTGTTGTAAATTAAGGTTAGTCTGCTTAGAAAAGATAATCTCTAAGAAGATTGGATTGGTGGCTATTCTATGCTTGCACTCCTTCCATTAGCACCAAATCCCCAAGTTATGAGTATCTTCTATACTGGGTGGCTAATAGCATTTGGAACAAAACAAATCTACTAAGAAACAAGTCTTACTTTGTTCACTGGGCTTACTGCCAGTACATTTGCATGAGATTAAAGTCTCAACAAGACTATGGCCTTAATGTATTACTTTTATTAATTTTAATCAACTAAAACCGATTGATCAGGCAATAGAAAGTTGTTAAGAAAGTACATATAAAATATCATGCATATTAACTGGTGTCTTACTTTATATTTACTTAAACTAAGCTTCAAGGATAGAAAGATAAAAATCTAAAAAAGAGTCATTCATTATAAGCACAACAAAAACTCATATTTAGCCACTTATGCCCCATTAATTTTTAAACTGCAAAACAGATTTACTATGAAAAGATATGATAGTATCGTAAAAGTCCCATTATCAAAAGTGTTTAGTGATACTAACCCCGTGTGTGTGTGTGTGTGTGTGTGTGTGTGTGTGTGTGTGTGTGTAGGATGCCTAGTCCGTACAACTACTTTAAAAAAAAGGTATATACTAAATAATATCTATTAACTAATGTAAACTATTGAATATTTGTTTCTTATAAAAATTATAAGCTAATCAACTACAAATATACAACAATATGATATTCATGTGAAAGATAGGACAACTTCTAAAGAAAATGCACTCAATGCATAAACAAAGCTTTTTTTTTTAATGAATCAAAGACATGCAAGCAATTCTGTTTTCATTATGGCACTTGAGTTTTCCAGAAGGAAGACACAGTAATAAAGTAATCTCCCAGGTGGACACATACAATTTTGAAAATTGGTTTAAGATAGTGTTATTTCACCTCAAAGAACCATAAAACAATCTCTTCTATTTATTTGAATTAAAAATTTAGCATATTTTTTTCTAATTATCATGCAAAAACATATTCAATCTGAAATACCTTCTTCAGAAGGCCAATTAAAAAAAATGCAAAACTTGTATATTAGATGAGTAGATTTAATTCCCCCCTCAATAAATATTAAGGCAAAACCAAATAAAATTTAAGGTGGGGAAGCACCTCAGATGGAAATTAGCAATTTTGTCCCAGAAAAATCAAAGTGTCTTCACTTAGTTACAATTTTCTGTAATTCTTTGGAGGAATGGCAATTCATTTGGGATAAAACATGTCAATTTAGGGAACATGATTCTTTGCCTGGCTTTATTTTTAATTTACATATTTTATTAAATGAAGACAAGTTTATTCAGCATTTAGAATGAGATCTTGAATTATTAATTTAAAATACATTCAAGGCATCTGTTGTAATCCATCTTAATTAAATTGCAAGAAAGAATCTGGAATGGATTTGAGGAGACTTTTTTAGCCTCCCTGACACAATGTTCGATCGATCGATCTATCTATCTATCTATCTATCTATCTATCTATCTATCTATCTATCTATCTATCTATCTATCTATCTATCTATCTATCTATCTATCTATCTATCTATCTATCTATCTATCTTCTATCTATCATCTATCTATCTATCTATCTATCTATCTATCTATCTATCTATCTATCTATCTATCTATCTATCTATCTATCTATCTATTTATCTATCTATCTATCTATCTATCTGATTTTTATCCTGCCTTTAGTACTTTATAAGTAACTCATGGCAATAAAATGCCCAATACTATTTCCTCTATTTCCCCCACAACATCAACACTGTGAGGTAAGTTGGGCTGTGAGACTGTGACTGGCCCAATATCATCCAGCTGGCTTTCATGCCTATAACTATGTCATAGTCTCTATGTCAGCACCTTAACAACTATATCAAACTGCCTCTTTTTCTTAATTAGACTAAAGTGAAAACTACTATAGACATTCACATTTTGAGTATATCCTGTTAGCAGTAATTCTGCTCTACTATGTTGGCATTTTCATGCACAATATTTTATCCTCAGCTGTAAGCTGAGGGCATATACCAGTTCACTATCTGATTTTTTTTCATATAAACCATGCTGCACTTCAATGGTTAGATGGCCTAGACATTGGTATTTGAACATGGATCTTACTAACATTTATATTTTATTGTGTGCTACTAATCTAGATGAAATGTTAATATATCTTGCCAGTTCATGTATGATATCCCATATGTTAAATAAATAAACATGCTCATTAAAAAGATTTAATCCTTACCATTCTTCATAGGGATTTTTTAATGTTAAGAATTCTATTTTTGTTCCCAAGCTATTGTCTTTCATTTTCTTTGATAGTAAAATTGACCATGGAAGTTTCATTTTCATTTAAGTAATATTTCTAGGGAAAAACTGGTAGAAACAGGATTACTTCCCCTTTGGGCACCTCAGTTGCAAGTTTAATTTACCTAAAACTACATTCTTTTATCCTCCATTTAACCCCCTATATCATCTGATATTTTGTTCTTGATATTTTATCATAGCCCTAAGGCTCAATTTCAGTATGATATTTACAGATAAAGTACTTACTTGTTTAAATTGTTCATTGAACTCCCATTCTATTCAGAGGCATGCATCAATTGTGCACCCATTATTAATACTCCAGATATTTGGGTGGATATGTTGTCTGGTGTGCCAAAATTGTATACTGGATAACAAGTGTAATGAACACATTTAAAGTAAGAGTTGCATGAAACCAGCATGGCTGCATAACGAACTCTCTGATAAATTGAAAGACAAAAAGGACAAGTATAAAAAGTGGAAAGAGGGGCACATAACTAATGCAGAATATCAGCAAATAGCCTGAGCCTGCAAAGACGAAGTGAGGAAAGCTAATGCTCAAAATGAACTAAGGCTTGCGACAAAAGTCAAAAATAACAACAACAAAAAAAAGCTTCTTTCAACAGGTAAAAAACAAGAAAAAGGTTAAGGAAATGATTGGTCCATTAGTGGGAGAAAGTGGCAAGAAGGTGACAAGCAAAAGGGAGAAAGCAGAACTACTTAACTTGTTTTTTGCATCCATCTTTACACAAAGAGAAAAAACAGTCCAATCTATCAAAAACAGTACCATAAAAACAGATTAGAAACACAAGTTAAAATAGGCAAGAAAATGGTAAGAGAGCACCTGTCCACCTTAGACGAGTTCAAATCACCGGAACCAGATGGATTACACCCCAAGGTTCTGAAGGAACTGGCAGATGTGATCTCAGAACCTGAACTATATCTTTCAAAGCTCCTGGAGCAATGGGAAACTACCAGAGGACTGGAAAAGAGCTGATGTAGTTCCCATCTTCATGCCAGACAAATATTATTGCATTCTTTGACCTTGTGACAAAATTAGTCACCTGGAGGAATGCTGTCAATATAATTTACTTGGACTTCAGTAAGGCATTTGATAAAGTAGACCACAACCTACTACTTGATAAGACAGAAAAATGTGGGTTAGACAGCATCACCACCAGATGGATTCGGAGCTGGCTAACTGGCTGTACTCAGCATGTGGTCCTCAATGGAACTCCATCTACATGGAGGGAAGTGGGTAGTGGAGTGTCCCAGGGCTCTGTTCTTGACCCAGTGCTCTTCAACATCTTCATCAATGATTTGGATGAGGGGATAGATGGGGAACTCATCAAATTTGCAGATGACACCAAGCTGGCTGGAATAGCCAACACTCCAGAAGACAGGCTTAAGATACAGAAGGATCTTGACAGACTTGAACATTGGGCGCTATCTAACAAAATGAAATTCCATGATGAAAAAGTAAGGTTCTACATTTAGGCAAGAAAAACCAAATGCACAGGTACAGTATAAGTGGTACCTTGCTCAATAGTAAGTAACTGTGGGCGGGATCTCCGAGTCCTAGTGGACAATCATTTAAATATAAGCCAGCAATTTGCTGCAGCTGCCAAAAAAGCCAATACAGTGCTAGGCTGCATTAACAGAGGGATAGAATCAAATTTAGGTGAAGTGTTAATACCACATTACAATGCTTTGGTAAGGCCACACTTGGAATACTGTATCCAGTTTTGGTCACCATGATGTTGAGATGTTGAGACTCTAGAAAGAGTACAGAGAAGAGCAACAAAGATGATTAGAGGACTGGAGGCTAAAACACATAAAGAACAGTTGCTGGAATTGGGTATGTCTAGTTTAATGAAGAGAAGGACTAGGGGTGACATGATAGCAGTGTTCCAATATCTCAGGGATTGCCACAAAAAAGAGGGAGTCAAGCTATTCTCCAAAGCACCTGAAGGCAGGACAAGAAGCAATGGATGGAAACTAATCGAAGAAGAAACAACCTAGAACTAAAGAGAAATTTTTTGACAGTTAGAACAATTAATGAGTGGAACAACCTGCCTCCAGAAGTTGTGAATGCTCCAACACTGGAAGTTTTTAAGACGAGATTGGACAACCATTTGTCTGAAATGGTATAGGGTTTCCTGCCTCAGCCGGGGGTTGTGCTAGAAAACTTCCAAGGTCCCTCTATTATTATTGTTATTATTTTATAAACCAGTGCTTTACTTTTATTTAATACATTTATATGGCTGCCCATTTCACGGAATGTGACAGTGCCTGGGCAGTATACAACCAAATATTAAAACAATGTCAAAACTATTGTGACATTTTCTTAAATGCCGTTATATTATACATCCAACTCAGTTAATAGTTTACCTACCTTCCGGGAATTTCCTTTTCTACATTGTACGTGCTGTTTGACCACATCACCATCTGATCTTCCCCTATGTCACTTTAGTATATACGTTTTTTGTCAATCATCTTGCCTAGATTTCTGTTATTGTTTTCTTGCATATTAAAATAATTTTATTCTTCTTGGTCTTTCCTTGACAGACTTTAAACTTTTTTATTCTTTCCTACATTTCATTACCAAAATCTTTTAGCTCTCTGTCATTTAGTTATATCATAGTACAGTTCTCTCTAGATTTTCTTTAACTGGATAGGTTAAATGTCAAAAGTCCAAGCATTAATTGGCCATTTTTTGAGTTACATTATAGTTTCTTCAATTTCCTCTTACATTGTCTTCTTCCTCTTTCTCTACTTCCTCTTTTTCAAACTCTACTGCTCTCAAGCCATCCATTAACATCAGTGTTATACTTTCTTACTACTGGTCATTAGGATTACCTGTGAATGTTTTATTGACTTAAATGAAGGACAAGATGGTGCTTTGTTTTTCATTCTTTGAAGAAAGAATAACAATACTGAATGGGTGAATTTTACTACAACAGCAATGGAGAAAACAAGCCTCAGAGAATTTAGAAAATAAGAAGCAAGTTAGGACATCACTTTGAAGTCTCTTCCAAAATCTCTCTTACCTGCCCAATAAAATAGATTTCTATTGTATACCTTTTGTGCTTCAGAATTTGTTTTGTTGGTAATTCAGCTTTAATGTGACTGCTTATTAGATCTGAGGTACTGATTTGGGGAAGGCATTGGGGAACTTGTTTACAAGTCTGTCCATCATTATGAAACTTCTTCACTCATTATCAGAATTAAGTTATACACACACACAAATATGTGTGTGTGTGTGCATGTGTGTGTTAAAAGCTGAACTGAAAATATCAGTTATATATCTCATCCATAGGAGGAAGAACTGAATTTCCCAGTTTTGGAAAATCAATGGATCTAAGCATTAAAAATATGAAATCTAACTTCTTTGATTTAACTCTATTTCATCCATCAAAAACGATTAAAAACACTTATAGTTTTTTATTTCAAATCAGTACAAATTAATATAGGAAGAAATTTTCTTTTTACTGTCCTAATATGTTGCTGAATTATATTCCTAAAACATGTAATTTGTCATCTCTGAATCGACTGTCAATTTTGGGGTACAACAAAGAAGATAATTCTATATCATTAAAAATTAAATCACTCTCATTTTAAGGAATGAATTCAGGATGAGTTTGTTATCCATTTCTGAAAAGTTTTGTGTTATAAAAAATAAGGAGATAACTCAGTACACTGCTACATGCCCTAGATTTAATATAAACAACTTAATTAATTCCATGTAGGTATTTATATTTATTAGATTTTTCTTAATTAATTAAGGGGGAGTTGGTTATGTTTAGTTCATTTAATTATTGCAAGATATTTATTAAATTTATATGGTGCCCATTTCACTGTCAGGAAACTCTAGGCAGGCATACAATTTTATAAAACAGTAATATAAAATAATTAGAACATAAAACATTAAAAATATAAAGCATTATTTAGTTTTTTCCTTTGCTGAATAATCACTAATTAATATATATTGGGTTTTTTTGTATTTCACAATTTTAACAAATAAAATTAATGATTAAAATTTGGTATATTAATTGCATAGCGATATATGTGACATTCATGTTCTTTTGCCACATTATAAACTTTTGCATATTCATCCAACAATACAAAAAAATGGAAGAAAAGATGAAAGAGTATTCTTTTTATCAAATTGAACGAGACTACTTTAAAATATATATAAAAAAAGGTTTTGCACCCGAGAATTGTCTTTAAAAAGACAGTCATCAGTAGGCTTCAGGAGAGCTAGAACTTTTTTTTTAATGCAGCCTTCTATATTTTAGTCAGTGCTTAAATGGCAAATATTATTCCCTTCCTTTCCTGACCCTTCCCAACTGCCACTCAGTTTGCATCAAATGCATATTTGTACTGTTAGCATCTGTCTCCATCAACGTGCTGAAATAAAGTTGCAGCAGCATAAAATAAATGGAATGCTTTTCTTTCAGGCAAACATATCTGTCAATCTTGTATTTCTGTATCACTTCCACAACCCATGAAGAGAACGTCTTGAATTTTTTCAATAGATTCTAACCTGGAGCTTTCTTTGTTTTCCTTTCAGTTTTAAAATCAATTTGGAAAACTACACCAGTGTATTAAATTCATCTTATGATATCAGTGTATCACTTTCATTCATTTATCTCATTTTTAAAAAAGCTTCTTTTGCAAAATTCATCTCATTCAGGCACATAAATGTTAGAGTACTATATTTTGTATGTATGTATGTCATTCTTTCATTCAACCCTTAGTCAACCATCTGCTTGTATCTGTTCTAACACTCAATTTCTCCATCAGGCAATTCATATAAAGCCTGCAAGCAATCCTCTATAGGTTGACTAAAGTTCTTTTAAGTCAGTTTTGAAAGGGGGGGGGAGAGAAGGTTATTTGTCTAGAGACTCATTTTCTTGAGCTAGACGGCCCTCTAAAATCTTACATAAACATGTAAATAAACAAAAATTTTATGGGGTGCGAACTGCATTTGGTTCTTCAGCGGCATTCTGAAGACCAAAATATCAATTATTATTTATTAAATTTGTTTGCCGCCCATCTCGTCACAAGGCACAAGGGATGAATACAGGTAATCCTTGATTTGTGACCACAATTGAACCCAACATTTCTGTTGTTAAGGAACACAGTTAAGTGAGTTTTGCCCCATTTTATGACCTTTCTTACCATACTTGTTAAATGAATCATTGGAGTTAAGTTAGTAACACAACTATTAAGTGAATCTGGCTTCCCCATTGACTTTGCTTGTCAGGTTGCCAAAGATGATCATATAACTCCAGGACACTGCAACTCTAATAAATATGAGCCAGTTGCCAAGTGTCTGAATTTTGAACACATGGTCATGGGGATGCTGCAAAGGTTGTAAGTGTGAAAAATGATCATAGATCACTTTTTTCAGTGCTGTAACTTTGAACAATCACTAAACGAAAATGATTGTCAGTTGAGGACTACCTGTACATGCAGAATAAAAATTATATCTGACTTCATTAAGGTAAATGTAAATGCTGGAATTCTTAATCTGAATTTTATTTTGATCTGAATGAGTAAAAGTAGGCTGAAAATAGAATCCTTGGAAACCACAACTGGTACAAAATGCAGTAGCTTGTAAGAGCCGTGGTGGTGCAATGGTTAGAATGCAGCATTGCAGGCAAAGTCTGCCCACTGCCAGGAGTTCAATCCTGACCAGCTCAAGGTTGGCTTAGCCTTCCATCCTTCCAAGATCAGTAAAATGAGGATCCAGATTGTTCGGGCAATATCCTGACATTGTAAACTGCTCAGAGGGTGTTATAAAGCACCAAGGGGTGTGTGTGTGTATAAGTTTAAGTGTTATTGCTAGTGTATTCACTATTAGCAAATCCAGGTTGCTATAATCAAAGAAAATCTGTCTTACAGTTTGTCTACTGGTTTCAAGCCAATTGAAAACCCTATTTTTAGCCTACTGCTGTTATTTGATAGTTGCTATGGGTTTATAGTTTTTAATATCTTGGCTTATAATTTATTGGTTTTATGGATAGATTTTACTATTTCATGAAAGTTTTATTTCATTTTCCATAAACTGTCTAGAAACAGAAGACTAAGCAGCATATAAATATGGGTGAATAATTAATTAATGGCAGAGCTATTCTGAATAGCCTTTGCCAAACAAATGGACATTATGTATATTTTTTAATGGTAGAGTTTCATTTTTATTCTGATTTTAGGTTTTTATTATGTTTTCTGCTTTTATCATATGACCTATTGAGACACATTTTTTGAAACCAAATAATTTTTTTCCTTTAACATTAAAAGTAACATTTTGATAACTTCTGGAGGTCCTCTGAAGTCATATTCAAGACTATAAGGATCATATTCAGCCTTGGGACCTCTATCTTAAACCCAATTCAACTTATTCTCTCCATATGAAAAACAATGCCCAAGCATTTATAACTGCTTTTGCTTATACTCATCACAGTTACCTTATCTATTATAGCTGTCAAACTTTAGACTAATATTTCCTAAGTTGATTTGACTGGTCATGACATTTTGGGAGTTCAAGCCTGGAGAAAGATGTTTGATAATGAATACAAGTAATAACCTCATAAACTTTGTTCTCTCACCCTCCCACACATATATTTAAATAAGAGCTGCAGTTCATTGATCAGTGCCGCTGACTAAAGTTTTAATTGCAGATTAAATTTTGCTTCTCGTATAATTTGTATGGCTGCCAGTATGTAAACAGTAGTGGCTTTCCCTTTAAGTAGTTATGGCCACACACTTCAAAGAAAAAAGTATCCCTGCTCATCAGGAGTCTCAAAAACAGCATCTGAAGTTTGTAACATAGATTTCATCAATTAATTAAGCTTATTAAAAACTATGATGTTAATCTTTTAAAACAAGTCCCATATACCTTTGTTTATAACTCTAGTTGAAAAAGTACTTCAGTAAAAACTGAACCACAGTACTTATTTAATGCTAAACTGCCTACAGGTATTTGCTGAAATCAACGTAAAATTAGATTCTATGATAGAAATGGCACTTAGACTTATATCCGCTTCACAGGGCTTTACAGCCCTCTCTAAGTGGTTTACAGAGTCAGCATACTGCCCCCCAACAATCTGGGTCTTCATTTTACCCACCTCGGAAGGATGGAAGGATGAGTCAACCTTGAGCTTGTGAGACTTGAACTGCCGAACTGCTAGCAATCGGCAGAAGTAGGCTGTACGTACTGCATTCTAAACACTACGCCACCACGGCTCTTAATACTAATCACAGAAAGAAAAAGTATTTTCTTTGTTAGCTAAAACCCTTGGAATTATGTTCAAACTTTTCAAATCTACTTGTAATCCCATTTATACTTCTTAATCTGCAGAACAACTAAAGATCATTTTGTTGTAGCTATTTTTGTAGCAAAGTATTTAGATATTTAGACAAATATTTGCCCTTATAGCACAAAATCAAAATGTTTGAAATTTATATCAACATAACCCACAGCATTTACTTTTTGGAAGTCAGATGGAATAAGAGATCCATCTGGCAACCATAGCCTTTGGAGGTAAGGAATTGTATGTGTTTAGAACAATCTCCGCTTCAGAACAGATATTAGGTGGTATAGAACAAAGTGGGCAAAAAGCCAAAATCTGCTGGCAGATGCTTTTAATTTATTAGAGATTTCCAATTCCTGTTAACAGAAATATCTTTAAAAATTGAGTAACGTTTTAAAGGCATCCAAACATCTTCATCTTCCCCTTGTGATCTCCTCCCCAGAAATCCGCCAAAGAGAAATGTGCAACTTGAAATTAAAACTTAACTGCTACTTTCACCTCTTCATTGCCGTAATGGAGAATAGTTGGTGTAAACAAGAAGACACTTTGTGCAGAAGCATTATAACCTTTATTCATGTATTCAGAAAAAAAATCCTGGGCTCATATTCTTTAATTCTAGATGTATGTTTCCTACTCCATACTATTTGGAGGTTCTAATAAAAAACATATTAGCTTAAAATCTATTTGGCCCTGGTTAAAACTGAGCAAATATGGCTTTGCCACAAAATAAGTTTAGAATTGTGTTCAGGGAATGAATTTGGAGTGATACTAACAGAAAAATTGAAAAATGTGGACCAGATCTATTCAAATAAGCAGGATTGGAATCCTATTCACATCTATTTAAAAAAGAAGTATTTTTTTTAACCTCTGGATCCAAATAGATTATTTATATAAACATACATATAGGTTCTTGTTTCCTGTTTTATAGGTACTTAGGTGGTTCGTTGTTCTTGGTTCAGTTTGCCTGTTTTCATTTCATTTCAATTACCTTGAATCAAGTTACCTGCTTTGTAGACAGCAACTTGTCTCTTTCCTTAAAGCATCCACACTTACGCAGTTATAAAAATAACTGTAAAAAGCATCCAAAGCATTAACCCTATGACCAAACTGGTACATACAAAAATCTATATCGCCAAAAACTTGCATATCTAGCAACTGGCATTGGGATCAAAGAATTAATGTTTTAAATCACCCAAGCAATTTGCAATCTCCACTTAAAATGTTTAGGTCAGCTTTAGAAATGTGGCAAAGCAATACATTTAGATATAGTACATGATAAACCATATCAGTGTAGTGGGCCAAACTCTGTGCAGATTACTTTTTCACCATTGCTTTGATGAGTGAACCAACCTCAAACATTTGTCCATCATACATGTATCTTGACTTTGCTAAACAATTGGCCCAATTTTTATTACATAGTTTCAAAATAAAACTTTGGACAATTTACTTTAAAAGGACATTATTGAATAAAAGCATATGAAGCATATGAAAGATGTGAGCTATATAGCAATGACAACTATGATTCTTAAGGCTTAGAAAACAATTGTTTTATCATTAATGGAAATGAATAGAAATTTCTTTGGAATGGGAAAAAAATACCTTTTAAAAAGTGGGTCATGTTTCTGGATTACTAAATATGCATAAAACTAATACTAAATACTTCTTGATTTCAACATTATGTATTAAATTATTCTTTATGCGTGCTTAGAATATGTTTGAAAATGTATTACAAAAATTTCAAAAAAGAAAAAGAAAAATATTATAGATCATAGCATTGTGATATTTAAGCTGGTCTGTCAAAGAGAAAGAAACTCCTTTCCTTTTAAATCCATTTGAATTTTATACTGGAATAGGTAATAGGCACCCACACACGCACACTCCGTTTTCACTCAAGGTTTATTCAGAAGTAGCTAATATTATATGTAGAATTATAATGATATTACATGTGGAAGTGCCTAATGTGGATGGTACCTATAGCAGAATCTGATTTTGGCTGTGAAAATGGCCCAATGATGAAAATGTTTTTTGCTTCCAAATGACTGGTCAAATTTGCTTCTATGGCTAAATACACATTCTGTGTGTGTATGTATGTGTATGTGTGTGTGTGTGTGCGCGTGCGTGCATGAAAGAGGCTAATCAGAATTCTCTTGTATCATGGACAGCTTTGCTTTACGAATCGATTAATTCTGAATGCTATAATGCAATGTCTACAATTATGGAAAGTTCACTAAATGAACAACTCACCTTCTTTCAATTTTAGTTTCGCTTCTCCAACACAGTGAAAATGCCACTGGACTGTGAACACCTGCAACTTGTTGCACAATACCATATCATCATTCTGATTAGAGCACAAAACCAACTGAAGAAGTACAAAATTTATGTGACAGCAATATGTTTTAATACGCTAAACTATTTTTTCTATTTTTGTTCAACTATTCTTAAGAGATTGCTCAGAAAATGTGACTTGCTAAAGATTAGAAAGTAAATCCCTAGAGGATATTTGCATAAAATCCAACAACCTATTTCATATCTTAACTCTAATCACTGGGACTCTCATACAATTCAGCTCTAAACTCTTCCTCAGAACTTAAGATCAATAGGATTACTTCCAGGTAAGTCTACATTGAATTCCAACATCAATTCTTGAAAAGTTTAAGGAAAGGGGACATCATTCATCACCAAGGTGAACATTGTTCCACACCAACAGAGTTGTTACAGGTTTAATATTAACATGAAGAAAAATATATATGTGGTAGAACTTCTTATCAAGTTTTCTAAAGAACCATCAGAAAGCCTCAGCATTTTTAAAGCACACTAGTAGGGTTTCTATGTGAGGCAGTTTTTCTGGGAAATCCAGGTTTTTTCCTTAGTTAGTTCAATGTTAATCTGGGGGTTGGTTTGTTAGTCTAATACAATTAATGGATACATTTCAAGAAAAACTTTTATTCAAAGAAAATTGGCGTAACTTGCAATTTAAAAAGTGAACAGTGAGTCACGAAATATCTAGTATAGCTTGTTTGCCAAAAGTAAACGACTGGTCTTCCAATCTCTGAATGCTCTATAGATAAATACTGCTGGTCTGATTAAACATTAGAATATGTTTGTAAAATTGGATGGTAGAAAGATGCGCAACATATAGATTTAATAAATAAATAAAAATAATACACACAAAGCATCATTAATGGGACGTGTATGGTTTCCGACAAGTAACAAGTTTGTTTGTTTTAAAAAAAGGGGGGGGGATAAAATTAAAAATAGAAGATGACAGGCATGACTATCTGAAGATTTGCTTCACTCACTACAAAGATATACAATAATTGGATATACAATAATTACTCAGCCGTAGCCATTGCCATCTCCCCCACAAATGATTTCGTAGGTTGCCCACAAATCTACACTGATCACAGTTGTAATATAAGAAAATATTTTATAGGTACCCCATTGAGAATCGAACATGCACAATGGCTCTCAATTTTCTTGATTTCTCTTCACTCCAGCAGCCATACCACAATGCAAAGAAAGCAAAGAGGACACTTCAGGCAGCCTCATGCCGAGCTCCATGAAGGAAACGTCAGGACAACAAACAGGATGAATACATGGGTACGTCTGCTAGGAAGTTTTCAGCCAAAGATAGATGGGAAACAATGGAAATTTTGCATTTGAACCATTACAACAATAATGGTTTACGAACCAGCAAAAAAATTTTTTTGCAAATTTCTAAGACTGCTTCATGACCCAAGATGATGAAATGATTAGAAAAATGAAAAGGAAAAGAAATGTTTTTTCTCCTTTTTTATGAATGGTTAATAATTCATAAAAAATGTATGACAAGAAATTTTTGGGAAACTGGAAACCTACACACTTAGTAGCTTGTTAGCCTTCAGTTGATCTAATGTATTGCCTGAATGTATAAATTCCCACTTCCCTTTCATTATCCATTGTGCCTGAGGTAAATGGAAGCTGCGTAACAGTACAAACTGTCTTCTCCATGAGTACTCAACATTAATTGTATTTAGGTTTTTTTATTATTATTCTGATATATCTTTGACCTAGCTATGGTTTCAGTGGTGCAAATCACTTAAGCTGGATTTCCATAATTCAAAGGAAAAAAAGACCTCCCTATTTCTCATCTCCCTATCCTTATGAAAGCATTTGCACCTTTTTGATATATCTTCCCCACACCTGAATAGTAATGGTCTATGGAGATTCTCAATCCAGGTCATGGTTGTTCCATTGTTCCAAAAGGCAACTGAACTTTCTTGGCTTTTGCTTCAAAAACCTTTTGCTAAACATTTTCAAGGAAAAAAACCAAGAAAGTCCAGCACCTTTGGATGGTAATTGCTTATCAATCACCCAGTCATAATTATTTTAGCCCCAATGCAGAGATTTAATAAAAGGCTTTCCGCAGAGCATTTATTATGCAAAAAAGTGCCTCAGTATTATTTTATACAATACAGAATATTAACCTTGTATTGATCATGTATGCATATTCAATTGAGAACCATAGTGAATCCTCTTTCCATAATACACATATTTTCAAATATCTGTTTCTCACACCCACAAATTACATTTGAGGATATATCACCAAGTATTTTTAAAGGGTGGTCCAGTTATTATAATTTGTTAAGTTGCAAGATTATTAGGATATAAATCTTGATAATGCAAACACAATCCTAATGGTAAGTGAGTTCTCCCAATTCCAAAGCCAGACACTATGTCAGAAACCAGTTCCTAAGATCAGAAAGCTTTTAATAATACAATGAAAGAGAATCACCAATAATATCAACATAAAAACCACCTGCAGCCTAGTTCCTTTTCTTATAATGAAAGACTGCATGTACCAGAGAACAGCTGCCATGTTCTCCAGTTTGAGATTATGTTTTATCATTGGCCTTGAGCTAGGGACAGTAATTAAATCAAGCCATAGATCAAATCTAATTCCCTCTCCTTTTAAATGTAATTTTGAACACCGATTTCTTATTTTAAAGGAAGAACCCAAATTCATTCATAAAATATACATCATTCTGAATCAAGATCTATCTATATCAATAGTGATAGCAATATTTCTATACTGATCATATTTAATCATATTTAAGAATTATATTACATCAATATTTCTATATTGATATCAATATCATTCTTAAATATGATTATTTTTCAAAGTGAGGGTTTTGTTGCATCTGCCTGCTGGACTGACACTTGCACTAAGCACTAAGCACTATCATCACTTTAGTGATGCTTTAAATGTTATTAACTTTGAAACATATTCACACCTGGCAAGTGCTACCCAGATCTTTTGGGGGTTTGAAATGCGAGTTTTAAAACAAGCTTATTAATCATCTCCTTACACTATCCAGCAGTACATTATTGGTCCTTGTCTTTTTTTTCAGCAATATTTAATATTTTAAATCTGAGCTGTATTCTTATACAAATATTAAGTCACTTTTATGCAACTAAATGTACAGTCCAATAAGACTACAACTCCATATATACTTACCTGGAGAATATTAGATTAAATTCAAACTGACAAAAATAATACTTTCATACTGAAATACAAAGAACAGTGATTGTTTAGATTACTTTCCTAATACAGCTGATTCTAATTACACAAAGCCCGCTTTCTCTGTAATCATTATTCCTTTCAGTTATTTTAATTGGAAAACGTATCTATGCTTTCTCAATGAGAAGTCATACTCCATTCAACGGGACTTGTGCTCAAGCAAAACGTGTGCATAAATTTAATTTACTCCATTGTTCCGAGTATCTCACGAAATAAAAATATAATTTCTATATTTTTTTTAGAAGTTTTTTTTTATACAGGGAATAAAGAACACAAGGAACTCCAAACTGAAGTATCTGCCAAAAGTTTAGACAGTTTGTAACGAAAGAGTAGAGGCCAAAATGAACGTTTCTTATCGTTTAGCCACCTGTATTCTTCGTTGTGCAAGTCCCTGTCTTTACTTTATACAGCAGCTTAAGTTCAGCATCTTTGAATGCGGTTTGGTTTCTAGCACCAAAGAAAAGGCAAGGAAAAGAAACCGAGAGGAAAAAGAAATTGAGTTACATACTGGTTTAAACTTGCTGGTGGAAGCAGCGGTCTTCCAGCAGGTTTTTCCACATTGGTTTGTGAGGAAAACGTGTTGCGGTCTCCAAAGCAAAATCCAGAATCCGAAGAAGTGAGGCAGTCCTCGGGGAACCCAGAGCGAGGGAACGTGACCGAGGGAAGCTAGACAGGTATATGCAAGTTAAGAGCTACTCTAGGAGTGACTGGTTTAAGCCTTCACAGCTGGGAAGGACGGAGTAAATTCAAGTCACGCCCCTCAGCCCCACCCAGTACCTGATGACTTTAACCCTTCCAAGTATGGACAAGTGCCTTGGCAGTGGGTCCCACGTAGAGAAACAAAACGCGCACGCTCCTCTCTCTGAAGGCTAGCATAACTATACACGCGCTTGCATACACACTCTCGGCCGGGAAGCAATAGGAACCCCTTGAAAGATCCGCATTTTTTACCCAACTTGGCTCAACTCAGCAACTGGCCCCTGATCCCGGGAAATAACGCTTGGCTGCAGATGCTGTATGCACCCCATCCCATTTTACTCTTCGAAGCCCGATCGTTACGCGCGTACAATTCTCATATTCACCTACGGCACGCTCAGGTTCTCCGCTGCAGTTACGAGTCCGTTTTCACTAGTTTGTAACCCAGTTGCTGTTTGCCTAAACTCTACATATTTAGGAACTAAGTTAGATTCGAGTTTTAGCTCCCCTGTCCCTAAACAGAGACATTTGCCAAAAAAAATTAAAGCTTAACTTTTGTCCCAGGAGAATATGATCTTCTTACCCGAACAGCAACTGGTAAAATGTTCCCACTGAACTACTTGGATTCCCACAAAAAGGAAAATCAGAAGTATACTCCCATTGCACACAGCCCTTAACCTAACACCATCTATAATGTGTAATCAGGGCTTGCAGGAATTGCAAATTCTGGTTTTGTAACATCCAAAGAGCAGATACCGTGGGGTCACACAGCTTGCTTTAAGTTTTTAACTAAAGAGACAAGTGTGAATAGGTCAGTTGATTTATGTGATTGCACTATATATTATACTAACACAGCATTAAACTACATGTAGCTATTCAACCTCAGAAATGAAATCCAAGATCTCTCAACCAAGATATCTGTTGGTTTGTAGTTTAGCATGAACCTAGCTGATTGTAGTTTATTCAATAAATCATAGTTAAGCAAACCTTGCCTCAGAAGGTTGTATGAAAATAGAAAGGGTATCACTAGCCATATCCACATATTGTATGACAAGTCCATGAAAATATATAAATGAAGATACACAGCGCATCAAAAAAAAGGTTACTTAAAATATATAGGGTGGTTAACTAAGTGAATTCACTCCCAATTCCAAAAATGCATCATTCCTACCTGTGAGTATCATATTTTGATTCCTTTCCTTGACAAAGCAGACATCTGTTTATTTTTCCATTTTAGTCTGGGCATGTACATAAAAATACAGCAACACATAACTCAAAAGCTTCCATAAGTTTTTTTAATTGAATATGAGAGCTTGTCAGAAAAGAAAGAACTACATCAGGCTTAGAAAAGAAATAAGGTATTGTACAATATTGTGAAATGTATGTATTTGTTTGTAATAGGACAGGAAATAAGACAGAAGTGCATCAGCTAACACAACTACACTAATATATGCATTAAGATTCGGTTATAAATTGCTAATCATGAGATAAATGCCAGTTTTATGTAGTGGTTAAAGACACTGGGCTAGAAACTGAAAGACTAGTTCTGCCTTAGGCAAAAAGCCAGTTGAGTGACTTTGGGTCAGTCATGCACTCCCTCTCAGCGCTAAGAAGAAAAGAGTGGTGAACCACTTCTGAAAGCCCTTGCCAAGAAAACTGCAGGAACTTGTCCTCACAGCTCCTAAGAGTCAAGACTGCTCAATTTTCAAAAAATCCTTACGGTGCTGCAATCCTTATGGTGCCCAGTGCTGCAATCAGCATTGTTCTGTATCCTCTTCCTAAAATTAAATAATATGCTTTGGGTGCATAGATCTATCAGTTGCTTAAGATACGTGCCAAAGTCTATTTGTATTATTTAACTTTGTATATACTGCACAGAGCCATGTAGATGAAATGGGTAGCTATATAAATTTACCAAATAACTAGATAAATTGATAGTATAATTCTAATCCTTCTCAAGTACTGAGAAAATCTGATTTCGAAGGCAAGAAAACAGGAATCTGGTAGCACCTTTTCTGACTATCAAATGATATTAAAAGGCATAAGGTTTGGTGAGCTGCATTTTTTTTCATCAGATGCATAGAGTGACTAGACTGATAATAGGATTTAAATGGGATGAGAGGGATTGAAGAATACGAATTTTAAGAATAATATGTAAAATTTCTCTATTGAATAATAAACTGAGGCTAATATTAAAGCAAGAAAAAGGAAAAATTTGGTTAATTTGGATAGTTTTCTTAGAGACAAAATGTAGCTACTTATGGTTAAAAAACAGCAATCAACATTCCAAAGAAAAAAGCCTGAGGCAAAATAAACAGATTTTGTAAACTCTGACCAACTGACTGGCTGTGGAAGATCATGGAAAGATGATGTAAAAGGTCATAACTCCTGAAGTATTTATGCCTTCATCCTTCACCTCCGGTTTAATTAAGCTCAATTCATGCACTAACCCGTATTTATCTGTGTTCTGTGTAGTAGAACATGAAACAGAGGCATCCATGAGTACTGATATCATTTACACTATTACAGAAAGTTGGAAGTACAAGCTTTTGGCGTATGCAGAGGCCGAGTTTATTCATTCTGCCAAACGTGAAATAATTTTATTTACCAGCTATGAAATATAGATTATGTCTCCCTGAATCAAATATTTTTGTGAACACCTTTTTTTTTTGCAAAGATCTCCATTTTCTTCATCAGTGTCATTAACAGTAGTGTAGATGCATAAGCATTTTATATCTGTTCACAAATGAGAAAAGAAAGCTTAAAGCAGAATGCGAATTTATTTTCCTGAATATAGGTAGTCCTCGAGATACAACCAGTTACTAATGGCCATTCAAAGTTAAGACAGATACTCCCCCCATCCACCCAATAGCTATATATGATCCCATTTCAAAGTTATGATGGCTGTAATGGCCCCATGGTCATCCGCCTTTATGACCAAAAATAAGAATGGCGCAGCACCCCCTTGCTTCTGTCTCCCACATTCTGCCCCAGCAGGACCCGGCAGTGCTTAGGCCTGCTCCCCACATATCCATCACTCGTTGGAATGAACTTTTATAGATCTTTGGATCTGGGGAGGCTGGGGGCAGGTGGTCCTAGGCCTGCAATATGCTTCCCCCATCCCTGAGGCAGCCTATGTTGTGTTTAGTGCCCACATATTTGTTTAATAACTGCATCAAGAAGAGTAGGGGTGAGGGTTGTGAAGGGAAGCCATTTTGCTTAATGGCTGCCATGACATGTGCCCTAATGGGCAGGCTGCATTAAAGTCGTATCTCAAGGACTGCCTATACATCCCAGTGATGTTATAAATGATGTGAGCTTTAGTTATAGGGTAGGTCTTTGAACATTCTGTATAAAGAAACCTGGTATCTATACCTGAAATAAATAAAGTAAATTAATCATGTCTGCTTACTTTTATTCTGTTTATTATACAATTACTGTTCTGTTTTAGCTAATCATGAGAAGCATGGAACTATACAAATCCTGGCCATCATCTTCCTTTTCCCTTTGACTAGACATAGCTATATATACTTTCCTCCCTATTATCACTGCTATAAGAAACACAATCATTTTTGCACTGGAAGCCAAACATCTTGGAATACTAAGTTCTTCTCCTGGTAGTAAATTCCTTATTTATGAAGTATGATTTTTGAATACACAGACCTTTGGCCTTTTATATCATTTGGAAACTGCTCTTAGTCCTATTGACAATAGCACCACCTACTGACACCCCAGTATCACTTGCCGAAAGGACTGTGGGAGATTCCAGTTCAGGTTGACTTTGCATATCAAAAGCTGTGGATTTTCTCATGTATGATCCTATCTACCAAATAGTAGGAATCCCTTCCTCACTTGCAGATTGCATCAGTCTCATCTTGGCAACGCCAATATTTGCCTTTGGACATATGACATTGATTTTATGGTATCTCCAGTAATTATACAAAACATTTTGATTTCTGAAAACAGTTGTTTTCCTGCTAGAAGCAACAAAAATGTATGAAAAAGACAAAGTGCTTGACTACATTTTGGGGGAAATTAAGAACATGAATCTTGCAATGTGTGACCAAAAATGTGTCCTGGGAAGGAAGAAGCTGTGGTCAGACCTTCTCTCTTAAATTACTGGTTAATAGATGTATTGGTCTTGCCATTGACTAGTTATTGACCAATCATTTATCTGAAAACATTGGTATAGTACTACCTATGAGGACAACAGGTTTCATTAAGAATGTACTATGAATACAAGTTGAACATTCATAGATGGGTGTCCACATATCTTGTAGCTCTTTTCACCTGTTCATTAAGGTACGAGCAGGGCTTTTTTTGTCATAGAACGCCCAGAACGGAGTTCCGGCACCTTTTTTGGATGGAACCTTCTAGGATAGGCAAGGCGGGTTGTATGACGTGTGTGAGTTCTGGCACCTTTTTTTTTTTTTTTTACAAAAAAAGCACTGGGTACGAGTGTCACATTAAAATTCTAATTAGAGAAGGGTCAGCACAGTTTTCATTTCTATAAACACAACGAAAAAAGTACATCATAGAAAAACATCATAGGTAGCACCACATCTGGCAAAAAGTAGGACAACTGCAACAAATTTAAAACTGTTCTCAAAATAAACAGGCTTTCATATTGTAGAATATATTGCAGTCATGATGTATTATTTAATAGATATGTTAAGCCTCAGAACTGCTAAACAGCCACAACTTCTATCTGAAGCACCTTTATTTAGAATTATTGAGAAAAGAAAGGAAGAATTCACTTTATCCTATTCATCTATCAATAAACTTAGTTTTTCATCCTAAGGACTAGCTACAAAACGTGAATGTGATTTTTTTTAATTTTTTTTAGGGCAGAAGCAAAAAAAATTTTTTTCAAGGCCACGGTTCCCTGGGGACAGGTAGGGGCTTGCCCCCAGCTTAGGATCATCTTCAGGAAGAGAGCCGGCATCATCTCTTTACTCAGGCCTCACTAGCACAGAGACCACACAGGTGGAGTAAATAAAGTTAATGCTGTAGAATTACCGTCAGGGCATTTCCTTGCTGAGGAGCGTTTGAAGCACTGTGCCATGCCTTGAAATTACAGCTAATTATAGAGGCCATTTGCATAAATTACAAGGAGCGAGGCAGTTGTCGCCAATCCTTTCCATGCACTTAGGAAGAAAGTTCCGCTTGCTGGATGGCAATAAACTGGAGAGGGGGGCTGGGCTGGAAAAGAGACCCACCCCTGAAGATGATGGAGATGGATTCATAAGGCAGCGGGTGGTGGGGGAATCCATTTACAGGGATGCAAGCTCCTAAAGATACACTGGAGTCAAAACTGCTTTTGGATGGAGGCCTAAATGTTGTGCAAAATGAATTGAGGAAACTTCACTTTGCAAATTGGAAATTTAGAAGTGGTTTGTTATCATTCAAAATATAATTCTATAGGGAAAATTAATATTCTTGGTGTGCAAGAGAAGGCACATTTCTGCTGCAGTGAGTGCATGAAGTTTTTCCCTATAAATTTATGAATGATAGTGATCTATCTTACAAAATTTGTTGTTAGCAGTGCTAACATAACATATGTGGAGTGATGGACCACCGCTATAACTAGCCTTTTGTGATTTCACAATTCTCTATTATACCCTTCCTGTGGAAAACATGTTATATTAGGTAAGATAAAGGTAAAGATGTCCCCGTGGGTTTTACCCCACTAGGCATGACTGATTTTAGAGGATGGTGCTCATCTTCAGCTCTTAAGCCAAAGAGCCAGCATTGTCTGGAGATGTTTCCACAGTGATGTGCCCAGCATGACATCACGCCAAAACACACAGCATACAGCGCAACATGGAACATCAGGACAAAGTAAAAATTATGCATATTTAAGTAGACTGTGACTGAAATTCCAGATTTTCACTAATCCAAGAGATTTGTCCCCTGCTCGTAAACCAATATGCAGCAAACCTTCATAGTATTTCAGTCTGATAACATATCTCCACTGTTCTTCATCATCAGCTGTGTTTGGATACGAGATCTGCTTTTCATGTTAATTAGAACATTGGAAATTCTCCAGGTTCAATCTCTCAGCATAGATCCTAAATACAGGAACAATTATGGGATGTATTATGAGACAGATACTTTATAACATTTTGTATTTTTATTGTATTGTACATTATGTGCTTTGCTTTCTTTGAATCACACAATCTATTTTGTTTCATCAGTGACCTTATTTGCCGCTAATTCTGGAAATAAAAGTCTTCACATCTGGAAGACATTAGAATATAGAACATAGAATAATAGAGTTGGAAGGGACCTTGGAGATTTTTTAGTCAAATCCTCTGCTCAAGCAGGAGACCCTACCATTTCAGACAAATGGTTGTCCAGTCTCTTTTTGAAAGCCTCCAGTGATGGAGCACCCACGACTTCTGAAGACAAGCTATTCTATTGGTTGATTGTTCTAAGTGTTAGGAATTTTCTCCTTAGTTTTAGGTTGCTTCTCTCCTTGGTTAATTTCCATCCATTGTTTCTTGTCTTGCCTTTTGGTGTTTTGGAAAATAGATTGACTCCCTCATCTTTGTAGAAGCCCCTCAAATATTGGAACACTGCTACCATGTCTCCCCTAGTCAGTGGTGGGATTCAGCCGGTTTGCACCACTTCGGCAGAACCGGTAGCTAATTTTTTGTTGCCCAGGCCCAGAATGGACTTCCGGAAGCGGCATCCACACAGAGAACTGGTTGTTCACATATTTGAATCCCACCACTGCCCCTAGTCCTTCTTTTCATTGGACATACCCAATTCCTGTAACCAGTGCATTTTTTGTTAAAAAAAAAAAAAAAAAAAAGGTGCCGGAACTCACACATGTCATACAACCCGCCTTGCCTACCCTACAAGGTTCCATCCCAAAAAGGTGCCGGAACTCCGTTCTGAGCGTTCTATGAGAAAAAAAGCCCTGCCTGTAACTATTCTTATATGTTTTAGCCTCCAGACCCCCAATCATTCTTGTTGATCTTCTCTGCACTCTTTCAAGAGTGTCAACATCTTTTTTATATTGTGGTGACCAGAACTGAATGCAGTATTCCAAGTATGGTCTTACTAAGGCTTTGTAAAGTGATACTAGAGTACCCTCAAGTTGAGAAGTACCATTGACAAGAAAGAGTAGGATGTGAAGCTCAATATATCTAGTGCTATCTTTCCAAAGCTTTCATTTGACTGTGTCATTCTCCTGTGTCAACTTTTTGTCCACCACCCACCACCCAATCTTTAAGGGAGAAATATCTTTCAGGCCAAGAGTTGTACTGACATTCTTGATTATTGTGACATTGAAAAAAATTCAATGCTTTTAATTATTCAAGGGTACTAAAAGTTATTATAAATAACTGGAAATACATCAGCAGTAGATTGTTTCAGGGCCCTGGGAAAAAAAGATCTTTCCTATAAATGGTGTACCTTGTCTTAGAAATAACTTACACAGGTCTTTTTAGTTGGAGTATCCCAAAGTGGCCAGACTTGATGAGAATCAGCTCTAACTTTGGGAAGACTCTAGGAAAGCAGCTTTCAAGCAAACTGTTTTCTACACTAATAGATTTATCTGCTCAGATGGCTGAGCAGATGAAGTCAGATGGCTGCCATAAGTTCTTCCTTCCCAGATGGTATAACCCTTGAAAAAGTTTCCTGCAGTTCCAAAACTTTAAAACAGCTTCTACTGACAATGAGGAGGCCTATTTTATAACTTTGTGGGAACTGGGGGAAATAGTTTATTCAATCACCTGTAGATTGGAAATAGGAACTTTTCCCTTGGAATAGAAAAAGCTATCCATGAAAAAGGGCAGTTCATTAAAGAGACAATAAGCTTGAAAAGGAGAATGCAGAGAAGATCAGGATACTCTACAAATCAGTAGGTCATAGGCTTCAAATTTCCTCCAAAACCCATAAGCAAAATATTCCTTGCACTGAATGTTGGTCCATGCATGTCCTTGCAGCATCTTCTGCATTGTTCTCATGACACTGCCTTCATCTGATCTCTAGCCCCTACCTGAGGAAACCATAAGGTGCTCCTAGCTCCTAAATCAAAATTCTCTTTCATATATCAGAACAAGTTTTACCATGGAAACAATCTGATATGCTTCAGAAACCTTTCTATTGGAGGCACACTCATGTGACTGCCTAGAAAGTGGTATCAGACTGGCACCTATTAAACACTTTAGGCTGATAAAGATATGCCATCTATCCTTTGCTCCTTGGGCACTATCTTCAAAGCCATTCTGTTTGGGGCAATGGAAGAACTTGCTTCTTTCAGATCAGCCTGTCTCTGCGTATCTGAGCCAATCCACAGCTCCAAGAACTGGATCAGACTGAAGACTGGAACTGGGAGTGAAGTAGGAAAGGGACTGCACAGTGAAGCAGGAGATAGTGAGAAAGGGGTCTCTGCTCTTTCAGGCTCCATTTCCACCTGTCAGCTGTTGCCCTGGTTGCTTTGATACGTAAGTTTAGGATTATTCTAAAAGAGCATTATATTTCTGCTTGAAACGAGTGAAATTTTCACCTGGTATCAGCTGATTGTCAGGGCCCCTTTGAACACACCCATACAAAATACTTCTCAAAGCCAGACAGAGTTTTGACAGATGACTAAACCCACTAGTCAAGCCATCTGTCAATACTTCTGTCCTGCCCCAGCTCATATTAAGGACAGTGATTGGTGAATGTTTTCCTGTGGGCTGGTGATGTTTAGTGAGACAAGGCATGAAATAAAGCCTGAGGAACCCATCAATCTCTATCCTTAATATGTTCTGTACATCTTTAAATGAACACTACTGTGTGTCGACAACCTGCCTATAGCTACAGTGCAGGCAGCAAACATTTGATAGTGTAATTTTCTGCCACCTCAAGGAATGAATAGCACTTTTTATGTATTTTTATGTATTTTTCATTTTTCTAAATTGCCCATATACCTCAAGAAGGGTCTCTTTAATCTAATTTATGTTTAACTTATCTAGTTTAATTTTAATTTATCTATGAGCAAGAATTCTGCATCAGAGACATTGTCATAACGATGACTTGCAAACTCAGACAAGTGCACAAGTTTTAACACAGATATACCCTATATGGAAACAGAGACACCCACAGTCAAACAATGAGATTTTGATGCTACTGTAGATCTGCATTTCCTGTGTAGATCAATATTTATATTCTGCCCTTTAATACTATTTAAACTTTCTCTATTTTTTTTCCCTTTAATTAAACAGAACTGAAAAAAGAAACAAGGAAAGGAAATAAGCAAAATAGCAAAACTATACATGACATAACTTCTTGTGTAAAGTTTTACAGAGCAGTTTCAATAAAAGAGGACTGTATCTCATCCTAAATTTCCATACATAATCTACCTCTGTTAATTTTCCCTCTTGCTGCTACTTTGGTCTAGTGGTTTAGGCACCAGGCTAGAAAGCAGGAGACCGTAAGTTCAGGTCCCACCATAGGCATGAAAGACAGCTGGGTGACTTTGGGACAGTCGCTTTCTCTCAGCCCAATTTACCTCACAGGGTTGTTTTTGTGAGTAAAATAGGAGGAAGGGGTATTGGATATGTTCACCACCTTGAGTTATTAGTGAAAATATTAAAGCTGGGATTATTATTATTATTATTATTATTATTATTATTATTATTATTATTATTATTATTATTATTATTATTATTATTATTATTATTATTATTATTATTATTATTATTATTATTATTATTATTATTATTATTATTTTCCTATTAATTACTTTTACTATTAGCCCATTTTTAAGGCCTAAAAGTCCAAAATTAATTTATGTATCATCTGTGAATATTATAAATGTTAGGGGAGAGCGTAGCAAGAAAAAGGTTTGCAGGATTCTTCTTTGAAATTTTTGTCTGATTAACAGATTTTCCAAGTTTACTATTCGCAGTTTCAAACTTCTTTTCTTTTTAGTAATACCTCTTTGCAGTCTTTTTTGTCAGGAATTTCATCATTTGGAAAAATCTTGCATTCTCAATTCTTAACTTGTTTAAAGAATAATAGGGAGGCTTGGGCTTTTCTGGGTCACTCTCCCTTTTATTTTCCTTTAGCCACCCCCTTTCCACCAGGATGCGTGCTTTCCTTTTTCTTTTTACCTGATAACAGGAAAGACCTGCACTCAGCACACAGCAAGGGCTTTTTGTCCTGGAGACGGCGCGTCCGTCGGTGGGTTTTTGATGTCTGCAGTTCAGAAGCCGCCCTTCCAGGTGGCTCAAAAGCATCTCTGTGGCTCAGACATATAGACTCGCGTCTGCATCTCCCACCCCTACCTCAAATCCCTTCTTCCTCCTCCTCTGCCGCTGCCTTAAGACTTTGCTTCCTTCCTTTCAGGGATCTGTAATTTGTTCTCCCCCTCCCCCCCATGCCCCACCTTCCTCTTCTTTTGTTTTATCCGTTTTTCTCCACCAACAGTGGAGTGTAATAGTGGTGTAAAAATCATAGCTGCCAGATTCTTAAGAACAAACCCTAAGTACAATACCAGGTCTACCTTTCTATCTCTTCTGCTTATTTTATGTAAATTTTTATCTTCTAGTCCAGTTGTTTTCATATGGATTCATTTTCATATGAATTTTCCTAAACACTTTACTGCCAACACAATTATATTATGAGGCAAAGGTATCCAATTTTTTGGCGATGATGCATTCCTGGAGTTTTGTGGACATATAGTTGGGGCTTTGGTAAGCTAGCTGCTGCAAAGCTTATGCATTCATAAAAAAAGTTCTTATAATAGTCATGCAAAGCACACATTTACTATAAATTTGACCTTCTTTTCTTCTGGCTCCTTCTTAGACAGAATTCTTACATATGCTACTGCTTTTCTTGGTCCTTTTTTCTCAGTAGGTTGACACACTTCCAAACAACACTTTTTGGAGGGAGGCTTAGAAAAATACTTGGAAATAAAGATAAAGCAGAAGACTTTATCTTGGAAATAAAGATAAAGCAGAAGACTACTACTTTGACTTACAGCATGCCAAGTTTGCATTTATTACAAAATGTAGGGCATATACTCTATTAAATGTAAAGCATCAGATGGGATAGGAAAACTAATGGGAATTAACTACAGGGACATTAGTACCACCAGTACCACATTGCTGCTTCTGCTTTGGCACAAGGCTGTCAGATTTGAATGGCAAAAATCTAGACAATTGCTATATGACACAAAAGAGATAGAGGGCAAATAACCAGTCTTTGCTGCTATTAAACGGCCCTCTAGATTTTTGTAAACCAGACATAGAAGCCCTAGATAAGAGTTAATGTTTTTGCAATATTATATCACCTTTTTATAAATTAGTACATGGGAACTGAACTGCTAGCTTAGGCACCTATTAATATATGTTTGGCAATATTAAAATTACTACTAATGGTATAAAAATTATTAGTTCATGAATGATGCCAAGAATTGCCAGAGTTTCCCAAATAAATTTTCTGCTATTACTTTCATACGATGAGAGACACAGTATGATTTATTGAATCATAGGGATTTTGTTCTCAAAAAAACAGAGCAGATGGGAAATCTAAACTTTTAATAATGTCGAAGATGCATATGACTTTATTCCTTTTACTGCTTGATTCTATGTCTCCACCAGTATCCAACTTAGGCAGTTTTCTAATGAGCCAGGTAATATCTGTGCCTAAGCATCAGTTTCAAAATGATTAATTCCCTATCTGTCACGTTCTAACTCAAGGACATTTTACTTAGCACCAGCACTATTGCTGGTTAAGCTACTCCCATTTTATTGGTCAGCCATCTTCACTGTTAATGTAATGTATCACCATCATGGCCACTGCCTAGGAGACTCGCTGATTATTTTATTCCACTGAGAAAAACTTTTCAAAACTATTTCCACCATAATGCAACAATGGCAGTCATCCCCCAACCAGCAGCTATGTATTCTTGAGCAAAGCATTAAGAGGAAAATGGAAATCTCATACTGTTTCCTTGCTATGGTGGATTCCCCCCCCCCATTGTATGAAGCAGTGGCAACAAGGCTCCTACAATTGACTACGATGGACTCAGATCATATCCCACCAGTGTTTCAAGAAAAACATTTGCATTCTTCCAGAACAAGGCATTCTGGAGAGAAATGTGAATTGTTCACTCAATATGGTGAGAACAGCACTCTTACATCTGCTTGGACAGGAAGAGCAATGAGAGAGATTAGCTATGCTGAAGACTGGAGGAACGAGGAGAAATTTAAAAACTCAGGGGCAGAAGTAACACATGGAGACTCTTCTTCATGAGTCAGCTGGTCCTACATTTGATCCAGGCACAAATAAGGATATATAATGCTAAGTCTTGGTCTACTGATTAATCCACAATTTGCTGGATTTGTATAGATAATAAACCACAGATTGCTTTATTTATAAATCAAGATGGGTTAGTTTGAACAATGTGCAAGATTAAAACTAAATTATAGTTTTGCATGTTATGTGTACTTGAATTTAGAAGCCATTTGAAGAAGTTGATGTTAATCCGTTAAATCTTTTTTCAATTTATAAAAATAGAATCAAATGCCTCAATTCTGGCAACCTTGCCTCGTCTTCAAAAACAAAGGCCTAGGATTTCCCTCCATTTTACAGATGGACCGGAGGACAAAGGAATATTTTTCACATTTTCTCTCCTACCAGGTTTTACTAGCATTGCATTCTCCCATTTTGTGACTCAACACAAGCTAAAACAGACATGACATCATTGGAAGAATTAGTAATTATTTTGAGTTTTTTCAAAGAAATAGCAGCCACGAATTATCACTGATTAACACCAAATCTTACAGAAATACTTTATCCTTTAGCTTTTGCCACAGTCCTGATTTAGATTAGAAGTCAGCACCATGCTTTGAGAATCCCACAACTCTCTTTAAAGTAGCATTGCTCTCTTTCAGGCTTGTGCAGGAAAGGCACCAGTTATATATTGAATTCCAAGTACTCATGGGACTTTTATGAATTGCACTTTGCCTTTTTGTGGTTTTGAATCATTGTAAGTGGGTGTTGTCAGATTGGGGAGAAAAAGATACAGGTTTTATGTTAGAATCTGCAGACAGCCTTGAGTTTATGTTATTTCCTTTCCCTTCCTCCTTTTTTTAACATTGCTAGTTTCTGTAAAATAAGTTGTTGTTGTGCTTTGTGAGGACAAATATGTAGTTTGATATTTTGGTATCTAGACACCAAATCTCAATATTTGCCAAATAAACAGGAGGGGTGAGACATAGAACAAAAAGTACAAAATGCAATTTAGCTTTAGAATCAAGGTCTTCTTTGACCAATTTTATTTTGCACTTCCTTTGACTATGCACTATATCAACAAGAGCCATAGCAAAAAAATCAAACTAAATTTCCAGACTTAGACATAATTACAAGGCATAGTTAAACAAGCCAGGATTCATAATCAGTCTTAAACTTTGGTTTCCAATTATGGCTTTTTAACTCAAAATAAATGTTTTGTTTCAAGTGGGTTCAGAAAAGTAAATGAATCATAGATAAAACAAATCCCGAGTTAAAGTTTCATGTCTTTCTTTGTTGTAAAAGAACCAATATTCCCCGCTTATCTTCATTAGAATATCTTAGCTCATTGTTCTAATCATTTCAAAATAGAGCTCTGGAAGTAGTATGAGAGATTAGCCATTCTCAATGGTATCTCCACATGCAGCCTTTCAGGAACAGCTCTGTTTAACAAAGGGAGATGGTTGTGGATGGTTCAGTATCAGAAAAACTGTTTTTTTTGTTTTGTTGGTTTATTTGCTTTGTTGCAATGATACAGATTTGCAAATTGTGGTTTCCCATTGGTGGGAATGCTTGCATCACCTTGCCTTCTGGCTCCTGTACTTTGTACATATACTATTATTTTATAGCATATTTATATGGGATTCAGGATTGATGGCTTTGCAGCCAGAACTATGTTTTTCAGAAAAAAATACTGCAGTTTTAACATTGACAATAGAAAACTGTTTAGTGGAGTCTGCTTAATTAACAGATTAAAAGCTTAGCATTGAAAAATTATGATTGACACTTTCAGATGCATGAGACACACTTTTAAAAAAATGTCTTCTAGTGCTATGGGGTGGTGCACCAATGCCTGGCATACTGTAGCTCTTTGATCTTCACCGTGATAGAAAAATTAGAATAATTTATACAGAATTGTCAAAATTGTTGAGGAAATTATGCAAAGTCACTTGTGTACATTTACATAACTTATAAGGGATCATAAGACTTCATATTTTGCTTTAAGCATTCTTCACTATTGTCCATGCCAGCTGGAAATGATAAGAATTACGTTATTTTAGAGAGCTAACAAGTGTTTGTCTTGTAAGGTTGCTTTTCTTAACAAGTCAGGGTAATCCAAACTTGGACTATATGCATTGCAGAAAGTAATTACCATTGAGTGCAAATTTCTTGCTTCTTATCACATTCCAGACCATCTACCCCAAGTTGAGATATTCAGCAGTGAAGCTCCTAGCAAGATGGTATCAATCTAAATGCTGGAATACATGTAGAGCTCTATTAATTATTTTTCATGTGTATGTGCATATATGTGGCATATGTGAGTTAAACCCAACCCAACTATAAATCACTCATGTACTGAATTCCACACCCACAGAACAGGGTGGGGTGATGTAAAAGAGATGGTAGCAAGGAAGGAATAGTTTTGTTGTGCCTTAAGTTCCCTTTGGAACAGGGCATACTTATGACAGAAAGAAAAAAGGTAGAGTTCAGGTGAAGGTCAAAAGGATTCCTGGTATGGATAAATCTACAGAAGGGGTTGTAACCACAGGGTGATTAATGTCTATTTCCCAGCATAGCCCATCAGGGTAGAAAGTTTTTCTTGCTGAGTCCCATATGGTAATTTCAAAGTGCTTTAGTCTGGCTTTCCAACATTGCCTTACATTTTGCAAAACTGGAGCATCTTCACAGATCAAACTCTTGAAATAAATCAGTACAGCTGTAAATTTTAATCATTTGAGTTACCATATAAATTAAAGCGATTAGTCATTATATTTCTCCTTTACTAACTGATGGGACAGAGACTAAAAGGCTGCCATGTCAGAACAGTTGCATAGTTAAATTATTACTTTCTCCCCTAAGATGCAGTTTTCTGGAAAGCTAATATTAAAAAGGGGCTTTTACTCAGTTTACAAATGTAGCAGTCAGTTTATATTTAAATGTGAAAGAGTAAAACGTTAACTTAAAAATAAGAATAAGTTATCATAGAAGCCCAGGAAAATAGGATTGGGGTCTTTCATTTTTCTGGAAATAATGTGTATATGCTTCTGTCATTAACAGTAATGTGTCTGAATTTGCAGAAAAAAAATCATCTTTCACACTGGACGTTCTACAGAATTCTGGATGAGCAATTTTTCTATTGGTAGGAACCCTTTTCTCCCTACCTGCCAGCTTCTGGGCACCAGCCATCCTGTCCATCTTCCTAATTCCTAAATAAAAATCATTTGGTGGCTCAAACAGGAGTAAATGAATGGATTTGTTTGCTTCTTTATTTTTGGCCTTTCTCTTCTCCTATCTGTTTTTCCTAATCTCAGCTAAAGGCATGTTCTGAACAGAAGGAATTCAGGTACCTGAACCTGGTGGGCTGTTTGGTCTGACACCTGGAGGGAGGGTAATTTTGTGGTTTTATGAATCTGGATAAGTCACTTAGAATCATTACATGAGATACTCTCATATATTGTAAACAGCATATAACTCCTGGAAATATCTAAAAAGAGTGATGAAAAGATGGTAAAATCTATTCAGTGGTTTGCAGGCTTAACCAGAGTTTTTAAACAGGGTCCCATATCCAAACACAATTTCTTAACTGTAGAGCATCTTATTTTGCATATAAAAACTCCTCAGTTTAGTTTCCAGATTTCAATCTCCAGTCAGGAAAATTGAGCTGGATACATTGGTTCTGTTTTTGCAGCTAATAGAATATAACAGCAAATCACTATAGATTTCTCTAGTGTAGCTCATATCAACCTGCTCTCTTTCGGCTATTCCAGCAGGGAATTGTGAAAGTGCTGAATGTTGCAGAATAAAATCTTAATGAAGTAACGAGATGGTTTTAAAGGAAAGGATCAACACTAGTCACATTTAACTGAAAAATATAGTTCTCTTGAATTTGAGGAAAACTTCATGGATTTAAAAGCAATGTTTGATTCAATACCCAGAAACAAACAGTAGGAGAATTTGATCACCGCTTCCATTCTCTTTACTCTAATTATGAAATTCCATCACAACAGTATCAGATAGTTCCATTGTGGCTCTCAAGTATGCCATATGTTCACAATTTCTACACTTATCCAGGAAGGTGTGACATAAATCTACATTCTGCAGCCTATATTTTAATTTACAGTATAAATTCATTGGTGTGCATCAAGGCCAGAGTACATTTTGATGGCCTTGCATCAATCCAAATAAAACTAAAGCAGTGTTCTCAAGAAGCTCAAGAAGCTCTATTATGTCTCCCATCAGACATATGAATCCAAAATTGATGACATAGATAGACCAATGTTACATCATTTCATAAAAATTCTCTTTCAGATTATAACAAAATGTAAATTTCAATCCTTTCAACCACATATTTTCTTATCATTTCATTTGTATATTATAACTGAAATTTAACCCACTTTAACATACATTCATTCATTTGTTCTTCTGTTTCAAATTTCAATAAAAGTTTATACATTTTAGCAATTACATTCATCAATGTTATACAGTTCATATCAAATTTGGTCTTACAATGATGAAAAGCATAAACTTGTTTACTTTAAATATTTCTAATAACTGTAAATAAGAAAAGCATTAACAACTTTATCCTTTTGTCATCAATCCTCCTGATTTTAAATTGTTCTTGACAAAATTCTAGTATCTCACGATAATAGCCATTTGTGTTTGCCTATTATTTTTTGTCTATAAAATGCTTCAAAGGTGTTTTTGGGCACCACTTGAATTTGTATCAATTCCATATTCTCAAATGGAACATTAGAATTTTTCTAAACATATATCTTACAGTAACTGTTTCAACTTCCTATTTTTAAATTTAATTGTAAGTTGCATTATGATATTTTATGGGAAGTAGCATATAAATCTCTAAAAAATAAACAGATTTTTTTAAACTGCTCAATGCTTTAAAAAAAAGTTTAGTAGTGGGGCCAGCTTTTTATTCTAGTCCTTTCTCTTCTGCTGATTCCTACATCACACACAATGCCAGCTACCATCACTTTCTTGACTTCTATTTTGGAAAATATTCAAGGGTTGTAAGCGAAACTCTTGGTGAATCTGGATGCCTATCTGGCTTGGCTACCCTTTTCCAGCTGCTGTTTCTCCTCTTCTCTCAAGGCTGCTTCCATGCAGGTGCTGGGGAACTTCTTAGACCTTAATTAGGAACGGGGAGCAATATAGAAGGAAGGAGAGGAGAGGCAAAGAGAAAGAGAGAGGGAAAGGTCTCTTATTCCCTCAGGGCAGAGCACATCAAACAACTCAAGCTGGCTCTTGTGAAACTGATGGCAATTTCCTCTTCTGTCATAAAACAAATTGTTATTTGTCAGGAAAGCAGGATAGCTGGTTGTGGTGTGCCATGTGCATGCTGTGCCCTACAGCCTGGGTGTATTGTGCTGGGGCCTTAGCATAGGGGGAAGATATGATATGATGGTTGTGGCTGATATACAAAGCATATCAGAAAAGAAAAGAGGCTCAGAATCATAGGACATTTTTTCTTGTGAATATTTTGAGGTTTCCTAAAATCAGAAAATGGTTTTGGAGGTCCATAAAATTCAGATGAGCAGAATAGAATAGAATAGAATAGAATAGAATAGAATAGAATAGAATAGAATAGAATAGAATAGAATAGAATAATAACTTTATTGTCACTTTGAATGTACACTAATTGGCATACAGCTCTCAAAGGGTCACCACCTCCAATATACACTACATAAATATGACAAAAATAAATACAGAACTATGCATATACCCACATATATGTCACAGAGAAACAACATAGTCTAGTTCACATTATGTACTTATGTGCATGGCGAGAAAAACGAATCTTGCTTGTTTACCAGACAGATGGCATAGGGAACAAAGGTATTACAGAATCGGGTAGTCCTGCTAGAAATACTTCGAATCCTCCTCCCAGAGGGGAGCAACGGAAACAGACCCGTAAAGTGGGTGTGTCGGGTCTCTAACAATGCTTTGAGCTCTAAGCACATAGCGCTTATAAGCAGCATCCTGAATACCAGGAAGCGAGCTTCCTATGATCTTCTCAGCAGTCCTTACCATTCTCTGTATGGACTTTCTATCTGAGACACTGCTGCCACCAAACCAGACAGTGATGCATTTATTAAAATGCTCTCAATCGTGCCTCTGTAAAAAGTGGCCAGGACAGAAGGAGAAAGATGTGCTCTCCTCATCCGACGCAGGAAATGCAGACGCTGGTTTGCATGCTTCACTAAGGATGATGTGTGGAGAGACGAATTCAGATTGTTAGTTATCTGCATCCCCAGATACTTAATACTGTTGACCACCTCTACAGCTGCATCCTTGATACTAAGTGGAGTATGACTATGCCAGCTCTTTCTAAACTCTACAATGATCTCCTTTGTTTTATCAACATTTAGAACCAGGTTACTTTTATTGCACCAGTCTTTCTCAATCTGGCATCTTACAGATTTGCTGGTCTTCAATAGAGATCATTGGGAGGTCCAATGATACTAAGTTCAGGAAAACTAGTCTAAAAACTAGGGCCATTATATTAAAATTTCTTCTTTTATATAAGATAAACTTTTTCTCTGAAATTAGTCCCACTGAAACCACTATTAGCCATGCAAGTGTACTATTGTATGGAGATAATCCATTGGGTGAGTCATCTTCATGCAGCAGAAAAGTCAGAAAAGAGAACTTTTACCTGGGTTATGTGCTATAGGTCAGACATTTCTACATAATTCTGCAAACCTAACTGTTATTTCAATAGTGAAGTGAAAAATTCAGACTAAGAGTTAATTAGTAATATCTTTGTGTGTATGTGTGTGTGTGTGTATACAGACACCTTGTTTCCCCAAAAATAAGACCGTTTTTTTTTTTGGCCTTCAAAAGAGGCACCAGGTCTTATTTTCGGGGGATATCTTACTCACCTCCAGCACCGACAGCCCCACCCAGCAGGTCCACTTCTTCTGGGGCCGAAGGAGCAGCTTCATTCTGCAACTGCATTCCGGCCTGCATTTTGCAGTCAGACCTTTCTGGAAGGCCTCTGCAGCTGAGTCCCGAGCTATGGATTCAATCCATAGCTCTGTCCTCCTCTGCAGAGATCTTGCAGAATCGAGCTATGGATTCAATCCATAGCTCGCTTCTTGGCTGCACAGGCCTTCTGGAAAGGCCTGTGACTGCAAAATGCAGGCCTGGCTTCAGAAGAGGCCGCAGAAGAAATGGGCCGGCGACGAGAGGCCTGGCTGCAAGGTAAGTGGATGCGGGACACGTGGGGCAGATCCATCCCCCCACCCCCACCCTAGCTTGATTTTTAAGTGTGTGCCTCACCTCAAAACTAGGGCTTATGTGTGTGTGTGTGTGCGTATGCATGCATGTGTGTGTGTACACACCAACACATATATTCATTCAAATAATTACAAATTAGTAATTTTATACAACAATTCTATAAGTATTATAAATCATATGTGAAGTGCTGATCACTGAGAAGGATGGTTTCTTCTCTAAGCAAAAAGTTATTCAGAGATTATTTGCATGATTCAGTTTCCACCATACAAATATGGGCCACTAATCATTTTTAAACGTACAACATTATCCTTACCTGCTTCCATACTACCTGTAAGGCAATCTCTTTCTTTCTATTTCTGCTATGCATAATTCCCCTCCCAATTTCAGTACAAGTAGTATTGTCCTATTCACATTCATGCTGATTTTTAGATTGGGCTATCAACTCTCCATTTTAAAAAAATTCCAGACACTCACTGAATAAGCTTTGTAATAGTGGCGAATATCTGTAGCTCGGGTGTAGGATGAAGGTGAACGTTCATTCTCCCAGCTTGTGGATTGGTTTCTGAACATTTCATTACCAGGCTAGGTAATATCTTCAGCAGAGTTTAGGGGATGTCAGTGTTCTTCTGTTTATAAGGGCTTCAGGTGTGGGTGTGTCAAGTGAGAGTCTGTGATGGGTCTTGTGATGGTATAAGTCGTCAGTGAGTCTTGTGATGGGTCTTGTGATGGGGAGGTTACATCAGGTCAGGGTCAGATTCCAGCACACAGCATCCAACCACAACACACCGCACAGCTGACCACCATGCAAAAATACCCTACCACACACAAAAGGGATGTGGGAAATGACAGCCAGAAGTCTCCCACTCCTAGGAAAAGCAATGACCCAGACCTGATGTAACCTCCTCTCACAAGACCCATCACAAGACTCACTGACGACTTATACCTGACCCATCACAAAACCCATCACAGACCTTCACTTAACACACCCACACCTGAAGCCCTTATAAACAGAAGAACACTGACATCCCCTAAAATCTGCTGAAGATGTTTCCTAGCCTGGTAATAAAACGTTCAGAAACCAACCCACAAGCTCGGAGGATGAACCTTCACTCTCAGTAAACTTAATGTTCATTGTTAAACACCAAGAGATAACACTAAAAAGATCACCGTAAACACTAAAAAACAACTATTATCTAATGGCTATGCTGATTTTGGCAACCCATACCTAAAAGCCTGATTTTATGACAGACAAAATTAACAATATTCATATACAGTGGGGAGGTATTGGTGGGTTCAGAAAAACATGGCTTGCAGAAATACTTTTTTTAAAAAATGGGGAAAAATAATATCTCAAGTATAAAAAACCCCCAAAGAGTTCAATGAAATCTAAGCATGCTCAGTGGGCTCGGAAGGATATGTTCTAGGAAGATAGATATCCCCATTTTTTGGCATGAAGCTTTCAGGGGTCTCTTTGGGAGCACTGTCATTTTAGTGATGTAAAGTCTATCTGAATTTATGTGATGCAATCTTGGCACCCAGAAAATGAAAATTGGGGGAGGGGGTTTATAGCCCACTCCCCATAATTTAAAATATTAGTACAAAAACTGGGTGTGTTTCCTTTGGGATGACTATGTGTCCTGCTTCTCAGAAATTCTTTCAGTGGAAGAGCTATCAAAGGTATGTGGGTGTGAATAAATCTTATTGCTTTTCCAGTAAAGGCAGGAAACAGGGGAAAAAATGCACTTTTCTTGCATATACATTCTACTGTAGGCGTGATAAAGAGGATGTGGAACAGCAAGATTCAATTAATTCAGCAGCCATTAAAAACCACTTGATCTAAAAATATGATAAAATTAATCTACAATTTTTTTAGGATTGTCGTAAATTGGAAATTTCTTTAGAATCATGACTGAGGGATCAAAGGTTTGATGTAACAGATCTACAACTTCAGTTCCCTTGCCAATTTTGTGCATACCTCATTTTCCTTTTTTTAATTTTGGAATGTCAGCAAAGGAAAAGGCTATCTCAAGAGCTTCCACTGGGACCATAAAGGTGTTTCTATATCAAAGATCTTGTCTAAAATTGGAGTACGTCTTCCACTTTTAAAAAAGGAAGACCTCTAAGATGCTCTTTCACGGGTCAGAAATTATAGCTGAAGCCAAGTAAGGATTTTATGTCTTATGATATTTTCATAGTCTTCAGTAACTATCACAATTGCTGATAGTCTACACTTAAAGTGAAGAACAATTTCTTTCAAAAGTTAGCTAATTAAACTTAATCCCTCTCTCATAGCTTTTTAAAAAGATTTTATGAAAACTCACTGTCACCTCTGATTCCTTGAGATATTATAGTTTGTAAAGGTTTGTTTGGGGAGAGGTCTTCCCTTAGCTTTTAATACCCAAGTAATTAAATTTAATTAATATGCCATTGTTAATATCTTATTTCCTTATAAGGTTATTTCATTTTCTTTTTAATATCTTAAGGATTGTAATTAACTCCTTTCACAACCTTCATTTATCCATTTTACCTTTTCATTTAGTTCTTAATTTTCTTCATATTTTACACATTACTGTAGTCAATGCCTACTATATATATGAACTATGATGCTTCCAAATATTAGATGACCAGAAGAAGTCCAGCTCTCAATTCCAAGAAGCTGTTTTACGTATTTATGGTCTCCAAATCTCCTCATACCATTCAGAGCATATGCTGCAAGTGGTGAATCAGTCTCTACAAATAAGCCAAGTGAAGCGTCCCAAGTTCTACAGCAGAAATACTTAATGTAAATGTTTGGAAAATTTAAAAAAATGGAAGGAAATGGAGATAGTAGGACATTTAGAAGATCAAACGTGCTTATATGAAAATAAATCAGATAAGCTAGATGAGTAATATATTTCTATGTTCTCATGATTCTGGTTCACTTGAAGCATGTGTAGAATTAAGGGTGCTGACACAAGGACTAGGAAAGTGAGAAATTGAAATAGGGTCAAATACCCCATTTACTTTTATAGCTAAACTATCATGGTTCTTAGGCATAATTTTATATAAATTTCTCTTGAATATATTCAGAGATGGTTAGTGTGTTTTTCCAGCCTCTTCCTTTAATCTTATTGCATTTCATTTCTGCTTAAATTGTTTTGTATTTATCATTACAAGTCTTTGAAAAGTCTCTGAATGGTTCTGACCTTTCAGAAGAAAACCTCGCCTTTCCTAACGTTTTTTAAAACAGTCAGTTGACAACCTTGAATAATTCATGCCTGATTTTTTAATTACAGCAACTTCCTTTCCCTCCCTACTCTCATTAGAAAACATATATTGTCATCTAGGGAGGGGAGAACCTGTCTGACCAAATTTAAAGCTATTGAAGGAAATTTTTTAAGATTTAAAGACAAATAAAAGTGATGATAGAAACAGAAACAGGAGTTGCTGCCCAGCCCACACCTAAATTTCATCATCTTGGGACTTCTTTGAGCTCGTTAACATAAAACAGACAATGTTTTGCAAACAATTAAGTGCGTGTCCACAACGATATCATGTAAAGCCATTCTTGAATTTGTGTTTTTCAGACTTTGAGTCAGAATTTAGGCCAGTCTGTTACTAAGGTTTGTCTACTTCTTATCAACTTGGGAAATCATAAAAGAAATGGGGATTGCTAGGCATGTACTATCCCTATGTGGCACTTGGTGCAAATGAAGGCCACTTATATAACTATATTTTAACATTTTCTAATTTGACACACTAACAGTTGAATTGTATTAAAAAAAAACACCACCACCAATTCATCTAGAGAGTTCTGAGGAGGTAAAGGCCACTATATAACATGTGTTAAGATAAGTAACTTTATATCAACAAGAAATAAACAGAGCTGATAACACTGTTCTATAGAAATTCTAATTGAATGCATAGAATATGCAATTATATAATTGTACTTTTTATGCCTGCTAGAGGAGACGGTATATAATTTAACTCTGATCGTGATATTTCTTTCAAATACCTTTATTCTTAAGGGAGTAGAAGAGCGTGGATTTAATTGTTGCATGGCCACATTCAAAATTTTCTGCTGGAGGTGTTGTTTTTTGGGAGTGTAAGGAGGAGGAATATCTTCAATTATTTATTTATTTATTTATTTTAAAAGCTATCCACCCCAATATTACATCCATTAGCTAATTCCAATAAGCAGACAAAGAAGATGTAGGAGATGATCAGGCTGAGTCCGAGGGAGGGGTCAAGCATATTATCAATTTCGAGTCCCTTCGCACCCACAAGAGATCTATGTCCAGCCCACTTTGAACTCCATTCTACCACCAATTACCTCCATTCTACCACCACTGCCACCAATTTGCTTTGACTGTGAGTAGTTCAGTTTCTTGTAGAGAGTGTTACAGTAGCAAGCAATAAACCTGTATTTCTTTGAACCACTTTGAGTCTTGATTTCCCGCATTTAACATAAGCCTTGGTAGAAACACTTCTATGTGGGATTCTGGTGCCATTTGAACAGCAGTGTTCAGGTAGCCAAGCCAGATTTGTTCTGGCTTGGGTGCTTAGTGTCGCATTACAAATTTTCATTTTTTCAATGCAAGATACAGGCAGTTTCCCCATTGGTAGAATCTTCTTATTTATACCACAGTACTGAAAAAAGTTATCTAGGGTAAAACTACAGTTTATTTTTTAATAAAATTTAAAACAACGTCCTGATATTACTAATAATTTCCTGGGTTCAGCACATGCTCAGAAATACTCTAATCTTCAATTGTAAGAGTTTGTTCATCACTCAAACCCTCTATTAGACCTTTAGACTTAGCTTGGTAGACCATGGGGTAATATTAAAAAGCATAGTAAATCACCTCATTCATATTCTATACTTACAACTATCTTCACACTTATGTATTGTAGATATTAATTCATTGCACCAAAATCTTGATAATCTTCTAACTGACCAAGATACACTAACTTCGAATAATCAGAAATATTATAGAATGGAATAAATATAAACAATTTCAGGTGCCAAACCTTAGATTTAGAGATTCTACTATTAATAAAACAGTGGAAATAATAAAGATATTTAAAAAGGTAGGAACACCAGGTCCATAGTACAGTTTGTGTGTAACTTTAGCAATATCCCCTAAGCACTTGCTTTGAACTTGCAACAATTATGGGGTACTTTTTAATGTATGAGATTAAGAATCTTTTGAAAATTCTTGTAACAGTTTTTTTGGTCAGTATTTCATTTCCAGTGCCATTTTTTATATATATATATATATATACTGATGCTCTACAAATGGTGTTGCGGATGTTCTGGGATTGTACCCTCAGCACCTATTGCTATTGTTTCTAGCTTTGCTTTTTTATTATTATTTATTTTTTTACCAAAGTTGCAGTTCTTTGTATTTTGTGATTTCCTTCAGTTCTTTGTCTTAACTTTTCCTGTATTCAAGTATTGCAATAGTCAACTTTTTGTCTTTCTTCTCAACATTTTTTTTTGTCTTTCTTCTCAACAATTGTTATGTCTGGGTGTTGTAGCAGGTGCTTGCCTCTTTAAATTCTAAAGCCCCAGAGCACTTTGGCTTCTTTATTTTTCATTAACTTCGTCTATTTTGTGGTGTGGCCAATTCTTACTTTGAGGCAAATGGCATCTCTTGCAGATCTTCTAATGCACCATTGTTGTTACTTTATCGTGCTGTTGTTTATAGTCAGTTTGTACGATCTTTGTCTGCCATTTTTTTTTTAATGTATTGGCCCTGCCTTAGGAATATTCTTCCACTGGAAGTAAGATCTGCCCCATATTCCTGGCCTTCTGGAAGAGCCTAAAAACATGTCTCTGCTTCCTGGCCTAGGGTCATCGATAGGGGCCTGTTACACTGGAGATGGCTGACAGGATAGAAAGATTCCCACCCACAGGTCACTCATTGTTTTGGTTTTTAATTCTAACTTTTCTATCTAACTCTTAATTTTAATTGTCTTGTGTTATCTTTTTTTTTAACGTTTTTATTATATTGTAAGCTGCCCAAAGTCATTGCATCAGTGAGATGGGTAGCATAACAATTTAATAAATGAATAAATGTTACAGCAACTAGGTAGTCCACTGTTTCTTCAGTTTCTTTGCAGAACTGGTATTCACTGTCTGATTTTGTCTTCTCAATTCTGACTTCTTATGCATTTGTTCTTAAGGCTTTGTGCAGCCAGAATTAGTATCTCTGACTCTTTCTCCAACTTTCTTACTTGTAGCCATTTCCAGGTCTTGCTGTTATCTAACAGAATAACAGAGTTGGAAAGGATCTTGCAGGTCTTCTAATCCAACCCCCTGCTTTTCTACTTTGCCTGCCATTTTTTTTTATGTACTGGCCATCGTTATTTTTATTAGTTAAAGGGGATTCAAACACTATCACATTATTAAAGATGAATAGGCATGAAATGTGATTGAGAGAATTAGTGGAAATCTGAAATAGAAATAGAATAGACATGTGATAAATCAGAATTGCAAAGCTTAAAGCTGTAGAATTGTATCCACCACAGCCTTAGATCGTAAGATTGTAATTTTTAATGTGATCGAAAGGAATATTATTACCTATATGATGAGAATATGATTACATATGCAGATACAGCCAATTGTTTAATTATTTACTAGAATATATTAGGTCATACATTAAAAGCAAAATGTCTGCTTTGTTGACTATAGAGTACAGAATAATGGCTCCCATTTACTTATATCCGTTTCAAATTATTTCATGGCATATTTGGATTCTTTGGGGAAAAGTGAAGGGGTACAAATACCTTTGGCTACATCTCTGTCTCTGTCTCTCTCATTATAGTAATGACATTAAATTATAAATGAAATAAAATAAAAAATGCTTTTTTTCTTAGCTCCACCCACTATCTTTCAGAGGATGATCCCTTGCCACCCTCCTCAAAATGCTAAACATAGCCCCTAATCCAGAAAAAAGTTCTGCACCTCTACAATAAAGGAATATATTAACTAAACACTGAAGTTGACAAGCAGGAACAGCAAGGAAAGATGGATAGCTCTAACACAGAGTGGAACATCAGTCCCCTGGGGCTGCAGTGCTCTGGGAGAACTCTCTCTCTGCAATAAATGGATCAACCCATTATCTCTATGCCACTTTATCACATACCAACATGTTCCTTTTGAAGCATGTATATACACACATACATACATTCCCCTTTTTATTCTCTTATTCTCTCTTTCTATTTCATTCCCATTGCTTCTCCTCTTTCCTCTTTTCTTTTCCCCTACAGTGAGATGTACAGATAACCCCAGATATGTTTCAGAAAATGAACTGATAAACACTTGTTAGCTAAAGTAGTTTGGTCTCTCATATTTTATGTACACAATGTAAATATCTTGCCCACCCAGGAATAAATGATAGAAAAGGTTTGTTTGTTGGGGAAGATCAAAGAGAAATGAAATTATGAATGAGCCAACTCAAACAACGTCACAGCTACCTGGGGCAAGAATGACGCCACCAGAGTCAGATTAATGCTCCATAAATTATATCTCCTGTGGGTTACAAGGCCTTACAAATGTTCACAAGCCAATTTCTAATTCTTCAGAGCCATTAGCCATGCCTAATGTTCAAATGAGGAGGTCTATTGATCATTATAAAGATACAGGCTTCCATCTTTAATAATAATAATAATAATAATAATAATAATAATAATAATAATAATAATAATAATAATAATAATAATAATAATAATAATAATAATAATAAAGTTGGAAGGGACCTTGGAGGTCATCTAGTCCAGTGGTTCTTAACCTGGGCGATATCACCTCCCAGGGGGCGATTTCATTTTTCAGGGGGGCGATGGAACAAAAAGGGGCGATGCGGGGGCGAAGGAACAAAAAGGGGGCAATATGGGGGCGATGGAGTGAGAAGTTTTGGGGACACTTTTGAGACTTTTTCGTACAGTGAATCGCTGTATATCTGTCATACAAAAACATCAGATCGCTCGCTATTAGTGGATTGAATTGTGTTTTCAAATGTTCCTCCAGCTAGCTTCAGTACAGAACGCCGTACATATGTGAATACGCATTGCTTATCTTCATGCGCGTTGCGCAGCAGCCTCTACCCATACAGTGGTGCGCCATTGGCCAGAATGGGCAGTGATGAAGGGGGAGCACTTTTTTCGAAACATCGCATGCTGAGTGGCTGTCCCCTGTGACATTATATTTTCTTTGTGTCTTTTTAATCCTTTTTACAGTGTGCGTGACTATATATACTTTCCTCGAATCTTAATTTAGTTTCAGAGTTTTCGTCTTGAAATTCTTAGTTTTTCTTTTCGGGCATTTCACTTTCTTGCAATTGAATTTTGTTTTCAGTGGTCATTACATTTAAGTGTCTTGAATAAATAAGATAATAATGAAATACATGTAGCACGAAGTTTGGGTATAAAGTGATGGGTGGCACCAAAATCTTTCACACAGTTGAGATATGGGGAAAAGACTGGAAATAAATTATTTGCATCGATATGTCCTGATGACAATTTTAAAGAAAACACAAAAAAAGTGTTTGCATAAATTGAAGAATTATTTCCTATGTTGTGATTGAGAGGTTACGTTGGGGGAGGGGGGCGATGACAACTTCCTCATTGGCTCAAGGGGGCGATTCGTTCAAAAAGGTTAAGAACCACTGATCTAGTCCAACCCCCTGCTCAGGCAGGAAACCCTATACCATTTCAGACAAATGGCTGTCCAGTCTCTTCTTAAAAACTTCCAGTGTTGGAGCATTCACCGCTTCTGGAGGCAGGTTGTTCTTTTTTGCACTTCTTAGAATTGTATTTTCCGGGGGGAAAACAACTAATTGCTTTCCTCTTAAAAATCCTGTGTCACATGATGATAAGACACAACAGGTAGTCCTTGACTTACAACCATCATCGAGCAAAAAATTTTGTTGGTAGGTAAGACTGCTGGCAACTGAATTTTGCCCCATTTTACGACCTTTCTTGCCACAGTTTTTAAATGAATAAGTGCAGTTGTTAAGTTAGTAACACAGCTGTTAAGCGAATTTGGCTTTCTATTGACCTGTATGTGATACAATAAGGGGTATTGTATATTCCTGGATTCTGATGATACTTCAATCATTTATAAATGGCTGTTTTTTTCCCTGTCATTCCACTGTCCTGATGAAATATAGCTGTTCTAATTATTTTCACATTTATTAGGATATCAGAATGCAAGTGTGCATGTCTATGAGTCTACAGAACCTATTGAGTACAAATTGTCCATCTTGACTAAGTATCATGTAACTAGAGATTCCAGAACTTTAGTATCATACCAGACACACTGTAATGACCTTCCCCAGCTGGTCCCTCAGGAAAGTAAAACTTTTGACTCCATTGAGGTTAATCAAAAGAACTTTTACTGAAAGAAAGTGGATGTATAAAAGTCAGGTAGAATCTGAAGGTCCCGCGCAAAGCACAAAGCAATTCTTTCACTTCCCCAAATCCAACCCTCCTAACCAGTCCACCAGCAGCCAATGTGATATTGCAGAGTTGTTTTGAGAATGCTGAGGTGATGGGTAGATAACAAGTCACCCTCAGGGCACGATGGTCTTGGAACCAGGCTGGAACCGACTGGGAAGGAGTCTGCTTCATCTTTGAAACAACTGCACTCCCTAATTCGATGTCAGTCCTGCAGAAAGAAATATAATAAAAGAGGGAGAGAAAGAAAACTATGAAATGAAGAGAAACATTATTTAGGTTTATCAGGGTATTTGTTATGAAAATGCTTAACAAGTTTGGGAGCTCTAACCTGGCGGTGATTCACCCACTCATTCTGAACTTTAGGGAAATCCTTCCACACTACTAAATATTGGAACTCTCCCCTATTCCTGCGGGAATCCAAAATCTCTTGGACTTCAAAGTGTTGCTCTCCCTCAACCATTAGTAGCTTGGTAGGCGATAGAAGGCTTGGCCTAAGGGAGGAAATAATCTTAAGTTTTAATAAACTACAATGGAACACAGGATGGACCCGTTGAAGGGACTTTGGCAAATCCAACTCTACAATCACAGGATTTATAATACGTTTGATGGGAAACTTGAGTCCTAATTTCTTTGAAGGCTGTAGAGACAGTAGGTAGCAGGTAGAGAGATAAACACGATCACCAATGTTGAACGGTTTGGGTTCCATTCATTTCTTGTTGGCCTTGTAGGCTTCCCATAACTTTAGTTTAGTGAATATCTTGCCCTTAGCCAAGTGGGCTAACATGTCCTTCATTAGGGGCAAGGGGTAGACATCCCCCCCACACAGAGCATTAAGCGCCCTATAGTCCACACATAGATGAAGTGTCCCATCTTTCTTTTCTTGGAAAAGAACAGGGACTGCTACCCGTGGTCACGCTGGCTGGCTGAAACTTTGGGCAAGATTCTTGTCAATAAACAGCCACAGTTCCTCCAGCTCCAGTTGCCATTCATGTCATTGGCTGCCACAACTGTGCTGGGTGAGGGTCACCTTTTTTTTCTCCTTTCCCAGTCATCTTTCCTGCCGACACTTATTGACCACCTGGGTCTCAATGAGTCTCCCAGGCTGGCAACCTCCTCTGTCCACTTGGAGAAGTCCCACCCTGGGGGAACCCTAGATGAGGCTTCCCCCAGCACTCAGCTTCCTCCTGGTTGCTGCCTTGGGCTGACATCATTTGCACAGTCCCATGGTATCTCTCCGGGTTGACCGAGTTTGCAGATTCTGCCTAATGTAAGGACCTGCCCCAGCTAGTCCATCAGGAAAGTAAAACTCTTGACTCCATTGAGGTTAATCAAAAGAACTTTTACTGAGAGAAAGTGGATGCAGAAATTCAGGTGGAATCCAAAGGTCCCACACAAAGCATAAAGCAATTCTTTTACTTCCCCAAATCCAATTCCCCTAACCACTCCACCAGCAGCCAATGCTACAGATGCTACAGAGTTGTTTTGAGAATGCTGAGGTGCTGGGTAGCTAGCAGGTCACCATCAGGGCACAACAGCCTTGGAATCAGGCTGGAACCAGCTGGGAAGGAATTTGCTTCATCTCTGAAGACAATCCCCTCCCTAATTCCCAAGTGGTTACAGTCAAAGTAAAAGCATGGGAAGAATGCCAGCAGCCTTCTTCCCCCTACCCTTCAAGCCTCTCACACACACACAAGAGAGAGAGAGAGAGAGAGAGAGAGAGAGAGAGAGAGAGAGAGAGAGAGAGAGAGAGAGAGAGAGAGAGAGAGAGAGAGAGAAAAAAGTCTTTGTTGGAAATGAATTTTCCCATCTGCAGGAAAACTTAAAGCTGTAGACATATTTTTTTAAAATACAAATACAATATAAAGCATATAGTAATGAATATAAAAGCCTAGTGTTTAGTTTGATTCAGTACTGAAAATCCTCTATGCATATCCTTGTCTGAAATACATCTAAGCAAAGGACTTCTTGGTTTAGATTCCCATGAGAATTCAACCCCTTAGACTTCTAAATATGCTCATTGTCCGATAATAATCAAGGCAATATTCTCCACATGTATCTAAAAGGCTTTAAAAAAAAATCTACAGATTTCTTCATTTTGTCTCCTGTAGGGGCGGGCCAATGAATCACATTGATGACATACAATACTTGCATTCTTGGCTTGTGTGTTTCTCCCCCTCCCCCTCCTCCCTTCATTGTGGAGTCAGAGATATCATGGTCTATGTCTGTGTCTTCCCAACACCATCTTCTCCCCAAACCTGTCAAGCCAGTTGCCCTTCTTCCAAAAACCTGTCTGGTTACCTAAAACCTGCAGATCCTGGTGTCATGGTTTTCTGAGAATGGAAAGGAGAGCTGACAGCTTAGAAATGAGTCAAGAAGATACAACCTTTTCAATAAGTGCTTTTGATCATTTAAAAAATGCAAGGCTGGCTCAATACCTTTGGTAATGCCTATGGCAAAAAATTCTAACAAGCAACACATCTCAACCATGGCAGCCAACTGTTGATCACATGGTAATAGTGCACCCTTTCTCTCTAAAACCATCCAGGGACTAATTTGCACAAAGGTTTTTTGGGGGGAGGGGGTGATTATTTCTATATTTATATCCTACACATATCTACATTACACATATACTTTTTTAAAATGCGTAGGAGAGATGAAAGAAACAATTTGAGAGGACCAAGAAAGGAGTATACAGCTGTGTTTTCACATAGCACTCTAAACTAATATGCTATCAGCTAGTTAATTTCAGGCTATGCTGTTCTGAAATAGTGCAGTTGGTTTCATGTGAGACAAACTCAGACAGTAAGAACTGATCTATGGTTCAGTTAATAATGAGTAAGCTTCATTGTGTGTACATATCTTATAGATATGGCTAGGAATTTTACACCCTCCATTTTTCTCTATATGATGAATTGGTGATGATACCACAAATTTTATAGTAGCTGAACTGCCCTTAACTTGATTAAGTATCTTGTGAGAGCTTTGAATAATTTAAACAGATAATATTGGTTTTCAGTGGGTGATTGAGGGTTCAGCCAGGAAGAAAATCTGTAGATTGTACGCATGCTGGCTTCTAACATGCAAATAATGGAGGTTATTCATAGTGCTCTGAACCATAGATGATATAATGCCTTATGATGCTATTATTACTTTCAAAGGTGCCAAGGTCCTCAAGCTAGCGGTAACTCTGACATCATAGTAAACAGTGGAGAAGAAGCAAATTTGGATAGGGAAATTATATGTATGAAATTATGATTAAGAACAAATGCTTGATGAAGATGCACAAGTGTACATTTCTTGCTTTTTACAAAGTGATATTGGGGACATTATTACCATATTTTGGTTTTGAAATGGCTGTTTTCATTTAAATTGTTATCAATTACAGTTTTATACTACAGCAATATTAATGACCCAAAATATTGTACCGCAAAACCTATTGCCTCAATTTTGCAAGCTGAAGTTCAATTAAATCTGACTGAGAAAGAACTGTGTATAATAAAGAAAAGCCTGAGATAAATTTTTGATATTTGTGAACTCCTCTAAGTGATACAACCAAATCAACAAAATACTAAAGCTAAATGAATATGTTAAACAGGAAAAGCAAAGTTCCATTCTCCTCAAGTGAAATCCTACTTAAACACAGTAATTGGCTTCTTGTCTCCTAAATAAAAAGTATTGAGATACAGTATTATAGAAAATAACACTATATGTATTTACAAAAAGAATCCAATAATAGTTTTTTATTAGCTAATGAATGCTGTTTGAGTTAACAGATGCACTAATTATAATTTTTAAGATACTATGTAAAATACATTAAATCAAACCAATAAAAGAAATAAAATACTGTACGTATGTATGTATGTATGTATGTATGTATGTATGTATGTATGTATGTATGTATTTATTACAAATGCTCTTATCTATTGGGCTTCCCCTTATTTCCAGATCAATTACTGATTTACTATCAGAAATTACATTGCTTTCTAGTGAGATCAGAAATACTATATAACTTCTGAAAATAAATTTGGACAATAATATCTATCACCCCTTCAAGATATACTGCTAAAGTTGAAGCAAATTTTTCAAAATATTTCTTTCAAAAGAGATAGTGGCCTAAAGGAGTCAAAACCAGGAGGTCCTGTCTTAATTTCAGAATTACTATACTGTAATACTGGACTGAGTACAACAATTTAATAAGACTCTTTCCTTCTTTGCCCCCTCCTCCCCTCTCCGAATATTTGCTCACTGAGGTGAGGTTCACCCCCACATTCCTGGCCTTCTGGAAGAGCCTGAAAATTTAGTTCTGCCACCAGGCCTGGGGGCGCTGACAGGAGCTGCTACATTGGGGCTAATTGGATAGAAAAGATTCCCACCCCCAGATCCCCCATTGTCCTGGTTTTTAACTCTTTTAATTTTAATTGTCTAGCATTACTCTTTTTTATTTTTTATTATATTGTAAACCTGTATTGAATTGATAAGAAATGTTTGTTTGTTTATTTACTTACAGGAATTATATGGCCACCTATCTCATATAATGATTCTTGGTAGCTCACAACAATCCATACAAATTCAGATAAACACAGAGGTAACATTTTGTCAGGAACCAGACCAAACAGCTTCCCAGCTTAAGCCAGGTTTTCAATACACCGTTGTAGCTACTTTGTCATGCTGTTGATTATAATCAGTCTGTGGGATCCCTGTGCAGCAGCTAACTAGGTGGTCCACTTTTTCTTCAGTTTGCTTGCGTTTGCTGTATTATTATTATGTTTGTCACACAGCAGCCAGATAGTTAGACTGGATTTGGCATTTTTGTCCATCATATCAAATCTTTCCCAAGGCCTAGGATAGGCAGATGTTATAGTTTAATAATATTAAGTACATTATTATATATGCAATAATGTGAAATCAAAGCTGCCAGTTCTGTGCATTGAATTCTTTCCAAAGATGTTTGGATGCTTTATTTATCAGTATAGTATATAAGATGTAGATCCAGCAGTGTGTCCTTTTGTAATTGATAGATGGAAGTGTTGGCCAGGCATATTCTAAATACCTCCAAGATTTTTATGTATGGCACCCAGTGTGCCAATAATCACTGGGACCACAACAGCCTATTTATGCTATAATTTTTCAATTTTAATTTTCAGTCTTGATACTTTGTAATTTTTGTCCAATTATTAGTCTTCTATTCTACTACCCCCTAGTTGTTGTTGTTATTTAATTATAACTGCCCACTCCCATAGATTTTCGGCAGCTTACAAATACAAAAAAAAGTAAAAGCAGTTAAAAACATGTTTTGGCCTGTGGCAGACCAGGCTAAAACAATCTTAACAATAACAAAGCAAACCAAGGCCCCACAATCACATTAACTCCAGGTCTTAGACCAGGAGTAGGCAACCTTGGCTCTTTTATGACTCGTGGACTTCAACTCCCAGAATTCCTCTCCCTTTCCCCTCAGCATGGCTGGCTCAGGAATTCTGGGAGTTGAAGTCCACGAGTCATAAAAGAGCCAAGGTTGCCTACCCCTGTCTTAGACCAAACTCGTTCTTTAGGGCTTTTCAGAACCCCAGGAAAGAGGATGTTTGGAGAGATGACGTTCCAGAGGAGGCACATATTCTTGTTCCCATAGTAGTGTAATACAATGAACCTGGGTTGTACTCATCTTGTCAGAATGTACCAGCTAAGCCAAAACAGTTGAAGATAGGTGGTCCTTCAGGTATCCAGGCCCTTTCCTTATATTTTAGGAAAGGGTAGCCATATACATAATGTTTTTTGAGAAAGTAGGAATAGTGATTTAGAATTTTTATGTGGTTAGATCTCAAACTTTTCACAATTTTTTACTGCACTGACTGCTCAGAAGAAAGGACATTTCCTCTTATCCTTAAAACTTACAGTATTTCTTTATTATGGATACTTGTTTCTGTTTTCTGTTCATACTGTAGATCCATGACAGATATGTCTTTTAAATTCCAATGTCTATAAGTTTATTTACTTGTTCATAATCTCTGCTCAAAACGTAGGACCTTATCTCACCTGCACCATGACACAGCCAATATCTTTCTTTATTGTATGCACTTCTGAGATTGCTTTCATCTCCTCCCTTTGAGTGAGACACACTTAAGCTGTTAGTTGGCACAGGAATTAAAGTGGTATTTTCGTCATTACTCCAATACCATCCAGGTGTGTGGGCTAAAGGTACTAAGGCCAGAGACAAAGAGCCTGAGACCAGACAGAATGATTGTTAAAACATGGTGCAGGTGCTCTACACATCCAAGTGTAAGAAACAAGCAGCAAAAAGTCCACTGTTATGTGGGGGCACGAGAAAGATTTAGAACTTGGAATATAAAGAGGGTAGTTTCTGTGATGGCTTACTTTTATTAGAACTCTTTTTTTATCCCCAACAGCAGAACCTTATCTGTATCAAACATTCTTCAAGTATATTTAATGTGTTTAACCCATTTAACTATGAGGGTAATCAGATGACTGCAGTAATATGTGTAGCGGGGGTGGGGTGAGCTGAAGAGGCAGCATGGGGAAACCCCTGGGGGAGGAGTCAGTGAGAGGGCAGAGAGGAGTTGGGGCTCTGCTGAGGCCCAAGTTGGAGGGGTAAGCCTGAGGGAGAAGGTGATAGGGAGGAATGGGAGAGGTTTCTGTGGGGTAAGCCTGGGAGAGAAAGAGAGAGGAGGAGGAGGAGGAGGAGGGAGAGAGAAGAAGAAGAAGAAGAAGAAGAAGAAGAAGAAGAAGAAGAAGAAGAAGAAGAAGGAAGAGAAGAAGAAGAAGAAGAAGAAGAAGAAGAAGAAGAAGAAGAAGAAGAAGAAGAAGAAGAAGAAGAAGAAGAAGAAGAAGAAGAAGAAGAAGAAGAAGAAGAAGAAGAAGAAGAAGAAGAAAGGCTGACTAGCGACCTGAATACCTTCCCTGCATTAACCTGCCTGCTGAGAGAGGTTGACCACCCCATCATGTGACCTGACTGATCAGCACCCCACCACCTGTCCCAACCAAGCAGAGGTGCCTAAGTAAGGGACTACAGTGGGCTGGCAGCCATACCAAGAGGACCAGGAGAACCCGGACTCCAGTGGCCCTTTTGAGGATAGTGTTACAAAATGGTAGAGTCAGTATAGGGATCAGAAATGCAGGTAGAAATTTTTATTTCCTGCTGACACAAGGTATAGCATTTTGACTCAGCAGCATGAGAAGAATTGTTTAAATTCATGAAAGTTCTCCAAGAATGTAAAAGCTTAATTTCTCAGATCTTTGCAACAACCCTATAAGATAAGCTTATGATAAGATATCTGAAAGACTGTGAACCTACTGCAGAGTTGTGTTCAATATTTAGAACCTGTTCTGTTATAGACCTCAGACTATAAAACTTGAGATGGGAGTTATGCAACAGAAACTAGAGCAGAGGAAAGAAACTTTTGTTAAGGGAAGTTAGGGTAGATTTTCTTACATTGGGGTGGGTTTTTTTTTTAAGCTGGTAAAAACATCATCATTGCTGGGTTGTGTTTTTAATAATAATAACTGCAATGGGCACCTTTGGTGCAATTCTAAAACATCTGGAGCATCACTTATATGCCATCAGCATTTACAAAATCATCATCAGTCAATAGCAAAAGGCAGCTTTACTTGGAACAGTTTACATCCTGCAATGATACCTTTAATATTATTAAGCAACAACATCTACCTATCCCAGGTCTTTGGGAATGACTTGATAGATGGACAAAAATACAAGATCTAGTCCAGTGATGGCGAACCTTTTAGAGACTGAGTGCCCAAACTGCACCCCAAAACCCACTTATGCATCGTCGAGTGCTGGGTGAGTGTGGCCAATTGGGTAGGCATGGCCAATTGGGTGGGCGTGGCTGCGGTGGTAACGGCAGACTGGGTGGGACTAAAAAGTTCAATCAATTCCAACTTTGCAAGATCTTTTTTTTTTCTGCAAGAAGTTGAAATTCACTGATTGAACCTTTTTTTTTTTTTTTTGCACATGGCGGCGGAGGCCTAAAGCGAAAAGGTTTTATAAAACCCAGCTGAAGGTCTAGGACTGGGGCGACAGCACGCGTGCCCACAGAGAGGGCTCTGAGTGCCACCTCTGGCACCCGTGCCATAGGTTCGCCACCACTGATCTAGTCTAAACATCAGGCTGACTCTGTGACCAACCATAATTTGTGACTGCTTTGTCTTGATCTTTATGGGAGGACTATTCGTATCTACCTGTATATTTATTTCTTGCTTAACTAGAATTCAATTACAAGTTTGATCCTATTATATTTGACTCTGCTATGTTTGTGTGCATTTTCATATGACATTATTATCCTTATGTTAATATATTGTGAGAAGTTATAGTAGGAAATGGGATAATCTGATTTTATCTTAAATGCTATTATGCCGCTCACATTCTCCAGCATGAGATGGAGAATCCACCAATGGGTTTAGACTATCTTCCTGCCCAATAAGACTAAGTCTGTCAGAGTTAATACGCCTCCTGCTGGGCTGATGCTCCCCAGACACGACTTAGTCTTCAGCCCAAACAGGACGCGTGTTGACTCTGAAGGCAGGTTGTATCATATCCATTGGTGAATTCTCCTCCTAGCATCCCAGATCCAAAAACAGCAAAAAGACTCACAGCCCGTAAATCGCCGATAAAACAGCTGAGCGTCGGGCTTTCCTTCTCTCTCACGCTGAACAGCTGAGCGGCGGCCTCCGGGCCTGCTCGCGGGCCGATCGGCGCGCCCGCCGAAGAGAGAAGATTCAAACTTGAGCGGAGGCTGCAGGGGGGAGCAGAAAGGGACAGCCTAGGCTCGTGCAGCCCGCTCGTTTTTTCCCTGCTCCCAGCGCTGCCGTGAAGCAGCTGGGTATCGGCCCGGCCGGATAGCAAAGAGACTCAATTTCTCGCTGCCTGGGAGCAGCCGGCGGCGGGCAGATTCGCCGCGGCCGCCAAACAGCTGAGCGTCGGCTTGGAGCCACGCTCTTACAGATCCTTCAGCCCGAGCGTTGGAGAGGCACCAGGCCCCTGGGAGCCTCAGCCGGGCCAGGACAGCTGTTTTTTGCACCTCTCCTGCACACAGTCGAGAGCCAAGATCTGACGGGCTCTAACGGACTGGAGTTTGGCGCGCAAACAGCGGCCGCCATTTTGAGACTCATCGGCCTCACAGGGACGGCCCCAGTAACTGTCAGCCTTTGATTCAAGGCCACAGACAGGCCAAAAGCGTGCCAAAATAAAAGGACTGCTATTGGGACTTGGGTCCAAAAATCTGGTTTAGGCCCTCACGCCAGGCAAACCACTACACTGTCTCAGCCGCAGTCAATCTACAGCGACAGCCATTTTGTGTCTGGACAGGGCGGCCATTACAGCCCAGTTAATTAGGGGCTTCCACTGGCACGGCTAACCCAGATTCTGGTCAGCATCCGCCTTCCCAGGGCATTCCAAGCCCAAGCCTCAGTCAGGCAGACACTATTAGCGTGAGCTGGCACGCCTCTCGGCACCGCCGCCACCACCTAGGCTTCGTGTGCAGGCACAGTTCACTCTGGTGACAGCCGCCACCATAAGGAGAGGAGTGTGCAGGCACAGATCACTGAGGTGATAGCCGCCACTGATCGGCAAAGTGCGTGCCGGCACTCGCCGATTGCAGTTCAACCGCTACTGAGGGATATCTTGCAAGACGCCCAGCCCGCGTGCCACAACGCCTTGGGGGGCATTGTCAGCCGCTTGGAGCCTTGAAGGGGGGCGTAAGGGCGCTTAGGCAATCACAGCCCTGGAGCCTTGACGGGACGTCAGCCTCTGTTGCACCATTAGCCTGGTGCTCGGCTCCTGCTCCTGATACACCAAGGCCACTGGCCACAGGTTACAATGGCTGACAGCGCAGTTCCTCAGTCTGCGCAGGGCGCACCCGGCACTCCCGCTTCAAGCAAACGCAGGTCCTCCAAACAGGAGGCAGCGGGAAAGATCAGGGCCAAGGCCAAGGCCAAGGCCATCTCTGCTAAGCGGACCTCTAAGGCTGCTGAAAAGGAGGCTAGCAGGAGACATACTGCACTTGAGAAGCAGTTCTCCAGAGCTCAGCAGCTAAATGAGGGGGAACAGGTACCCCTGGCCCCTCAGGAGAGCTCACTTGCTATCCCGCTGTTTGGCCCACCTGCTCCAGCAGCTCAGCGGGCCTGGTCTCCGCAAGGCCTACCAATACAGGGCACGGCTCTGTTTACAGACCATGGGTTAAGCCCACAGGTATTGCCCTCCCCTGCAAGGGTTCACTCGGCACCTGAGGCCACATTCACGCCCACAGCGGCGGGCCTCCGTCCCCCTGAGCCACAAGGGGTGGGGCCCGAACAGCTCCAGGCGTTACTCGCCCAGGCATATGCCCAGGGCATGGCCGCCTCTTCCTTGCAGAATCCTAGACCGGGGGCCACAGTTCCACTGCAATCACGGGAGGCAATTCCGGAGTATCCGGAATCTGTTTATTCCGACTACTCCCCCCAAGGTCGGGACTCAGGCTCCGAGGAATATGGGTCGGCGGGCTTCCAATTGTCGGAAGACGAGGAGTTGGCCCCAGACCCCTCTCCCTTCGTTGGCCTTTTTGACCTGAGTCTGTTTAAATCGCTCCTGCTCAAGGCCACCATATCGGCTAACATTAGCCCAGAGCAGGATGCACAGCCGTCTCCCTCCACGAGCCAAGACCCAAAGCCACTCTTCTCCGAACCTACGGTTACGGAGAGGCACATCCCTTGCCCCCCATTTTTTCTAGAGACCATCCGCAAACAATGGGGGAATCCGGGCACTCTCCCAGCACCAGGGGGAGCAGAGCGGAAACTGTGTACTGTTGCCCCAGTCCTGTCGGACCTCCTGGAGGTCCCAAAGGTGGACGCATCTCTAACTCCCATTCTTTCCTCCTCCACTGTGCCAGGTGATATAGCTGAGGCCTTGAGGGCGGAGGATAAGAAATCTGAATTCTCCTTGCGTAGGTCTCACCTAGCATCGGCATGGTCAGTGAAGGCGTCCACATCCACCTCCTTTTTTGCCAGGACATCCATCGTCTGGCTTAGGGAGCTCCAGGCCATGACCCCCCCCGGACCAGGTTCGTGCACACCAGAATCTGGGTAAGTTGCTAGCCGCGGCCGAGTACATGGCGGACACTTCACTTCATGCCGCCAGGTTCTCATCGAGGTCCATAGCCACTAACATTGCTGCACGCAGGCTTCTGTGGCTGAGACAATGGCGAGCGGATCTAAAATCCAAGTGGCGCCTGGCATCCGCTCCCTACAGGGATGGACACCTCTTTGGAGAGGCACTAGATCCTTACCTCGTTGAAGGTAGAGACAAGCGCAAGGTGTTGTCCCACCTCAGCAGAAAGCCGGACAGACGATCCGCCCCATACCCGCGGAGGCCATCTTTCCGCCAGGGCTCAGGGACAGAGTGGTCTCCTTCGTCTCGCCCCTTTTTCCCCAGACCTGGACGACAGCCGGACCGTCCAGCTCCCAGGCCTAGACAGCAGTTCCACAACAAGCGGCCCTTTCGAGGCGCGGGAGGCCGTCCCTTTAGAAGAAATAAATGACTTGAGGGTGGACCTCCCCATTGGAGGCAGACTTTCCGCGTTTGCGCAGGAATGGGAAGCCACCATCACGGACACCTGGGTGCTCAACACCATCAGGCGGGGCCTTGTCCTAGAGTTCCAGTCCCGGCCACGGGACCGCTTCATCTCTTGTCCTATGCCAAGAAAGCCAGCCAAGATGGAGCTTATGACCGAGGCCATCCACCATTTGCTGGTAATCAGGGCCATCGAGCCGGTGCCAGCTGGCCAGACACATCGGGGATTCTATCCCATCCTCTTTGTGGTCCCAAAGCCTTCGGGGGGATGGAGAGCAATCCTCGATCTGAAGGGACTAAACTCGCATCTTGTCTACAAAAGATTCAAGATGCAGACACTAAGGTCCATTCTGGCCAGCATCAGAAGGCACGATTACCTCGCTTCCATTGACCTCACAGAGGCGTATCTCCATGTCCCCATCTTTCCCGACCATCGGAGATTCCTCAGGTTCTGTTACGGGTCCCACCATACCAGTACAGGGCCCTACCATTCGGACTATCGTCCGCCCCGAGGGTGTTCACAAAGATCCTGGCTGCACTGGTCGCCCACTTGAGATTGATCCCAATCCGGGTTCAATGTTACCTGGACGATATTCTCATACTGTCCTCCTCCCTTCAGCAGGCCCGGTCGGACATAACCTCAACTGTCCGAACCCTTCAGACCCACGTCTTTTCAGTCAACTTCCAGAAGAGCCTAACAGAGCCCTCGCATCGCATCCTTCACCTGGGAGCAATTATAGACACCGAGCTCTGCATGGTCTACCTGTCCCCGGAACGCCGGGACAGTATTTGTTCCCTGATCAGACGGGTACGAAGGGAGCGGACAGTCACATTGGCCTTACTTTCCCAACTACTGGGCAAGATGGTCTCTTGCATGGGGATAGTACCTTGGTCCAGGCTACACTTCAGAACCCTCCAATGGTTCTTACTACCCTACCAGAGGCAGGGCACCAGTGCATCCAATCTGAGGGTCAGGGTTACTTCCCAAATTTTGGACTCCTTCCGGTGGTGGATATCCCCAGCTATAACTAGGGGATCCTTATTCAAGGAACCGGACAGGCTCATCCTAACAACCGACGCCAGTCTGTTCGGTTGGGGAGCGCACCTAGGTTCTCACCTAGCACAGGGACGATGGGCACAGGCGGATCTCAGCCACAATATCAATTGGCTGGAACTCAGGGCCATACATCTGGCGCTGTTACGCTTCAGCGACAAGGTGACGGGACAACATGTCCTAGTGCTCACAGACAATGTGGCAGCAAAGGCCCATGTCAACAGACAGGGGGGCACCCGATCCAAGAGCCTTATGGCCGAGGCTCAGTCACTCGGCACTTGGGCAGAGACCAATCTCTCCTCCCTCAGGGCGGAGCACATATCGGGAGCAGCAAACCAGCAGGCGGACTCACTGAGCCGGTCGACAGTGGACCACTCAGAGTGGCACCTGCATCCCGACCTGTTCGGAGAAATCTCGGAGAGGTTCAGACTCCCGGTGTTAGACTTATTCACCTCACTGGCGAATACACAGCTCCCGAGGTTTTTCTCCAGGTTCCAGTCTCCAGGGGCGGAGCGGACAGACGCGCTCCGCAGCCCATGGCCCCAGGGGCTATTGTATGCCTTTCCCCCTCTCCCCCTGCTCCCGGCCCTAATCAGGAAGGTACTACTGGAGCGGGCAGAGGTAATAGTGGTTGCTCCACATTGGCCAAGGCGACCGTGGTTTGCCGACCTAGTGGGTCTTTCCATCTCCCCACAGTGGCAGATCCCTCCAGAACAGGTAGCTCTCAGCCAGGGGGCTCTACGGTACCCGGAACCATAGCGCCTCCAATTAGCCGTCTGGCATTTGAAAGGCAGTACCTAGCCCGAGAGTCGTGTTCTGCGGGCGTAATTGCCATGATTCAGGCCTCCAGACGCCCCTCCACTAACAGAATTTACGACTCCTCGTGGAAAAACTTCTGTGCTTGGTGCTCAAGGAATCACCTCGACCTATCGGCTGTCACGATATCGAGTATCTTGGAGTATTTGCTCGAGGGACTCAACAAGGGCCTATCGCCCAATACCATCCGCCGGCAACTGGCGGCTTTATCCACAATGCTCACGTGTGACACGCTGACGCCCTTGGCTCAGCACCCCCTGGTGAGGTCATTTATCAAGGGCGCAATTAACACCAGGCCGCCCGTGGTTCATCGTTATCCCTCTTGGGACCTCCCACGGGTCTTGCAAGCCCTCACTTCGTCACCGTTCGAGCCCATTAAAAACAGCTCTTTACAGTTCTTGTCAATGAAGGTGGCCTTTCTCGTTGCGGTCACGTCGGCCAGACGCATCTCCGAACTAGCGGCCCTCTCGGTCAGAGAGGACCTATGCATCTTTCACAGTGATAGGGTGGTCCTTCGACTGGATCCGACCTTTGTTCCAAAGGTGAACTCCTTGCTCCATAGGTCACAGGAGGTGGTCCTACCAGACTTTTGTCCCCGGCCGTCTCACGGCCTAGAACGTCAGTGGCACACATTGGACGTTAGAAGGGCGTTGAGCCACTATATCAAAAGGACTTCAGCCTTCCGCAAATTGGAAGAGCTCTTTGTCTCATTCCAGCCTTCTTCCATGGGAGGGAAGGTCTCATCCTCTACAATAGGCAGATGGATCAGGGCTTGCATTACCAGAGCGTATCAATCCCAGTCTCTGTCACTGCCAGGGCGCATCACCGCTCACTCTACCTGCAGTGCCTCTACATCGGCGGCGTGGGCAACGCAAGCACCCATTGGGGACATTTGCAGGGCGGCGACCTGGTCCTCGCCTACCCCGTTTGTGAAACATTACAGGCTGGACAAATTCGCCTCTGCAGACGCATCCTTTGGCCGGAGAGTGCTCCAGCAGGTGGCGTCATCCAGTGGGACACAGGTCCTGGCCGATTCCCTCCCATAGGGACAGGACTGCTTTGGTATGTCCCATTGGTGGATTCTCCATCTCATGCTGGAGAAGGGGCGTTGTCTTACCTGAACGCCTTTTCTCAGCATGACGATGGAGAATCCACGCCCGTCCCCATCTAGGCCTACCAGGCCCTATGTCAGGGGCACAAGAGAGTCAACACATCACACTGTCGTCAGTAGCTTCGCCTTCGTCGTGTCTGGGGAGCATCAGCCCAGCAGGAGGCGTATTAACTCTGACAGACTTAGTCTTATTGGGCAGGAAGATAGTCTAAACCCATTGGTGGATTCTCCATCGTCATGCTGAGAAAAGGCGTTCAGGTAAGACAACGCCCCTTTTATTCTAACTTTTAACTTCCTTTTTATAACTTATTCCTCTCTTTTCTTCAATCTGCAAATTACTTGTCAAATTAGGAGGCCACTTCAAAATCTAGATGTCCATTCAGTGTATGATGCACTATAATTATAAGGTACCAAAAATATTACTTTGAGGTTGGAATGGAATGAAGTTTATAGATAATCAAACTTGCACGGAATTATTTAAAAGTCACATAATCTTTGATGGTGGCAGTAAAACCCATGGCTTACTCTTTTATATCCATAGATTGGTTGTTGAGAACTGTTTTAATCTGTTTAGGGGGTGCACAGTTTAAAACCTATAGAAATTAATCTTTTAAGAATTTGATATGATTTTTTAAGTTAACAGTATGGCATTCTTCAGCTGGTCAGTATAAAAAAGTGCTATCAGATATAACTTTGGTTTTCCCCCAAGAATATTTTTTCACATGGAAATTAATATTTGCAAAGTACGTTTTGCATATTATGATGCATCAGGTGAGGATATCTAGTTAGTAGATAGTTTTGTGAGCATAGGATTTTTTCTTACAGTTACCATATTTATCTTTCTTTATTTCTTTCATTATTTTCTTTCCTCTTGAAAAGAATTCTAGAAATATTAATATTATTAGAATTAGCAACATATCTTGTGCATCTTAATTGTTAGACTTTATATCACTGTTCAGGAAACCTTAATAAAGGAATAAATAATTTGTAGCCCATTAAAAGTAAGCCTCTAAAACGTAATGCAAATTACAAAGGCAGGTGGTGAATGAAATTCAAAAGCTTTATGAAGATGCATCATCTCTAATCAACAGCAGTTCATTGCCTAAAGGATTAAAGTCAGTATGTCTGCAATAAAGACAAATATTCTGTATAAAACAGTTGATGAATAAAAGAAGAAAATTCAGATGTATGGCATTACTTCAACACCTGGTTAAAAATGCATTATAAAGCATAGTAATATTTAGTAATATCTATGGGGTTAGAAATATTTTCATTGGGGTAATTATATTTCTAAAAGTAGTTCTTATTTTCTCTGCAAGAGAGACAAAAGTTTGGAAGGAGATGTGACAGACTAGAAGAAGAAAGCTAGATTTTGAGACTGAACATCGACATTCTATTCCCAGTTGTAAAGAATGAGTCCAGCAATACAGTTCTGTACAACTCTCTTTTAAAACGTTTGAATGAGCTCAACAGGATTCACAAACAAGATTTTATCAAGATTCAGAAATCCAGAAATTGAAAATGAAACATTGAACGTTTCTACTTACTGATGTGATTTTTTACATTTGTAGACACAATGCTCTTCTCTGTATATTCTTTTCATATCTCTTCAAATTATTTCTGTTCCTTTCTGTTTTTCTATTTTTAAGAAAAGATTGGACAACCATTTGTCTGAAATAATATAGGGTTTTCTGCTTGAGCAGTTGGTTGGACTAGAAGACCTCCAAGGTCCCTTCCAACTCTGTTATTCTATTCTCTTATTCTATTTAAACAGATTAGAGGCTTCCAAAGGATCACCCTTTCTAAAACTAATTTAAAATGCACCAAAATTGTTCTGGATTATTGGACCATTTTCGATATATTTGATCATCAGGAAACTTGCTATGAGTACTAGCAAGTTTATAATTTAGTCTAAGCTGACAATATTTGCCATTTTAGCTGGTCACAGATAATTAATTATAAATCATCACTCACCCCTAGATAGTAACTAAGCATTTCATACCACCCAGTTGGGTTCAAATCTATCCAAATATCTATTTTATCTATTCATACAAAAAATTTGCTAGTTTTTCCTTTAATTTCAGTATTTGCAATATGGTAGAGCTCTATTATCTTTCAAACTCTTAATACTGGCATGCTAATAATTTTGCATTTGAACTTCTTTTCTTAATCATCCCAGCAACTAAGAGACAAGACAGGTCAAGAATGCTCTTAAAAGAGAGAAGAGCCTCTTCCCTTCAAGCAGTGGTGGGATTCAGCCGGTTCGCACCACTTCGGCAGAACCGGTAGCTAATTTTTTGTTGCCCAGGCCCATAATGGATTTCCGGAAGCGGCATCCACACAGAGAACCGGTTGTTCACATATTTGAATCCCACCACTGCCTTCAAGCACAAATTCATTGTCTTGTGATGGCATTTCCTTGTCCATGACACTTCACAATTGGCACAGGGATATAAATTTGCAATTGCCAGGCCCTTCTTACAATATAGTATGTTTGAGTGGAGTTCCCCATTACTGAGACTCCACTTTTATTTGAAAGATCCATAAAATTCCAGGCATCAAAGTAGCATTCCTTATGAATGGCATTAGAAAATTCACTTCCCCCCCCCAAACTCATGTGACTTGGTTTCCTCATTCATGTTTTTATATACATTACTTGCAAATTAAAATAATCTGAGTCCTTTGAACTCCTCCCATGTCAGGTCACATTGACACAAAAAGCATTAATGGAGAATAAATGTTTAGTGCTCAATGCTGCAGCAGAGTAAGCAGAAACCCCTCGTCTTTCCTGTTCTTTATGCCTATTAGCAATATATTTGCCTTCATTATGTCACATTGTTAGCTCTTAATTGTGCAAAATTTGTGGGAAGGCAGAATTAATATGATGTCATATGAAGAACACTGTTTGCGAGTAATCTAAGGACTCCAGCTGTTACACTAAACAGATTAACGCCACCATTGGATGGCTAATTAGACAAATATTTTGCCCTACAGTATTCTACAATTTGAACCAAAGACAGGATGGTAGTCTTTTTATTTTATATATGAAGCAGGTGAACCTTTCATTAACATTAGCAATAGTGGGACAACACCTTAAGTGGGACAACATCTTAAGACAACAAATTAGGTTAGGATAGGTAGGATTTGATGTGGCACACTCCCATTACTCCAATACAGAAGTAATACTTTTAGGTTGAATAGTAATAATTAATATCATACAAAAATAAGTGGGGTTCATTGAGACAACTAGTTTAAATGTATGCTCAGAATAAGAAATGCAGAACTGGAGTATTCCTAACAGCTAAATAAAAAAAATAATTCAATTAAAAATTATCAAACAGCTTTCAAATTCAGTTGCAAGAGAGTGTGGAATTGGAAAGGGAGATATAGTATCTGATCAGTAATAAAAGAAGGAAAACGGGGCACTATATTTAAATATTTTGAGCTATTTTTAGCTGAATTTTTTATTTTAATATTTTTAATTATTACTATTGTTATTTACATATTGTTTTTTTACTTTGTTGAATATTGCTCAGACTATTTCACTTGTTTTGTGAAATAGGTGGCTATATATATTTGTAATAATAAATAAATAATATTTTTTAAATTTAAATAAATAAAAATAAACTGGCAAATTCATATAGAAAAGGAATGGATGTTACAGAAAATCAGAGGTACGACAGCAGAAATTGTCAAATAACAAAGCAAAATTAATGTTGGTATGTTAGTAGAATTCCAAGATATTTTGTACCCTATCCTGAAGTCTGACTTCCGTATATTAAAAAACTAGCATAGCAATATCGTGTCCATTCCTATATTTTCAACAACTATTAATATGTATGGGTTTATGAGTCAAGATGCCTGAATGATACTATGGGAGCTTCTATATTGCTATGTAAAAGTAGTATCTATCAGTTTCTGTGCCAGCCTAAAACTATCTGGCTTGAAATGCCCAGCTTCCATTGGCAATCCTTATTCATAATGCAGGCAAATGGTTAGCTTTATTTATACTAAGGAGAGAGCTGGTGGATTATCCAGCTTTGTTTCGTTCTCATTAGTAAAAGTCAGATGGTGGTAGGAAAATACTTGCCAATCATTCTACTTAATACAATATTAAATGGGAGTTAGGAAGGATGCAAATGTTGACAAATGGTCTAAAGTAGACCAGAGGGCTTAGTTATGCTCTGTCTTTTGAGTAGGTGTGTTGAAAGGGTATAATATCAGCTGATAATTGGATTGGTCTTGAAGAAAGGTTTGTGCTATTCTCCAAGAGCATTAAACCAGTGTTTAGAAGAAGCAGAACATGAGTTTATAGTATTTCAAAAAATGATACAACCATGTTAAAAAACAAATAATAGCTGGCAAACAAGGGGAGAATTGTACCATGAACCAGACAAGACAGGCAGGTTTTTTCCCTCTGCCACTTTAATGTGCACACACATATACACATACAGACAAATCACTACTGTTGGGCAGCTGTTATTCAAATTGACCCAAGAGTTCAAGGCAGGGATTGATCTGGGGAAGCAGAATGGGTCTATGACAATTTGCCATGCCAACTTGCCATTGCAACTCACCATGGCCAACTCGCCACAGCCAACTTGCCACGGCCAACTTGCCACAGCCAACTCACCATGGGACAATTCGCTGTGGGAGAAAAGTTACATTAATATCAAAGAAATGGTGAAATAGAATCATTAAACAAAGGATGCAAAAAGAGGGACAGAATGAAATGTAAATGACTAAAATTAAAATATGTTTTTATTTATTTTGAATAATTAAATTGAATAGTTAAAATTGTCTCTCAGCTAGTTGTCCCATGGCAAGTTAGCCATGGCAAATTGGCCACAGCGAGTGGGCTGTGGCATGTTGTCCCATTTTGAGTAAAGAATAGCCCTGGAAGGCAGTGCCCTGCCACTATAGAGAAAGGAATCTGCTAACATTAGCCTAAATTGACCAGGCTAAAAATCAACTCACCACATCATGAGCAGAATGATCATTGAATTGACAGATTAGTAAATCTACAGGAAAAGTTATGTGAAGATAAAGAAAAGTCTACTTTAAATCCAGAAGAGCTGAATATGAGTTAAAGCTGCCTCTGATATGTGCCTGGGACTAGGTGAAATTGACATCATGAATTCAGAGAGCAAAAAAAATATATTATTGGACAAGGTTTGTGTTGTGGTTAGGTGCAAGTGAGGAATGGTTCTGTATTGCTTATTCCTGCTCAAGGGAATATGCAGGGTTGGATCTCATTAGTACTTTTGGAACTGTGGTTTGGGATTTCCCCCCCCCCCCAAACTTGTGAAGTCAAATGGAATGCATCTTCCAGGTTTTTATTGGTATTTCCAGAGTCAATTTGTGGGTTTTAATAACAGGACCAAAATAGGATTTACACCTCCCCAATGGAAGGATATAATTTTTCAGATGCTGGTCAAATGCTCAGCCAGTTGAGAAGGAAGTGTTGCTAACACAACACAGAAATGTTTAAGGCTGATCATTAAACTTTAGGACAAGTTTGAGAAGTAATAGAAATAAAATAAATTGGCCCAGTTTGCCTTGAGAATCACTTACAGAGATTGATAGTTCAAGTGACAATAGTTGATTGGGACTTTTAGCTACAATTCAAGCCTGCCCCCATAACCTCTATTTTGACTCTGACCATTTTCACACAAACATATTGAAGAATTTAACTATATGCATTCACATTTATATGACATCCATTTTAAAAATTCATTTCATTCAGACTCACAGATGGATTTATTTTCCAGCTCTTTCAAAAAGCAAACATTATGATTCATACAGCATCTGCATTAGTACCAGTCACTATGATTCCCTTACAGGTTTGACAAACTCAAGGTTCTACATATATGAAATTGCCTCTTTGGGCATTTCCAGTTCACCAACTTTTTCATCTCCAATATTTTTGGGTCCCCTTTAAAACTTTATTGAGACTGTTTAGTCTATTGTGTATACCAGGATGGTACAAGGAAACCTTCATCTATTTGCCAGGCTAGGGAACTGTGCACCACCTAATCTGCATTTGCCTTTTTTGGCTAATTCTTGAACATTTAGTATTACTCTTTAACTAAACTTTTCCCCATCATATTTGTGCTAAACACATATCCTTTCCCCTTGAGTTAAAAAAATAAGTAAAATAATATTCCTTTGCTTACATGGTGTAAGATTCCCATAGAAATTAAGATAGGATTCTGGATAACTTTATCAGCCCTGGATTAATCTTTAAGCGAAATAAACATATGCTTAGGGCAGGGGTAGCAACCTTGGCTCTTTTATGATTCGTGGACTTCAACCAGCATGGCTGGTTCAGGAATTCTGGGAGTTGAAGTCCACAAGTCATAAAAGAGCCAAGGTTGCCTACCCCTGGCTTAGGGCATCAAGGGACAGGGACATCCCTGAGATTTTTCCCCCTAGCGATGTGACCTTAACTCTTTCACTGCCACACTAAACTTTAATCATTTTTTTCAGTAATTGTCCTAGTCTACCATGTTTGACTTTAATCTGCATTGCCAAAAAGTTTTCTTTGGCAGGGTGAGTGACTCAAAGTTTGCTTTGAAGGTGTTGTCAGAGATCTTATTTCTTTCCATCTCATGGCATGAATTTTGCTTCTGTTGAGGGACATCATTGTTGAGCTACGCTTAGGGCATCAGTTAGCCTTAAGCTGGTACAGTAGTAAAGTAGGATAAAAGCTGAGAAGTGATACCAGGGAGAACACACAATACTTTAAAAGAAGGCAGCAATCTACTCCCAGTTCAAGACTAGCAACTGTCCCCGTGACAGTTTTGTCAGCAAGAATGAAGACAGTTCAGAGGTTATTGCCCCCACAAGCTGATCTTATACTATGAATGATATGAATGATAGTATGATAGTGTAATGGAATACATGGAGAAAAGATGCTGCACAGGAAAAAATCAGACAAGAGAGGCAGGAAACCCCCAAGTGGCTTAACAGTCACAAAAAGAAACTTAGAAAGGATCCACCCTAATAAATCTGGTGGTAAAAAAATATCTTCCATTTGATTTCATTGGAGATCCAGAATAGAAAAAAAATGTGGCATTGCATTTTGCATATTTAACTTGTGGAATTCTGTGTTAGAGAATAAAGAGATAGTGCAGACCACATAATCTTTTATAGAGAAAATAGATCAATTGAGAACTATTGGCCACAAGATGAAATCTCCTTTTTCAATAGCAGTATATCTCTAAATTACAGATGCTTATAAGGTACATAAAGATGCTCATAAAGTTGATTTATTTACAAGTATTAAAAACCAATTCTAGCATGTGCTTTCCTGCCTTTGTATATTTAGTTTATAAATATACATTTTAAATAATAATCATAGTTCAAACTATGGACAAAATGTAAAAAAAAATGAAAACCAGGAATATCATGCTCAAAATTTGAGCTAATGATGGAACCAGGATGCAGGAGTAATGGGCCTGTGTCCTAATCCAGCAGGGCTCTGCTTTTGTTTCATAAAGCCACAATTGAAACTTAGTCAAACCTAGCTATAACTCCAAAGCTCTTGCTTTAAAGCAGTTCGCATCATTTCTGTTAAATGCTTTGATATAAAGACCTTGTGGCTGGGGTGATGGGTAGGGTCCAGAAGGGAGGGTGAGCATCTGCCAAGGCTCAATTTTAAGGACCAATGGTTTTGGGAGTTGCACCCGGCTGCCAGGGAGTGAGTAAGCCAAGGGAGCGGGTACATGAACAGGAGGAGAAGGTAATTAAAGAGGGAGGCACTAGCCACAGCAAGTTCCCACAAATGAAGGCCCCGAGGCTGTAGACACCAAACAACAAAGGACCAAGCAATTATTTGGCTCCAGTGGAAGGTGCTGGTCCCAGCAACGAGCTGGTTTTAGCTGGCCACCCTGGGGCAATGCTGAGGTTTGGCAGAGAGGGTGGCGGGCATGATCAGGGGGGCAGGGGAGATGGCAATGCAGCAAAGCTTGTACCAGTGTCATAGTTATTATAGAGCGAATACAATTGTGTCCCAGTTTTACATGTAGAAAGGGGGATTCACAAATGAAGCCTCCAAGGTGTTTATAAATCCATTACAAGCTTACAGTAAAAAAAAACAAAATATTTTTTTCTTTGTAATTGCAGTGGTTGTGTATATGTAGCAGTAGGCTCTCCGGGGAACAGGGAATTCAATATAAGGCTCAAATAATCAGGAACAGGAGTTGACTTCAAAGTACTTAGTTTATTTTTGCTCCCTATTCACAAGAATCTGAGCAACTATTGGTCCAAGCTAAACTGGCACTAGGTAAAAATCAATGGAATTCATGGGGAGCTAGAGTCTCTTGTGGCTGCACAATGACTTCAAAGTAATGACACATTTAATTCCGCCCTCCAGCTCAGGCTGCTCATTTCCTACAGAAAGTATTATTACTTATTAGGAAAATGTCTTATTCTTTTCTTGCATATTGTCAGTTGACTTAATATTCATTCTGTATTGTTCTGTTCTGTTCTATTCTGCACACATTAATGGATCAATAACTTAGAACTATCATTTCAAAGCTGCAAAAATTTGAGTAATCAGTGGAAGGCAGCAAAGATTTAGAATGTTCTTTCTTGGCTGGAATCTACTGGATGTCTGGATTGTTGCAGACAATATTCTATATGGTAACCATGCTCAGACTTGCAACAATGAACTTTCACACACAGAAACACACACCTTATTGACTTGCCCTAAAGTCCTGTTTTAGACTGTAATGACCTGCAGAGGAGGGTTATCTGCTGACTTACTTTTATTATACAGTCCTCTAGACAATATCAGGCTTTGCAGTGGTGTTACTGTTCATACTAATTGGATTGCAATGCTGACACAGGATAGCCCATACCATATAAAGATTGCTTTTCTATAGACAGTTTCTGCATATCTTGGATTCCAGTCATAAACTTGCACACAACCTTAGAATTAAAAATATGTTATTTAGACATTTCTCCACTGTTTTTGGTCACTGACATCAGCTTAATAGCTCAATATCCAGGAGTATGTGGGAAAGCTCAAAATTCTGAAACAATTCAGCTGTTCACTTGTATGGCTTTTACTAAAACAGATCAGCCTATTGTTAGAAATAATGAAGCAGAGTTGGGGACCAGGCTAACTACCTCATAAAAAGGCTAGTGTGAGAGGAGTGACCATTTTGCAAGATTAACTTAGCTATCAGGGGCAGAGGGAAAGAATATTTAAGATTGCCTCTATCTGCCAATTCTCCCTAACCAATTTTCCTGCTAGACTTAATTCAACTTTCCATAGGGAATTAATAATTTAAAAATGAAGCTCCCCTCGTCCTTAAAATCCAGGGTAGAATTATGCAGAACTGTCAAGCAGAAAAGGATTAAGGAATGCTTTTCACTTAGCAATCCTTCCTTGCATTTCCCTGTTTTAGAACTAAGAAGCCTCTGTTTGCCTTGCAGTTCTGCCTTAAAATAACCCTCATACTAATTCTCATTAGATGTGGTAACAGCACCTTCCACAAATCTTTAGAACCTAAAGTCACTCTTCTTTCTTGAAAGACCTTGTAGCAGAGCAATTGTATTCCTAGATGTACTGCATCTATAATATTGCTAGTCCTTGACTTATAACCGGTCTCTTAGCAACCTTTCAAAGTTACAATGGATTCTCTCCAAAAGATACTTACAATCAAGGTTCTGAAGTTCCAATAACTGTCCTCCCTGGCAGTCACAATTGCATTTTGGGTGCTTAGTGACTGGTGCACATTTACAGGCAATTGCAGCGTTCTATAGTCACATGACCATGATTTATAACATTTTTGCTCAAAAGCGTGTTTGCTTCCGGTTTCTGGCAAAAACTGCCCATAGCAAGCAATGGTTTCATTTAACAACTGCAGCGTTTGCTTCATGACTGATGCAAAAAAAAGTTCATAAAATCAGGTCAAACACATGATAACTTGGTTTACAACTGTCATGACATATGGCTGTAATTGCCAGCCTCAGTTATGGTCATAAATTGAGGACTATCTATATAGCAATCTGACCATGATAATTCTTCCCTTTGAACTATTCCTATACTGCAGAATCCAATCTGGTTCAATATAATTTCTTTCAAAGAACTCTGGGAATTTGATATTATTACAAATACTGAAACTATTATTCTACTTTATTTCTTAGAAGTCTTTGATTGGTAGCCATTAAGATTAAGCTGATCTAAAAATGGTTTAATTGTGATCCTAGATACATAGACCACCTATCACAACTCAGCAACCTAAGGCTAAGCCTATGACTGCCGATATATATTACAAGCTTATCAAAATGCTCAGCTTTTAGTGTAGCCTCATAACAACCCCTTTCATCTATCAAATAAAGTAACATTAAATTTCATAGCTCCTGAATCCATTCCTATCAATAAATAGCTTCAGCGACAACAATACAAACTTAGTTTGCATCCTTACTTGTAGCAAATCATACAAAATATTACTATTTTCTAGGACATATATACCTTACTTCTACGTTTCCCCTGTGGTTTGAATTCCTGTCATAAACATGCATACAGCTTTTTCTTTTAGCTTGCCCTTTGCATTTCTATTTGTTTTTCAGCACCACACAAGTCTGCTCAAGCAGCTGAAGATTTTCCCATTATTTCCTCTATGCCCATTTCCCTCCCTTCACACAGACACAGCTGAACGGAAGCCGAGACACAGACGGATAAACACAGGTGCGGAACTGAGTGCAAGCACTAGTTTATTTATGGTACGGAATCCACCCATGGCGACGACAGGATTCCTACATTACAGCCCCTAATCTGTCCAGTCGGAAGCAAGTCTTCATTCATTCTGTTTTAGTTTTAAGCTAAACAGGACAAAAAAGGAGAAACATTTCTTCACACTCTGCTGAGAGCTATCTGGCCACTGATTTCTTCCCTTTTTATACTCATATGCAAAATGTATTGCTGCTCTACTTCTAACCCTAGCTTATCAGTGTCCACGCCACAGGAAATCAGTGTGAAATACGTCAAATCTTGATTAAACAACAGATAATGATACTTGGAGTATATTTTCTTTGATGTTTTCAAATTGGAGGGGATTTCAAAGATCATTTAGCTCAACTTGTTGCTGAGGCAAGAAATAGGCTATTTTGATATTTGCTAATAGGTACGGTGACCGTACTTTCTTGAAAAAATAAAGGACAAACTGAAAAGGGGCAAATCTGAAAGAGATGCATAAGGATAAAAATGAGTTTATAACATTTTTCAAACGAAAAATTCAACAGCAAAATCAAGTAAAACTTTACAAAAATACATATTCTAATGAAAATATCTAAAATCAAAAAGTATATATAGCTTTATTTTAAAAAGACAATTTAATTTCCATGTTTTTCATATGAATATGAAAGACTGTACATTAAGTGGTACCGTTTCTGACCAAAATAAATGAGTTTTTAAAAAATTAATCTAGAGGACAGCTTTCTTATAATAAAGGGTATGATGTAATTTATATGCCAAAAATTATTAACGGAGGAGAGGACCCCAGAGTTTTGAAGCAATTTGTTCTATATCAAACAGGACTGTTCTTCCTGAGAATAGTGAAAAACAGTCTTAATAGTAACGTAAAATATAAGATATTAAGGTTGGTGTTCCAAAGTGCTAGTGGCTGTCCTAACATTTACTCTGATCGGTTACTTTGAGCATTTCAAAAAGATACTGAAGACTTGGAAGCCCCAAAGGATCAATCTGCTCTATCCAAAAATATTTTTCTGAGCAGTCAAATCCCCTTTCAAACCAGCAAGATACTTCATTATATCTCCATTTCCAAATCCCAAAGAACACTAATTCTAGCATGCTTCAATACTCTCCCCAACAGCAGTTTTGGAAAATCAATATGAAAACATTTTTTATGAGATCACTGAATCTGTGGAAAGGGACCACTGAAACCAACTCATGTTCTATTATATTATAGCCTCTAAAAAGTACCCTAGGACCTCTTTTCATAGTAAAAGACTCAGGATTTTTTTTTTAATGTACCGTTACCAAATCAATATGGTTTAGTTTCTTTGAATATAGTCATCTTTTTATACTTATATAAAAAAAATTGTAAAATTAGACGTATCTTGATTGCCCACTGATGAGACCATCACCAATTGTATCTTTCTTTTTCTGGTTCTATTTTTAATGTGTTTCATTTTTAACTCTGGTTAAATAAAGTTCTCTCTATTCTTTTTGTTCACATTTTTTCAAATTGGCTATATTGTTTCTCTCCTCCATATAAAATATATGCTTTCTTTATTGAGGTATATTCCATCTATTTCACTGTGTGAAATAGTTTTAACTTGTAAAATTTACAAGATGTTCTTTAGCTGTTCAACCTTTTCCTGTACATACTGTACAGAATAATCCTTCTCCACCCAAGGACACTGATGTAAAGACTGGTCAACAATAAGCCCTTTCTTTTCTCCATGCGTAGCTTCCTTGAAACATCTGTCATAAAAGGCCATGAGATGTTGCATCAAAGAAAGAAGGCAGCCTCTTTCCCCTCAACCATGTATCTTTTCACTCCATGGTTTATATATTTGAAGCATATATAGGTAACCCTCAATTTACAACCATAGCTAAGCCCAAAATTTCTGTTGCTAAGCAAGGCATCTGTTGAGCAAGTTTTAACCCATTTTACGAACTTTTTTGCCCAGTATTAAGTGAATCATTGCAGTTGTTAAGTGAATCATGTGATTGTTAAGTGAATCTGGCTTCCCTCATTGACTTTGCTTATCGGAAGCTGGCTGGGAAGGTTACAAATGGTGATCACCTGACTCTGGGACCATGCAACTGTCATAAATATATGCCCATTGCAAGCGCCCAAATTTTATTTTTATTTTTATTAAGTTTTATTCATTTATAACATAAAATGTGAAAATACAAAAGCAAATAGTAGGGACAACATCAGAGAAAGGGAAAACAAAAAAGATGTGAAGAAGGGGGGGAGAAACAAAAGGCATTGACTTCCGACTCTCTCCGTTGCAGTAAAATCAGACATTAAAATCAAATCTCAACTTTTTACATTTCTATAGTAGTATGCACTAGCCATTTCTGTATTGGCAAATCAGTCTAATCCAGGGGTGTCAAACTCAATTTCATTGAGGGCCGCATCAGCATTGCAGTTGCCCTCGGGGGGGGTGTGGCCAGGATGGGTGCGGCCTACTGGGTGTGCGTGGATGGAGTGGGTGTGGCCTACTGGGTGGGCATGGCCAGCTCTACATCGTTCGTGTCAAGGGGGCCTGTGGGGGCCTGGGCAGGAGTGGGACAGATCTGAGGGTCTCTGGCAGAAGAGGGTGGGACCAGGGCAAGTGCCAAGGCATGGTCCACTGGAGGAGCCTCCCCAGCATGCACCCAGGGGGCGGGGGCGACGCAGCAGGGGCTGGTTCCTCACTGTTTCCAGATGGCCTTGTGAAGCTAAGACTGAATGTGTTTCAGCATAGATGGCCACTACAAAATTGTACATTGGCTCCCGGCCGGCCTGGGCCAGAGCCAAGGCAGCGGGGGCCATTCCCTCACTGTTTCCAGGATGGCTTTGCAGGCCACATGAAACCACTTCGCAGGCCTTGTGTTTGCAATGTCTGGTCTAATCGGTAAAACCCAAAATCATTATATCATTTTTTTCCACTTCAAGCACAAAGTCCAGAAGCAGTTTCCAAGTAGAAACAAAAGTACTTATGTTCTTTTCTTTTATCAGCACAGTCAATTTGGCCATCTCTGCTAATTCCATCAGCTTTTGTAACCATTCCTCCATAGTAGGAATCGAGGCATCCTTCCTCTTTTGTGCATAGAGCAATCTTGCTGCCGTCACCATATATAAAATCAGAGTTCCAATTTTTTTTCCAGTTCTCTTTCCATTAGGCCCAGAAGGAAAGTCTTTGGTTTAATCTTTATGTTCACTTTAAGAATTTTCTCCATTAATATATGAATCCTACTCCAATATTTCTTTGCCTTATCACATGTCCACCATAAATGATAAAAAGTCTCTTCTTTACATTTACATTTCCAACATTCATTTGAAATACCTTTATACATTCTAGATAATTTATCTGGTGTTAAGTACCAGCGATACATCATTCTGTAGAAAATTTCTTTTAGGTTATAATTTAATGTGAACTTTAAACCTTTTATCCATATATTCTCCCATTGTTCAAACATCACATTATACCCAAAAATCCCTTGCCCACTGGATCATACAGTGTTTTACATGTTCATTTTCCAAGTTCAATTTTAATAACATTTTATAGACCTTGGCAATTATATGATCATCACTACTACATAGTAGGATTTCCAATTCATTTTTAGCCAACTTAAAACCATGACCTTTTATGTCTAGTTTAAATCTTTCCTTCATTTGTTGATATGTAAACCAGTGACAAGCGTGAACTTCTAATTCTAATTCTTCCCTAGACTTGAGGATAGGGTCTCCAGAATTGAAAGATACTATTTTACCATACGTCCCCCAGTCCAGTTTCACCACCATTTCTTTTCTAAAAAAAAAAACTTCTTGGGGGGACACTCATAAGGGCAATTTTGTAAAAAACCTTGTTTTATATTTATTCCAAACTCTTAATATGGTACGTCTAATAAAGTGATTATTAAAATCAACATTTACTTTAACTTTATCATACCATAAATACCCATGCCATCCAAATCTTAATTCATTGCCTTCCAAATCGAGCAGCCTCTTATTCTGAAGGTTCACCCACTCTTTTAACCAAACCAAACAGCATGCATCAAAATACAATTTCAAATCTGGTAAATCCAGACCCCCTCTTTCCTTGGCATCTTGCAGCACCCTAATTTTGATTATGTGACCATAATAGTTGTAAATGTGAAAGCTGGTGATGTCACTTTTTTTTCAGTGCTGTTGTAACCTTCGTTAGCAAAACCAATAGCACTTAGACTTATACACCGCTCCAGAGTGCTTTTACAGCACTCTCTGGGTGGTTTACAATGTCAGCATATTGCCCCCAACAATCTGGGTCCTCATTTTACCAACCTCAGAAGGATGGAAGGCTGAATCTTCCTTGAGACCCGTCAAACTCCAGACTGTGGGGAGAGTTAGCCTGCATTCTAACCACTGCACCACCAGGGCTCCTGGTCACTAAACGAACAATTGTAAGTTGAGGACTACCTGTAGAGAAGAAAAGATTGCACAGATAGAGATTGTATATATATCTCCAAAAAAATGGGAAATGGGAAAATACTTTAATTCAGCACAGCAAAGCACATAGTCATAATGCAATTTCACAATTCATTCATATTGAATGAATTTTTGTGTTTATTTTTGTGTTTATTTTCCAGCCTGCTCACCAGAAGAAAGACGAAATATATTTTCTCCATTGGTCATTGAAGAACAATGCCTTTAAGGAGAAGCAGTATTTTCCAATTCTCCATCCTTCCAAATCCATGGGTGCCCACTCCAAAACATACAAGTTAGTGCGTAATTTCTTTTTCTATTGTGCCAGTCAAAGTAGAGGAGGTACGGTAGTAAGTTGTAGTTGCTACAGAATAATTTTAAAAGGAGATGAAAAGTAAAGGAGAATACATTTTTGGTTTGCAAATACTTTTTGAGATTTCAATTTGCTTAAAACTTTTCTTTCCTGGAATCTTAATCTTGATCACATGTGTATATGCATATCTGGTGTGGAATGAGGATAAATTACCCTTGCTATATCTTGGCAATGAAGAATTTCATAATCAAAAAGGGACAAATACATGTGTAGTGTAGTTCATGAAGGAGATTCATAAGAGATTCTGAAACTGAGCTCTGGATTATACTGATTCTCCAGCACTCAGAATATAGTGAATGTTACAGGACAGGGACTGAATATAATCACCCATTAAACTACAACCAATACCCTTTTATATTATAAGGCTTTTATATTAGAAACAAAATCTTGAAATATAGTAGCAATAGCACTTAGATTTTTATATTGCTCCATAGTGGGTTAATCCTTTGCTTTTACTAAAGATTCATCAATTACTATAGCGAACTCTGCACAGCATTTACATTCTGCGTTAATAGATGAATTAGAAAAGTGAGCAGTAAAGAAAATGGGGAAATATCTCCCTGTTGCCTTCTAAAAATTTTAATTAAAGAGGCAAAACCATGTTTCCACTATAATCTCACTCCTGAGAAGGGTGAACCATTTGTTTTGTAATATACGTACATGAACTGCTATTATGATCAGAAATGTAGCATAATCAGCAGTACCCTGATTATGAACATTGCACATCCATTATAGATTTTCTATAGATTGTTTTTTTAGGTAATAAGATACAATTTTATATTCTGTAGAAAGGGAGGATAACAATTTTCAGCCATTCAATATACCTAGTATTAGCCTCTGGCAGGTAAGAATTTGTAACTCTTTTAACAGTGAGGACATTTCTGTGTGACCTTTATTGCCATGTCCAGATAAAACTTCTTTCCTATTTTACAGTTCTGGGAGAGAGCGGGAAGGGGACACCTACAATTTATTTAGTTAAATTAATTACCTAATTTACTCTGAGCATGTGTATAATGGCTTTACTTGCCAAGAACGCTATCAGATATCAAAGGAAGGAAATTAAAATTAGAAGGAATATCTCAGCCCGTGAATCTCTGATCTGAGGATACTTGTACATAAAGATTTAGTGCCAGTCTGAAAGCAGTTCTAAAAGTGTTCAAGTTGATGTAGCTCAGCTGCAATTTATTCAAACCTGCTGCAAATGGAGGAGTTTTGTGGGACTGGGATGTTGTGGCTGCTTCCCCAGTTGAATTTTAGGTCTAATGATGGAAATGTTAGCTTGAGGGGTTTCCATCTCCCTCTCAGCTGCCCAGACAAAATACAACTAAACATAGTTTCATCTCTTTTCTTTGTTCTGGTCAGCATAAGAATACATTAATCAGAGTCATGCTCTTGTGAGATGGGCAGCCATATAAATATGATTGACAAATAAATAAGAAAAGGATAAGTGGGCATGCAAAATGCCAGGTTACCAAGCCTCTTCTCTTGTAAGATTTTTATTAATGCAGCATCCAGAAATGGGACAGTGGTCTTTATTCCTCATTCTCTGCATTTCAAGTCAGTTGAAGTGAAGAGAATCACAGATCACCCACAAACAACTTCTGAAGGTTTCCATGTTAGAAAGGAAGTCACAAAATATATCCTGTCATTTCCCCTCACTTTCCTGGTATGTTATTTTCTAGCTGGTGCTATTGCTAGTAACTTTCAACCCTGAACTAGTTCTTCTAATCAAGGTAAACAAGAGCTACTCATTATTCATTATAAATATGCTTCAGGGTTTTCATTATAGGTCATTATTGAGCTTCTAGCTAAGCCACACTCCCGGTATGCCTGGAAGAAAATACAGTAGTATCCTTAAAAGGACTCATACCTAGTTTGATCTTGTGGGTCAAACTTGCAAGATCACCTTTCTTGTGGCACAAACTCTGCACCTGTAATAGAATAATGCAAGGAGTGCATACTCAGCAATAACACACTCACAAAAGAAGGCTGTAAGCAGAAACATGGTGCCCTGCTTGCAATCTTTTGCCTGAAGCAACTGTTCTTGAAAAAAAAACACCTAACCATAATCTAATGAAAATCAAGCAAATCTAAATCCAGTGAATTTTAAAAGGGGCTTTGATAAAATAGAGCTAGATCAACTAGGCTGCTAATAGATTATCTTTTATTTCAACCCTCAAATTATGTTATTCTTTGCTATTTAAATTCAGGAATTGTCTCTGGTATACTATATTTATGAGACAATTAAACCCCTAATTCAACTGCTAATTGTTTCTGTCAAACTCCAAAAGAAAAGGCCAAAGCAAAAGACCAACTTCAATTTCATTCTGAAAACTGAGCTTCCAGATTGAGAAAATGATTAGAAGACGGTGGCTTTTATGTTTAGCATGATCACAACAACCTTGCAAAGTGGGTTCTAAATTAAATTAAATTAAATTTCATCCTGCTGTATTTTTTAAATTGTTTCCAAGAAAATTCAGTCCAGGTCTATATTTCCCAATTTGTAACCTCCAATTACATCTTTAATCAGCACTGGTTACACTGAGAAGAATTCTGAAGGCAGTATCCTCAACACATCTGTAAGGCACCAAATGTAAAAAAATGGCCTAGATCAGGGGTGGGGAACTATGGCTCTTTTATGACATGTGGACTTCAACTCCCAGAATTCCTGAGCCAGCCTTGCAGGCTCAGGAATTCTGGGAGTTGAAGTCCACAAGTCATAAAGGGACCATAGTTCCTCACCTCTGGCCAGATGAAGGTGGTCTCCAGCATCACACTCTGACTATTGATTACAGTAATGGATTTTCTTGTCCTTTTTTTGTGGTGATTGACATATGACCATGATATGTATGAGTGTGCTTGTGTGCAGCCATCAGAATTCCAGAACCAGGTAGTAAGAAGCTTTTGGTGTGACCATCATAATTTCCAAAGATGGGCAGCAAATAAAGTTACCAAATAAACTTTGAACGATTGCTAAGTGACCATCATTAAGCAAGGACTATCTGTAACGGGCTTCCTGCTTCCTTTTGGCTTACATTGGTATAGTTCCTCTGTTGTCAGAAAGAGAGGCATATTGATAAAGGAAAATATGAAATGTAGGTTAAAAACTCTTGCTAGTTAGTTCCGCTGATTCCATATAGCTACTGACTCATTTGCTTTATTAAGACAAACAGCTGCAAAAACTGAGCCTCTCATCTAAGTGGAATCTAGCTATGAGAAACCTGAGAATGCCTTCCTGCCTTTCATTCTTTTGCTTTTTCCTGTGCAAGTTTCTAGCCTTGAGGGTGGGAGAGGAAACCCCAAAAACCATATAAGCAATTTTAACTGAAAGTTCAGAAACCACAAGCGTCCCCTGCCGGCAGCTGCTTGGTCTGAAAAGTTTTAATCCAGTGCCAAGTCATCATTTCCTTGGAATATTAGGTGAATTATTTTGAAATTGCTCTTTACCCCATTCGTACCTTCGTGGTTAGAAAGAAGTTAGCTTTAGGCCTTGGAAGATGATCCAGGTGCGATTTCTCATTTTGTTCCTCATTTCTTTCATATGCAGCCACAGAGTTGTCTTTGGTGAGCTTTATGCCTCAGTTTCCCAACATATAATAACCTGGTCCTCATCTTAGAGGATGAAAAGAGAGGGTATGGCCAGAAACTGCTACTTCTCAACTGGCTACAACTTGTTTATCTAGAAATGAAGCAGTTACCTTCTATTTCTGTAGCAATGGTGATTTATTAAGAGCTTGTAGTAAGGCTTATAAAAACAACAGATGCACAAAGAAATAAAAAGTAGACTACTTTTACTGTACTACTCCTTATTATATGCAGGGAGTGTTCTCAGAGGTTGGGTTAATTGCAAAGCCTACTTATATGCTGGAACTTAAATAAGAAAATTAAAAATCCTGGAATGCATCTTCCTCATTAAGATTTTTTTTTTAAAAAAAAAAAATCTCTTTTTCTTTCTTTCCTGGTGGTCCTTAAAATGCTATCAAATGGAAAGAAGGAATAGACTAGAGCTGATGTTGATGTGCTTTTTGGTTGTTTTAGATGCCATCTGGCATAAAGAGGACCAGTTTGACACAGTGGCTAGGGTGCTGGGCCAGAAACCAAGAGAACACTGAGCTCTAGTCTTCCCTTAGGCATGGTGACTTTGGGCCAGCCCAGGCACTTTGGGCCAGCCCAGGCACTTTCTCTCCCAGCCCAGCTTCCTTCCTTCCTTATTCTTCATCCTTAAATTCCAACAAGTGTATTCCCTAGATTTTTGTTTCTCCACCTCCATTTGCCAAAGGTCATATTCTCCATTAAAACTCTGCTTTTTCTCCCTTGTAGCCTTAAAGCACACTTACTTCATGCCATCTTTTCTTTCTTTAAATTAGCCGTGTCTGATTTCATGCCAAACTCTCCAGATATATAATCCTATATATTCAGGAACCTGCTTATACCAAAAGCTCACAAACAGAACATACATAAGTTATGTATTGTAGACAAGATGGAGACCATGTATATGCAGTAGAACAGCCTACTGTATAATGCAGAAATCAGAGCTCCTATATACGTCCTCTTTTCTTTTCAACTCTTTTCAAGTCAACAGAAATTTAGCTTTTCTTTTCCCAACCTTGAGTTCAGATATGTCACTTGAGTATTTACATAATGGTTCTGTCAATGCAGAGGACCTCTGTTTCTCTTATTGGCTTCAGCCCATACAACCCATAATTGTTTCCTGGAAAGCTGCCACTGCATCTTCTTAAGGGGATGATATTAGAGTTTCATTCAAAGGTGGTACTTAGCTTTTTTCAACAATGAAGACATTTGTTAGCCTCAGAATGGAAGTTTTCTAGATTGTATTATTTATGTATTTGTGTTTATTTATATCTTGCCCTTTATTGATTTTATAAATAACTCAAGGCAGCAAACATACTTCCTCTTCCTATTTTCCCCACAACAACCCTGTGACTTGAGTTGGGTTGAGAGACAATGACTGGCCCAAAGTCACCTAGCCAGCTTTCATGCCTAAAGCAGGACTGGAACTCAAGTCTCCTGGCTTCTAGGCTAGTACCTTAACAACTCACAAACTGGTTCCATTAATATTAAGTCTATTAAGCATTAATTTAAAATATGGCTCAAATAATAATGAAATGACGTCAAATAGGTTAATAGTATTTTTCCACGATAGGAAAAATCCTCTGGGAAAGAAATTGTTAACATAATTTTAAATATGTAGCAAATTAATCAACATATTATCAAATATTCATTTTGAACTTGTCACTAAACCATAATGTATTTGCTTCATTTCGACATTAGCCAATCATGGGTATTAAAAAGTTAAGATGGTGATTGTAACTGTGGAATTGATGCTTTGTCCCTTTTTTACATGCATTGTATGTGTGACATCATCTTGACTTTTTTGATCTACTCCTGTAGATACCTCTGGGTCATGAAGAACAGAGAACTAATGGAAAAACTGAATATTGCATAAGATACAAGTAAAACCAGATATTTCTGTTTTCATATACAACCACGCAGTTCCAGGAGTATTTATGCAGAATAAAATCCAAGTAATCCAAAAATATTATGCATTTCAAAAAGGGTGCAACTCTGCATGGTAGTAGCTAGAGGTATGACCCCTCTATCCCAGACTTTCTTGCAATCAATTGTAAAAACTTATAAACTATGGTTTAATGATATATAAAATTATATAAAGATTATGGGAGATATGAATCTAAGATTTTATGTGGGGTCCTTGGTTGTTTTCTTGCGGTTGTTTCATTACCCAAACTAGGAACATCATCGGTGTTGCTGATTTTATGTTAAATTCTCCTGATTTTAAAAATTATGTTTCTCTTTTTATCTTAAGATAAAAATATTTTGTATCTATCTCATTAGATGTTGATGAAGAGTGGCATTTTTGGTGGTGTGCCAAAAGTTATTTCTAACTTTGCATTTACCGTATACATTTTAGCTTTTATTAGTCATTTTTATTTACTAATAAGAAGAAATGAAGTTTGCTGAAATCCTGTAAGTATCTGGTTTTTCCAAAATATGTATGTCTATGTACTATTTATTAAAGAATGAGAAAGAGGAACATATGAGATATGTTGTTTGGATTTCATTTCTCAAAATTTCCAGTTAGAGTCCTTATTAAAAAAAATTGCAAACTGATTTTTTTCATATTAATTAGTCTGCTGCTACTTTCCCATACTTTGACCAATAGGTACTGAGGCAAAAGAATTGCTGATAAACACTTTGTATTCTTAAAAAATAATATATATTTAATTAAAATAGTTTCATATATGAACTTAATCCTGTGCCGGTTTACTACAAAAAAGAGCTCAATCTGTTAACAATTTTATTTTTTATTTCAAATATTTGCATATCATGCAACATACAAGGCATTACTAGATGATACTAATCTTGAAATTTCTCTCAAATAGATTCACATATAAGGACTGCAACTTTTATTAATCTGTATCTTTATTCTTTTAAAATTTATGACCATATTCTCACCTCTCCAGAGAATGATGCCTCCTTATCTTACAACATTTTTAGTTCTATGGGAACGAATGCAACTGAACAAAGAGTGCCATTTCAGGTGCGTATCCGGCAATACAATAATCTCCAGGTCAATTATTTCAGTGATGCAGTGACTCTTGTCTGGTCTGAGAGCCAACTGAATCCTCCTATAATCTGATGATTTACTGCAATTAAGACTCTGAAAATATTTATAGTCAGCCTCAGATTCACAGGACCAGCCCTTCTCATTTGAACCAAATGTACATGCATTGCCCAGGATAGACATACCATGTGCCAACAAAAAGTAAAAGGGTGGATTTATTATTCTGGATTCTCTGGGCTTCTTTCAAAAATGTGTGCCAAGGGAAGATTCTAGATGAGGAAAACAGTCATAGTTTGCTTCAAAAATGCTTTGCAAGAATAGTGGATTAGGCACAATGTAGAATTCAATGTTACTTCCACACTTTTTTTTAATGCATGGTGATAATTGTATTTTCATTCTAATAAAGCAAATAAACTTCCAGATTTTGTGATCGCAGAACATAGCCTGAAAATATTCTCACAGAGATAATATATATATTATCATTTTTTAAAAAAGCAAATTTTCTAGACTGATTCTTGGCTTCAGTTCTAAACAGTTGACAGTTGACATCAGCTCTTTGATGATTCTTGAGTTAATTTATGCTTAATCACCAAATGAATTAGCAGAAGGGATTGACTATATGCTAGTGGACTTTCTTCAAACAATCACATGTACAACCATTGACCTTTCGTGAAAACCCTAACCCTGCACAAAATGTGAGGTTTGCTGCAAACCTCTCTGGCAAAGTATCAAGACTAGCCGGAGTAGTGGTAGAACAGATCCTAAGCTGTCAGAAAAAAAAAGTATTACACCTGGCTCAAATCAGAAGACAGTAGATGAGATAAAGAGACCTTGGATTACTCTGACCCTGATGAATAAACAGGTGTATGACCTTATTCAAAGAGATTCTCCTTACAAAACAAACAATAGCTTGAGAGGAAATGGTTTTAAGGGATAAAGTGCAGGAAGCAGAAAAAAAGGAAGGGAAGCAAGCAATTTTTATTTAACAGAGTGCTATGAGAATCACTCACAGTGACACTAGCAGGATTGATCCATGATGGCTCTCAAGCTGTTTCAAATTCAGAACAAAGGACAAGTAAGTAGCAGTTAGTAGGGGGGAAAAAGGATGACTGGGAATCTACCAATTGCTCACATAAAAGTACTGTTTTAAAGTCTCTAGTAGTTTCTCACAATCAGATTTTCACTGAGCCAAATATGTGGAAAGGAAAAGAGGGTTTAGATTACAGAATCTTGGGAAATGAATGTATACTTTAACATGTAATTTTTCATAATATTATTGTCAAGCTACGAACCCTACGGTCTTTAGGACCGCTACATGCTTCTAACTTGTCAACAGTGCAGGAGGGAGAGAGGGGAGAATTTTGAATCCACAGGTGTCCTTATCAGGGTGAGAGCCGGAGCTGTTTTGGCAAACTAAATTTTCTTCTCATAATAATTACTGAATGATGTATTGGACAATGTGATCCGAACTTGTCAGAGAGGGGAGGAAAAGTTCCATTCTTTTAATTAACTGCTTCCCGTCATTTTCTCAGAGCTAGCTTTTCTTTAACCCTGCCGGTTTGTATCTGTTCAATAAAGTATACATTAGAGAACACAATGGCTCTGGTGTTTTGCTTTGGTTGGACTTTTCAGCTGGTGGTTGACCGTTATTAGAAATGGATTTTTGATCCTTTTGCTAACTATCAGATATTCTCATCTACTAATATTTTGCAAATCAACATTCTTTTCCCCAGACTTTGAAAAGTGTGTTACATCTGCATTATAAGAATGCAAGGAAAGCATGCTACCACTGTTATATGATTGAGTCCTGAATAGATAAGGGATAAGGCAACATGCAATTCCCCACGAGTTTTAGACTAGGACTATTTCCATGTACTCATTATTTTCAGTTCCGCAATCATCTGAAACATTCGTGTAACAACTTAACAATTGTCCTACTTGCACTTTCCAGGTGCTCTACACTAGCCAACTAATTATCTCTCCAGTAAGCAATGAGAGAGAACAAAATCAATATCCAAGTGATATTCTATATCAGGCATGTCAAACTCGTGACGTCATGTGACGTCGCACGACGTATCGCGACTTTTTCCCCATTGCCGGCAATGGGGTGGACGCGGTTTCAGTATGATGCATCCGGCCCACGGGCCAGCAGTTTAACATGTCTATTCTATATGAAATTAGAATATTAGCATGGGAGCTCCAGCAGGGATATCTGTGTATGTTTTGTGTTGTTATGAAGATGCAATACAATTATGATTGGGTTTTTTAGTTAAATTCTTTGTTATGTTCACTTCCCAGAGTTTCTTGAACAGATGGAGTGACTATATTGAATTGATTTAATTAATAAATTCTCTCCCTATCCTTCCTGTGCTGCATTTTGTGGGGGGGGGAAGGAAACAAACAAAAGTCATATGCCCTTATCTTCTACTGAGGTGAAAACACCATGATGTTATAATAAACATTATGGTTTTACAACTGCAGGATAGAAGGGAAGCTAAAGAGATAGGAAGCATCATCCCCATCTGTGCAAAGATGACCTCCCCACTGTACTCCATAGAACTCCACTCCTGAAAAGCTGAATCTTTGCCATTTGATCTGCAGTTAAGCTAGAAATAAATTTGCTCAGTTGCCCAGCACTGTTGATGGCATAAAATCAGAGAGAGATAAACATTAGTCCAGAAATGAAATCAAGTCTCTTTGGGCTCATTCACATGTTCTATTTGCTTAACATACTTATTCACATGTGCAACTTGCTTAATATGAAGATGTCCTTCTGTTTATTGAGGACATGAATGCACAATGGCATCCTCAACCAACCTCCACTATTTTTTTTCTTGCCCTACTTCTAAATGCCATTTTTCAACTTCTGCTTGGTATAATCCATGCCAAGTGCTTAATCTGTGGCAAATCATTCCACAATAAATTTAAGGGTAGAAACTTTCCTGTTCTTCATCATGACTTGACACAATTTTGGGCATATTTCCCAGTTTCTGACAACCTGTGGATAGTTGGAAAAGTATTTCTGATTGGAAGTGATGCTGTCTCATAAAAATGGCAATTAAAATTCAGAACACTGAAGGACGTACAATAGGCATCCCTCTGTTTATTAGAAGGACCCTACTTCATATACATACAAAAAAATATCTGTTCAACCCCAATTAGACTCTTAAATCAGATGAACCTTAGCTTTCTAGGCCCATTTGATTTCCATGCTACATGTTAAAGAGGAACAGTATTTTTTGGAAAGTCCTATGTTGTAATTACCCATATACTTTCACACAATACAGTTCCAGAATTCCCCATCAAGAGGGGTAGAATGTTCAATCCAACACTACTAGCCTGTGCTGACATAATCATTGTGGGCGACCCGCTCTTAAACTCTGCTTTGCAGAATAGCCCCAAGGAAGTTAAAAAGATTTACTATTGATGCAGCGTCCTACCCTCTGGAAAGGGAGAGGTCAAAGCCTGGCAGCCCTGTAGGTGTGGTCAAATTTATAGTAACAAGCATATATTGAGGAATTTGTCTGTTCTGGCCTTTAGGGACAGGTGTGGGAGGGGAGGGGGAAAGTTTTTTTTCCCCAAGGGAGTTTCAGCTCTGGCACCTTCCTTTTTGGCAAATATTAACTGTCAGATAAAGAACCCCCTCCCCTATTTTTCAGAAGAGCTGGGAGGTATAACCACTTTAAAGGCCCTTTTTCTTTTCCAAGTGCTTTTCTCTGGAGTTTTTGAATAGTGCTGGTATTTTTCCAGCTGGGAAAAATCTGTCTGCTCACTTGTTTCAGTTTCATTACTTTTCCCTTGGTGGAGTGCTGCTTTGCCTCTCCTCACTCCCTCCAAGGTAGCTAACTTTGCTTGGAAAAAAATGGTAGAAGGTCACTCATGTTGCCAAGTAGTGATTTATTTCCAAACACGCGATCTGAAATTTACAACTTTTTCTTTACCACTCTATTAAAATGCAAAATTAATCTTTAGATCAGGTTTTCTTCTCAAACTTGGCATTTTTAAAATGTGCGGACTTCAACTCCCAGAATTTCCTAGTTAACATGCAAAACAAAAACCCAAGCATGCCGCCTGGAGAATTCCAAGAGTCAAAGTCCACAAACCTTAAAAAGTTTCCAAATTTGAAAAGAAAAACTGGTTTAGATGACATATTAGATATGAATATCCTTTTTAGTGGAAAAAAGGCATTTGTGATATGCTCATGCATAGTTTCCATTTCTCTTGGACCTGTACAGAAAAGCTCCTAATGTGGGAAAGCGAGCAAATTCATGTTTCACTATATTCAGTGGAGCCTTCACAGCCTCCAGTCCGCAGCCGTTGATATTACAAAGTGTAGGTAGGCAATGCCATTTTGTGGGGTCTCAGTAAAATTATTAATGAAAAATAGATGGTGATGGGTATTTTTATTTGAATATGAAATACTTTGGAAATACCAACCTTCTGATTAGTGACATAACTGAATCTTTAAAGCATTTGATGTAGCCTTATCATCCTTGGAAGCTGTTTTATAAATCAAACATGGTAAGTTATAGACCATGGTTTATAAATCCAGCCCATTTTAGTTTATTCAATAAACTCCAATTAAACAAAGCATTATTTAGTGTGATATAACTGCTGTGGCCCCAGATAAACATCATAAATGTAAAGTTTTGTGATGTTTTTGGCTGTTTTAATGACCTGTTGATTAATAAACTAGCAACCACAATTTAGTCTCAGTGGTGTGGTTTATGGTTCATTGTATTGTCTGAAACAAGTAATTGGATTAATTCATTAAACAATTATTTAACCTTTGACAAATACATCACACAAATATAACATCTGTGTATATACAGAGCAAAGAAAAAGAATCTGTTGCTGTCTAGATGTTGCTAAACCACACCTTTCAGCAGGCAAGGTTTGCATTTGCAGTTCAGCAACATAAGAGAAAGGCGTAAGACTCCCTGTCATCACAACATTGTATATTTTCCTTGACAATTCTACAAAATGTCATGAATGCAAACAGTGAAACACTTGTACCTGGCTGGTCTCACCGCCTTAATGAAATTAGATGTTTGTCATCTTTCCATTGCTATCCATGTACGTACCAGCCCTAATTGCTTTGGGACAAGTTGGAACCTGTGAGGAGGATGGGGGAGGGGAAGTCTATAAAAAGGAAAGATACTCTACCTTCCCTTTTATTTGAAGGAAGATCAAAGATTCTTAGTAGCACTGCAATTGAGGCATTATGAGAAAGCAGGGTTATCAATAAAGCCATGCTTGCCACTGCCCTGAATGTTAAGGTCTCGACTTTTCACCCCAACACAACTCACTCATTCCATACCAGAAGTGAAATGAGAAAAACATATCCTACTCACGAGATTTATTTTTGTATAAATAATCTCCTGAATCCTAAATACTGGAGTAGCCAACCATTGACCCCTACCTTCTCAAAGTGCTCCGTCATTCTAGCTTATCTTTGTTCTTTTTTTTAGGCAGATGAGATGACTTAAAACCTTGAGCTGCAGTAACCCTATTATTTCCTAAAATAATATGAGACCTATATAAGATCCTGAGGCATTCTTGTAAATAAAGATAGACCTCAGAGGTTGGTGCATTGCTTAACAACATGTAGCTTCTCATTTCTAAAAATAAAATCAGAGTGAATAGGGAGACTGGCAGACACCAAAAGCATGGACACAAATATGCTCATAGGGGCTACTCTGATCAAATGGGTTTATTTGATTTAAGATATAAAATATATAATAAGAACACACCTATACAAATTGACAGATAAAATATAACGTCTTAAAATACTTAGGACTGGCACAAAAATAATGCAATGCAATCCCACCTCTTTTGTAGTCCAATCAACCACTTTCTCATTCCCTCCTCCATTCTATTTTCTCTTCTGATCAAATTCCTTTTCCAGCTCAACTTATGTTTGCTGAACATGCTCTGTCTTCACTTTGCTGTTGTTGTTTTTTTCTCTACTGAGATTTCCTTTTAAAAAGCAATTTGGCAAAATTTGAACTTCATTAAGCAAGTTGCAATCATCCTTTTGCTTCTATGTGGGAACAAAGGCACTCAGCAACCAAACTGGCTACCATGGCTTCCTCTGGCTTCCTTGAGGGAGATCTCAAGGGCCACCCGAAGCTTCTACAGAAATGGCCTACACCAGTGGTGGCGAACCTATGGCACGTGTGCCAGAGGCGGCACTCAGAGCCCTCTCTCTGGGCACGCGTGCCAGAGGCGGCACTCAGAGCCCTCTCTGTGGGCACGCGTGCCATGCCCCAGAGTTGGCAACCGTCTCTCTTCAACCAGCCGCCCGCTAACTCACCGAGGTCCCACGTGGCTGGATGCATCCCTGCACCCATGCGCTCGCTGGCCTGTGTGTGCGGGGGCCGATGGTGTCAGGCAGCAGCCACCCCTGCCTCGCCTTGCCCTGCCTCATCCCGCAGGACGAGCCTCCTGCCCACCGCCCCACCTCCCAGAGACCCCCTGGATCTCCCCCAACCCTGCCCGGCCTCCACAGGTGTCCCTCCCCATGAGCAACATTGACGTGATCACGCTCACCTTGGCCACACCCACCCAGTCTGCCATGACCACCACAATCATGCCCACCCAGTGGGCCATGCCCACCTGGCACCCGGCAATAAATAAGTGGGTTTTGGGTTGCAGTTTGGGCACTCGGTCTCTAAAAGGTTCGCCATCACTGGCCTACACACAATTTTGATATTTTTATTTTGGTAACTCCAGGGTTTTGTTTGGGAGTACCCTTTTATAGTATCATAAATTGCACTTGTGATAAATAAGGGGAAAAAAATCTTTATGCTATCTCTATGTCTGTCTTTCATGTGGCCCATTTTAGTAAAATGTGTTTCTGAATTCAAGAGACAACAGGGAAATTCTCACCTCCCTTGTCTTTCTCAGTAAAATGCAGCTTAGATAGAAGCAAGGCTCTCCTACCCTATGCATTTCTTAATAAATCTTTTGTTTCAAATTCATTGATAGTTGGCCAAAAACCATGCTCAGCTTCCAAGAAAACTATATTATTTCCTTAGGCACTGGAAGCCAGCTGGGATATGTCGATGTCCCTCAACTCAACCCACCCCATAGAGATGTTGTGTGGCAACAGGACACAGGAGCATATATACTACTTTGATTAGATTGAAAATAATGGTAGGATAAAAGACAAATACTTAAACAAATAAATAAATAGCAAGCATTTTCTGTTTGAATGAGACTTGCTACTATTTAACTATTAGATTCTCTTTTAGTATTCAATTCAAACACCTACTATTTTTCAAATTGGAAATTCCCAAAGATCTAAAATGTCTAGGATTGCTTGTTTAGAGTACTTCTAAAAAGCTTCTTAAGGGTCTTGCCCCCTCCTCCATTACCAAACTCTCTATCTCTGTTTGAATGCTATCCTAGCACTTTTCCTCCCACTTCTCTGCTTCTTTTCACCTTCAGTCCATTGCTCTCTCATCTCAGGCCAGATGTGACACCACTGCACTCTTGCTGGCCTGCTGCTTTCATCATTTTCATCATCACTGGCTAGAAATGCATCTCTCTTCTGGAAAGAAAGTTGGGGGCACATAGTTTTGCTATGACTTTCAGAATTTATCTATGCTATGTGGGGTTAAAGAGTTGAACTTACATAAGAAATATATAAAGGGCAAGTTGATAACTACATGTGACCACTGAACCAACATGGAATGATTTGAGTTGAGAAAGAATAACTAGCCAAACCTGCCTCACAGGATTGTTGCTGTAAGAATAAAATGAAGGAAACCCCTATGTATACCTATCGTATTAGAACTAAGAAAAGATGGAATATAAATACAAAAATAATAAAAAGCATTTTCCCCTACTTATAGAGTACTTGGTTAAAAACCCAAAAGTAGAAAGTTTTCTTTCTACAAAATTCAAACTTTGAGCTGTAAACCTCATAACTAATCAATATTCTAAAGTTTTCTAAATGTTTTTTTTTTAAATCAATCTAAATATTTATATAGACATATGAATGAACGATGGAGGAATCTTGGAAGGATATAAAATATAATTTTAAGCTTCCAGTGATGGGTTGCATCTTTCTTATTTATTTTAGAAAAGAATTACCCTACAAAAAGCCAAAATCCCTATAGAGTATTTCAGCCAAGTACAATTTTCTAAGTTGCATCATGCCTTCCACTCCTACTACAATCTTTTCAATCAGCACACAATACACCTGTCCTCCATTAGTTGCATTCATCAATCTGCTTTCAAATTCAATTCAAGGTGTTGATGATGACCCAAAAAACTCTTCATGTCATAGGACCAGGTTATTTGAAGAACCATCTCTCCCCAATTACATCTACCTGCCCACTAGGTCCAGAAGAAGCAGCATGTTATGAGTCTGGGCATATCATCTGATGGGGCCCCAAAAGAGTGTCCTTTCTTTGAAACTTGATCCACTTGAAGATTAGGTTGACCTTGACCCTAATGGCCTTTTGGAAGGCTTTGAAGATGTAGTTTTGCCATCATGCTTGGCTATCCAGCTGTGATATGGAGTCTGTTCAATAGTTGTATTGGTAGTTCAAATGTACTGTAGCTCTGCCACTAATTATGAGTTCAATATGGTTTTTAATAGTTTTATGTTTTTGTTGTCTTATTTGTATATTGTTTGGATTTTTGTTTTGCTGTTGTTTTAATTGTTGTGAGCTGCCCAGTCACATATGTGAGAGGGATGGCTGTATCAATTGAATGAATGAATGAATAAATAGAATAAACCTGAAATGATAGGATTCCTACGATCATCTCAGTCTGTCCATCCTCTCCACACAGAAAGGTGAGTCTTTCAAAGCTAGCAGTTATCGCCACCTACTGGGATAGGAAATTATTACAGTAATCACAGCTTCCAGCCACCTCAAGGGTAACTGGCCAAGGGCAGGTAGGTGATTTGGAAACATTTCCTTTGAGAAATGTATAGATGAAATTAGCCACCCTGGCTGAAACATTTTCTCAGTATTCAGAGAGCATAGTACAGCAGAGGACCGCATTGACATGCTATCATCCAGTCTTTATATATATAGATAGAATAAAATTATGCTAGAATAAATTGCGCAGTCCGAACTGCTGAGGCCTATTGTTATGCAACCACGAGGCAGTGAGTAGTATTTTCCTGAATTAATGTGAGACAAGGAAAATGATTGTTGGATACTACCAGCTTATAACAAAAATAAAATCACCAATCGTTCTTAAGGTAACGTGAGGTGGAAGACAGTGAGAGCATGAGGTGAAGAATTCATACACCTTTCACGTTTCCCAGGAGGCAGTGGTCCCTTTGGGGCATGAAGACAACATTGCAACATGCATAGAAAAGGGGTGGGGCTTATGTCATAATTGCTTCTAACAATCAAATTTTCCTTGTCCCCTTCTGGAGATCACTGGGAAGAGTTGCAAGAAGCATCATGGCACTTGTTGGATACTACCAGCTTATAACAAAAATTGAATTCTTCACCATGATCAGTTATATCCATTTCATCTTATTCACATAGGGTGCCTTGTCAGTCAAAGGCAGATCAATATCCTTTTGGAGGGAAAGGCAGGTTATAAATTTAAAATAAGTATTTCCCTTGGTTTTCTTCTCCTACTTTATGTCAATTGATCTCCTTTGCGGACAATTCTCTGCTCTCCAATTAATACACAAGAGAGCTGGATATCTTTCTGAGTTCTTTAAAGTTTTGAGCAGAAATGTTCTTATTTTTAAAAAGAAGAAAAATAACCCAGTTTTTAAACTTAGAATATAATATAACCTGCTTTTTGCTTTGCATAGACATATTGATTTACCATAATCTGGACTTCTAATAATGTGCATTTAATGATATTTTGAAACTCATTGGTTAAATAATGGTTCAAAGTGGCTTTTCTTACAGATTGGGTAGAAGAATGACTATTCCATTTAAACTTAACTCCCTTCTAGAAGGCTAGAGATGATACTCTTTTTAAATCAGATCTGGGGATTATGGTGAATCTGATCCACTTCATGCCACCCTAACTATTTATAACTGATTCAATAAATTAAGCATACCAGGATTTAGCATAATATGGGAATACAACCACTGACATGTAGCTACCATTTACAGAGATTATGTACCTCTTAGATCTGAGTAATACAGGAACAGCACACCAGGCCTGTTGCCAGTAGCGCTGCCAGTAGAGTTGCAAAATACTTTGGATATGGAGACATTCATTTAGTTGCAGTTCAAAAGATTTATTGCTCAAGCCTATACATAAGACTCCTTCTATATTGGGGCCTTGATGAGCTGAAGGTGTTTGTGTGGGTAAATGAAATTGTGGGCTATGTCGTCGGACATATATATATGTCCAGAAGGGTCTCCCAAGATGAATAGGCCATGACAGATACCCCAGACTAACACCAATCACATCTGCCAACCCGCAGTGGACCAGGGCGGCAGATTATGGTTGATTCCTTCCACATGCCAATATAACCTCAAAACCAGTCTCATTCCCTAGAGGCCCCAGCTAGAGTTACTACCCATGGCAGTGGGAAGATCTGCCCGAAGGCAGAGGGTGCTAAGAATCATCAGGTTAAATCAAGCTGACTTTGGACTTTGGACATAGGAATGGTCAACATTCAAACAGTGAAAACAGACGCTCGACTAGAAGAACTGCTGATTGAACTCAACACTATGCATTGGGATATCATTTGATTATGTGAAACACGACAAAAAGGTGAAAATTTAGTTGAATTTGACTGGGCATTTATTCTACACTAGAGGTACCAAAGATGGACAATGTGGCAGAAGTGATTTTCTCATCAACCAAAAGCTGAAAGACTCTGTACTAAAGTATATCAGATAGAGTAGCCCAATGCATCATTCAATTGAACAAACAATACAAGCTTCAAATCATCTAAGCTTACGCATCAACAATATAGTGATGATGAGGTCCAAGAGTTTTTTGACGATGTGGCCTACCTTCAAGACAAAGAAAAATGCCAATACAAAATACTAATGGGTGACTTTAATGCAAGAATAGGAAGAACAATACCTGGAGAATAAATGAGTGCCCATATGACATGGTGAACAAGATAACAGAGGTGACAGACTAGTAGATTTTGCTGAAGGACGGGAACTTTATATCATGAATTCATTTTACAAGAAAAAAGCTAGCAGAAAATGGATATGGAAGAGTTCATCTGGATACACAAGTGAAATTGACTACATCATGTCAAGTGATAAAACCATATTCTACAATTGTATTGTCATCAATCATTTTAACGTTGGAGGTGATCATAGAATGGTATGAGTTAAAGTAAAGATAAACTGTCGAAAAGAGTGTATGAAAATGGTAAAGACGTCATGAAAAACAAAAATAAAGAGTGACAAACTGTTAGAGGAGAATAGCGATTTTGAGATTAATCTATCAAATAGCTTTGCTCTATTGCAAGATTTGGAGGTGATGAACATTACGGACCAAAATGAACAAATAGTCAAAAACATCCTTCAATCTGCTATATTTATAGCACCACCGGAAAAACACTTTGTGCAGTGAAACATCTCTGATGAAATTATTGATTTAATGAAAAAATGACGGACAATATTCTTCATTGAAGAATACTGAAAGTTTCACTAATAAACTGGAGTTGCTCAGCAATTCATTGAAAGGCACAACAAGTACACCATGCCTCTGTGCATGGCTTTAATTGACTACAAAAAGGTATTTGACTCAGTATTTCAGCAAGCAATAATTAAGGTATTGCTCAACCAAGGCATAAACACTGCTTACATAAACTTATTACAATCAGTATATGAAAAAACAATTGCAACGATTTGCCTTAATAATCTTAAAGTGAAATCAACATAGAACGAGGTGTTTGACAAGGCGATACAATATCACCTATCCTTTTCTTGAAGAAGTATTTCGCAAACTATACAGGGCAAAAGATGGAATAAAAATCAATGACGCCTATTTAAATCACTTAAGATTTGCAGATGATGTTGTTCACTTCTCACGAGACCCAGAAGAGCTACAAAGAATTGCACAAAGCAGGAGAACCATTTGGCTTAAAAATAAACCTGAAAAAGAGCCAGGTTATATTTAATAAATTCACCAAAGAAAGAAAAAAAATTATATCTGGAGAACTAGACATTGTAGACCACTACATATACCTTGGCCAATGGATCAGTGATACAATAAAGGTGATACAATAAAGGAAATTGAACAGTGTGGCTGGTAGGCATTTGGCAAGCTAAACATAATTTTCAAGAACAACCTCTCCCTATGCCTGAAGAGAAATGTTTTCGGCCAGTGTGTGCTACCTACTCTAACATATGCCGGTGAAACATGGACACTAACCTCATAATCGATACAAAAGCTAAGAGTGATGCAACTGGCGCAAAGAGCCATAGAAAGTTACATGCTTGGTATTACAAGATAAGATAGACCTGTACATGGATTAGAGAACAAACAAAAGTATGCAATATCATCAAGAGAGTAAAAGAATGGAAATGGAAATGGGCTGGTCACATACCAAGAACTGATGGCAGGTGGACTAAGGCAGTCATAGAATGGATCCCACTTGATAAAAAGCTATCCACAAAAGAGAACTAAAACAAGATGGATCGACAACATCAGCAAGTATTGCGGGCCCAATTGACAAAAGAAAGCTCAGGAACGTATTGGTTGCGGAAGAGGCTTTCATCCTGCAGTGGATAGACAATGGCTAAAATGATGATGATGATGAATGATACATAAGAATCTAGTCAATTAACGTTCAGTACTAAACTGGTGCCAGATAAGGGTCAACAGAATTCAAAAGGGTTGGATTTCGACCATTTGTAGCAATATAACAACGCTTAGCTGCTGACATGCTTAACTCCGCCCCCCAGCTTTACCTGCTCTTCTATACTTTGGCACATGTTGTGATATGTTCTGCAATGTCAGTAACTTCTTAAAGCAGCTAAATATTTTCTAGAAAGTGTACAGCTGCCTTCTGCAGCTTTATGAGTTGGTTTAATGAATTGTAAGTAGTTGCTACATTATGCCTTTGCATATTCTGAACTTTTGCCTTTGAATCCATGCACTACCCAGCCTTAATACTTATTTTCCAAATGGACTTCAGTTTCAGAAGAGTGACTATGTATCCTGAAGGGACACACACAATTATCTTTGTTTTCTGTTTGTTCCACATACACATGCATACACATGGACATACACATAGATAACTGTTGTCATCCAGATATTTCTGAAAGACAATTTCCAACATTCCTCACCAAGATGATCCTGTCACAGTAGGAATTACAGTTCAGTAATATTTTCAAAGTCACAAGATCTCCATCCTTAACTTACAGTTGACTGAATCATAGAACAGGCAAAAATGCAGCCTTCAAATAGGATTAACTTTGCTATAGCTAGGGAGCATTGTCCACTACGGAAAATAGATTCCTTCAACCCAAGCCACCTTTCATTCTGTAGCTTTCATTCTACAGGCTGCACTCCAAAACCTAGGTCTAGCTTTGATAGTCAAATGCTAACTAAGCTCAATTTCATGGTCTCAATCCACTAACAGTAATTTAAATAATATACCATTAGTAAATGTCAAAGAGAATCTACACAATTTTTAAGACTATTTGCTTATTCTTCAAGTATTTGGCTCCCCCTAGAGTTATAAAACATTTGTTACATGAAATAGATAGGGATGTCAATCTAGGTCACTCTAAAAACAATTGTACTCAGGAAAGTTCTTATAGGCCTTTCTAATGAGCTCCCGTAACTTCTATAAATTAGTACATGTGAGAACTTCAATCTCATACATTTTTTGCTCAAAATATCAGTATCTAAATGTATATACTCTAAGTTAAAAAATAATTACATGGGACTTTTGAAATAAAGGTATTTAGAATAGAATAGGAAGGGACCTTGGAGGTCTTCTAGTCCAGCCCCCTGCTCAAACAGGAGAACTTATACCATCTCAGGCAGGTGAATGTCTAGTCCAGTGATGAAGTGCCTACGATTTCTGGGGGTAAGCTGTTCCACTGGTTGATTGTCCTCACTGTCAGGAAGATTCTCCTTAGTTCCAGGTTGCTTCTCTCTTTGATCAATTTCCAACCATTGTTTCTCGTCCTGGTGCTTTGGTGAACAACCTGGCCCCCTCTTCTTTGTGGCAGCCCCTCAGATACTGGAAGACTGCTATCATGTCTCCCGTTTCTTCTTTTCTTTAGACTAGCTAGCCAGGTCCCTGATCATCTTAGTTGCTCTTCTCTAATTTAATTTAAAAAGAACAACCCAAAACAAAGGCCAGGGAATTTCCAAAAGTTATCCTATACATAACCTTTTTAAATGAATGAGAACTATGGAAAAGAAACCTGTAACTCTATTCATTTTAATGATCTCTGCATTGGGGAATACCTTCTTGTAATATTCTCTGATTTTTAAGGTGGACTGCAAGGGAATAATGTAAAACAGCAGCTTGTCTCCTGAATTAATTTGGCTGTTGAGAACAGCTTTCCTCTTCTGATTCCTTCCAAATGTGTTGGACTTCAAATCCCATTATGGTTGAAGTAATTGATTGGTTTGAACATTCTACTTCCAAAATTTAATTGAAAGTATAATGTGGATTGTGGTCGCAGAAATATCAATGAACATTGTTCAACCATTAGGAGATAAAGAAAAGTGCATTAAACTGTTTGAAGTTGATGAATTTAAACATATTTAAATCCATGCTGCTTGTAATTAACAAAATAACAAATGTAATCTGTGACACAGATACTGATTCAGAACAATAAAATTCAATTTCCTTGCTTTTCCAATTGTAGCTTCTTTTTATGAATCTGCACTTGGTTAAGGCATCAGGCTAGAAATTGGAAGGCTGTGAGTTCTAGTTCTGTCTCCAACATAAAGCCAGCTGGGTGATCTTGGACCAGTCACTTTCAGCTCTAGGAAAGAGACAATGACCAATCACTTCTGAAAAACCTTGCCAAGAAAACTGCAGGGATGGAACCATTTTCTGCTAGCCAATTCATATAATACAAGTATTGATGTCAATGGCAAGTAGGTTCTTTTAATCATTATTGGCCAATAAAACAAATGCATTTTTACATGGAGGATAAAAGTAAATGTATAAGACCAATACAGATTTTGTAGGATGGTCCTTGAAGAAAATCCAGAAATTGGAGCCATCTCAGAGTGTGGCAATATGGATCAATGGTGATTGATACCTCCCTGAGGTCTCTACCCCATTTTGAAAAATTATCCTCCAGAGTTTTTCTACATAGTCACAGTGATGCTTAAACTGTGATGCTTAAAGTCTTACACATGTATGCTTATGAGAAGACCTATTTGTATATAGTCTTTACATCTTATCTCATCAATGAAACAATTTTTAATGAGGCTCATGACTAAAACTGTTGGCATCCAATGTAGCTTTCTTGATTTTGGGATTCATTTTATGGAATAAATTTCCTATGGAACTGAGGCAAGGCATAACCTTAAATTTGGGCCTCAAAATATATTTCCTCAGTTCTTGCAATGCTTACTGTCATAGCTGTAAGGTTATGTTTTGTTTTAATATGAATTATTTTTAAAAGATACCTTCATACATTTTGTAAACTATTCATTGCCATTAAGGGAGCAGGTTGCAGATATAGAATATAAATAACAGGGATTTTCTACTTCCCTATTATAGTCATTATGCTTATGACAACCTGTTGGAATGTCACATAACCTTTACTGATTGGAAACGGTGGAAATAGCTTAGTGTTTATTAGACGGTGCTCCCCATGGCTATCTCCAAATTAAACAAAGTCATCACTGCCAATTAGTTCTACATTTTGCATGTTTGTCAAATAATATGCTTTGCCTTGTTAAGAAAAAAAAAAATCAAGGTTCCACGGGCAAACTAGGCAACATGTCGGTTTCACACGTTAAAAGCTTACACGCTGAGCTCCAGTCTCGTTACCTTGCAAGGATCTTCGGCGCGCTCTAACTGCTACGCTTTCTGACCACACCGCGCCATCTAAGAAGAGATTCCCTAAACAGCGCAGATGTTGGTTCTCATCCGGCATCGTAGAACTAGGGCTACCCTATCCGGGCTGCATAACATGGAGAACGAAGACAACAAAAAGAGGGAAGTCTGGCCCGTGGCTGCCTCCCAACGGACTTCCGGAATTTGCACCACAGGTGGGACAGCTCTAATCTAAATCCAAACACCAGCAATAACAAATCCCCCCTCCCCCCCTCACCATGGCGTATATGAGTGTGCGTGTTTGCTATTGGCTTCTCGGGTAATTATTTTCTGCTTGGCCAATGGAACTTCTCTGCGAAAGAATCCCACCCCTTTTATTAAACTCTGTATTTCTGTTTGTTTTTCCTCTTCTTCTCCCAGGTCCTTGTCTATCAATCAATTATATGCGTGACAGTACCCTGTACATCGATTGGTGAGGATTCAAGTCAATTTGTGATTCCGTCCAAGCGATTGGACTTTCCATTGACGTCCGTCATTGTCAAACCCGTTCTTTTACATTGGCTAAACTTGGACGTTTCAGCAGACAGGAAAGATTGGTAAGAACAGATGCCAATCATTTGGAGGCGGTTATCTGAGCGAACAACGTGTATTTTGATTGATCAAACAGTGTAATCCTTGAACGGCGATTGGTCATGTCTCGGTAGAATAGGCGGGGATTACAGGGCGGTGCCCGGTCTGCTGAGGAAGAAAATGGCGCCTTGAGGGGGGTCCGGACCGCTGCCGATTCCTTGCTAGCAGGCGAGTGAGCTCGGGGGAGCGAGTTCATGCTCGGGGAGAAATGGGAGGAGAAATTAGGAGATGGAGTGGGGTGATAAATGGAGGAAGAGGTGGGATCTGTAAAGCGAGTAGGGGGCCTTTGTTGGGAGGGGGCCCCCCGAGCGCGCGAAGAAGGCTGAAGCAACTGGGACCGGAAGGGGGCGGGGCTAAGATGAGAGCCCGCCTCCGGGGACCCATAAGAAAAACAGGCATGGGTGACGGGGGGAGAATGAGAGTGTCCATTCATTATTCTTGGGTTCAGAGAGCGGGAGGCGGGAAACGACGGGATATTTTGATAGTTTGGCGTTGTTGCTCGGTATTGTTTTTTTCTAATGGCGGTATATCTACTTTTTAACAATAACCTGAAAGCAAACAAGTGGACCTTTGTGTAATATTGTTGCTTCAAATATATGTTTACTTATTTCCCCCCCCCCTCACGTCAGGCTATTTTGAAAGGTATAGGGTTATGTATGAACTTATGTAGATTAATAAAATGGTATAAGAATGAAGAATTAAAAGCTGGAGGATGGTCAGTGACAGTCCAGTCAAGTAATAGTAGAGAATGTGTGCATGAAAAGAGTTGAGATGGTCACCAGACGACAGTGAGAATAAGTGGTTATAGGGCACTGGGACAAGCCTAAGGGCCATGCAGAATCAGAATGGTGGGTACTTGGAACCAGGAAAGGGGTAGATGGATGTGGGGATTCCAAAGACGAGAAAAAATGGACTGAGATAATGCTTCCTCTAATCATGGGACAGATGGTCAGTACAAAGGTACAGGACAGAGGGAGAAAGAGAAGGATGTAGCAGATGACTGTAAGTGATGGAGAAAATTCACAAGACTTATCAGGTTAAGTCAAGCTTAGCATTTCAAACCTTTGGACTTAAGTAACAGGCAAGTTTCCTCAAGTATCAGTAGTATATTCAGATGTACTGAGAATAAAATATAATTGGTGGGGGGTGCAGGGGACTGATGATAACACAATCTTGCTGTGTTTTAGATTCAATAGCCATACTGTATTTGCACAATGATTTATTAATCCAGTTTAGGCTTCAATGTGATTAGTTTATAAGCACATAGAAGTCTAAACTAGTCATAGAACCCCCTTGATTTAACAGGCCTCAGTTTAGTTGACTTTGAATGCATTCAACAAAACCGATTCATATACTGTATACTGCTGTGAATGTGTAAAATCCCAACTGCTATTGCATGCATGCTTCAGATATTTAAAACATGCGTATATAAAATCCCATTCCTAATTTTATGATTATTCTGCTTTAACTTTGTTTATAATACAGTGAGGTGGCTCACCCAACACATTGAAACACAAATTACCCAACTGTAGTTTAGGGCAGTGTTTTCTGCAGACCTAACCAATGGAATTGAGGAAGAAATTGTCCATAGGATCCTAAAGAACAATCAGAAGGAGACCTTTTCCCCTGAAGATGTAGCACAGATCATGGGGCTAATGCTTGGTATGTTGAATCAGAAGGCTTTGTTTACTCTTCAAAGATCAGTACTATGCAGCCAGTTAAAAAGTCTAAACAATCTAGCAACAAGGCATACATTTATTTATTGTACTGTGATTATTATTGCAGTTATTGGATATAATTCTGATATAATTTGCAATGGATACTAACTTAAATAAATCCTAAATTTAATATATTTGATCCAACCTTTAAAATATTTTTTCTTAAATTTTCTGAATTATTTCAAAAATAAGATGTTATATACAAAATAACTGCAAAGACAATAAAAAAATTACAGACAAGTCAAAAAAGAAAGGAAAATAAAGTGTGCACAATATGTAAAGAGATTCAATATTAAACACACATAGCTTTTATAAATATTTTTGTGAACTTATTGTGAGTTGGGCTGAGAGAGTGATTAGCCTAAAGTGACACAGCTCTCTAAGAATGCTTGACCCAAAGTAATACAACTGGCCTAAGGGAAGCTTAGAACTAAGTTTCCTGATTTCTACCCAATATATTAACTACTATTCCAAATTGGCTATAGGTCCTAAACCACATAAAAGTCCAAAAAATTGAGGGGAAAATTGTGGGAAAAGAATAAGATTTACCAGTGATAGTAAATGGTGTGGGGCTAATAGAAAGTTAAATGTAAAGAAAAAGAATGGATACTCTGGTGACTACGAACCCATAGCTTGTGTTTATTCCTCTCTTTTTAAGGAAGATGAGTTCAACAGCCAATTATACTGCTCTCCAGGATTTAAGGATCTCAGTTATGATGATTCCTTGAATTAAAAAATAGGAATTTTAGCATACAATATAAATAAAATAATTTAAGTTTTAAAAATGATATTAAAAATACTTGGTTACTTGTGGCTGAGATTTTTTTCTCTTTTGAGTCAAAACTTGCTTTTAAGATGTTGAATCCTTCCTCACTGGTTGACTGATATTTAACCTTAATCTTGCAAATAAGAATTTGCTATAAAGGTAGTCCTCGACTTACAACAGTTTATTTAGTGACTGTCTGAATTTACAACAGGACTGAAAGAAGTGACTTACGATCATTTTTCACACAACCATTACAGCATTCCCGTGGTCACATGATCATAATTGAGACACATGGCAACTGATTCACCTTTATGACGGTTGTAGTGTCCCAGGGTCATGTGATCACCTTTTGCGACCTGCCAAGCAATGTCAATGGGGAAACCAGATTCATTTAACAATTACTAATTTAATAACTGCAATACATTCACTTAACTGTGGCAAGAAAGGTCATAAAATAGGGCAAAACTCACTTAGTAACAGAAATTTTGGGCTCTATTGTTGTAACTCAAGGACTACCTGTATTAGAGCTTCTGCTGTGGGCTTCCAGCACACCATGTTCTAAACTATGAAAGCCATCATGCACTATGAATGTAGGTTAGAACATAGGAAATCCTACCAAAACAAGTAAGTCATATAATTTTCTTACTCTCGTTGTCCTTTTGAAAGCCTATGAACCATCATTTCAATTTTTTTACATGAACATTATTGCTGTTGCAAGATGCCCAGAGTTGTTTAAGATGGACAGCCATACAAACCTTATGGTTTAAATAAATACATCTAGAAACCTAATTGTCTGTTAAAAGTAATGATCAGAGTGGGATATTTTTCTCTTACCCTCTTTCAAAACCTTATTTCATTTTGCCTAATCTTATGTAGTTGGTAGAATGAAGCATAGTTATTAGCTTTTACACTTGCTTCCATTGAGAAGGTAGCAATTGTTGATGAAGAACTGCAAAGAAATGTGTTCATTTAGATTTGCCTTCTAGGATGTCTGTGCTAAAGGAACTAATCGTAATTTTGGTTGTATTTCTTATAAACATGCTTCTCTTGTGGATTTAGGAAACATTTGGTGAGCTATATTATTTTTATAGTCTACTTGGGATCCATATTGAGCCTCATACTTGTGGCTGGGCTAATTGATCAATATATCACTCTTGGAGCTACTTTTTTGAAGAACTAAATGGGTAGGCTAATAATACCTGACATGGACAAGTATGGTGTTATTAGGGTGCAGAGGAAGAGGTCATTCCAAATGCACAGGGACACTTGTATTATACCTGATAGTAAATTTTTAAGCTGTACCTTTTTCTAGGCTTTAAAATATATGTTTGGCTTGAGGAGGCACTGACAATTATAACACTGGTTCACATACATGCTCTGAATGACCTTTTCTCTTTGGAATTTTAGTCATATGACGATGCAGCATACACAAAAAAGTGCTTAGAATGCTAAAAGTTAGTTTTTGTTGTTTCTTTCCCACGTTGGTCATTCTGTTACCATCTTTCTTTCCCTGGTTCCTTCATTTTGTTAATAATCTCCTCTATGTTTTCAAATTTATCTCCACAACAGTAAAATCTAGAGATTTGCTTTTTGGAATACTTCCCATATACAGAATTCTATGAATAAGTTGTCATAATTAGAATAAAATTGCGGCTTAGGATTTTAGAATAGATATTTGTAGGATGTGTCAAAGCCAATATTACCATTTTATTTAGCTCGTTGCATACGACAAATGTGTAAGCACCATAAAAATGCATATAGTTTTATATTGATGCTCATAGTTTATAAAAATGTTTGCTTAAATTCTGTCTGGCTTTCAACCTTGCAGTTATTTGGCTGATTGTTCCTATTATGGTGAGGTAGCAGAAGGTCACAGCATATTTTTTCCCAGATGTGATAAATATGCCCTACAAATTATTGATGACATCACTATCAAATTCTCTAAAATACATTGCATTTCCCCCCATTCTAATAGTTTTTACACTACCTTTCTAATCCATACTGAACATAATCCAACTTTCTTTTTATTGTTCTGATATCTGTCAGCTCAACTAGCAAAAAATACTTAAGATGGATTACAATTCATTTAAATAAATACTTTAGTTGTGGGTACAATTCTGTTCTCCAGTTTTATGCTGTGAAAAATTTTAATTGAAAACTAGTATATTATGACAGTCAGACAATATCTTTTTCTTGCACACAATATAAATCTTACTATCAGTATTGAAAAACAATTTAGATTAATTAATTGATTAACCAAACCTTTTTTTTTTCCAGATTTAGAGACAGTATGGCTGCCACTGCTGCAGTTAGCCCCAGTGATTACTTACAGCCTGCTGCTTCAGCAGCTCAGGTGGGTTGTTTCTGTTGATAACATTGCTGTATTTTTTTTAAAATGTAAATGGCCTAGAATCATGCAAATGTGGAAAACTGTCTGATGAAGGTGTTTACTATAGAGAAGAATTCTACTAGGATATCGCGATTTCATTTATTGGTCTAGAATATTAGTCCAAAGATAGAGCATTTAGTTTGCCTAAAAGTTCAGGATTATTGCAAGAAATGCTATTATACTTCGCGTTCCATTGCTGTTCTTGAACTTAAGTTTATATTATAATACTGTGTTAGATGCTTTGCATGCTGTGGTCCGTGTTTTAGGTTCTTGTGTTTATATTCATTCCAGTGTGGATTATTAGGCATTATACTAATCTCATATACATATGTAAACATTCATATTTGGAACAACATTTTGTGATATTTGCCAATCAGTTAAAAACTTTGTCTAGAAATGATTTATGTGATGGACTAAGCAATTTTTTGAATTTTAAAGATTTCTTGCACGTAAAAATATATGTAATTTGGCAGAGCGAGTCACAAAATACATGTGGCAGAAGTGAAAAAAGGGAGAGAACGATTGAGTTTTTTACCATGTGTTATTCACAAGTGATAGCATCTACTAAAAAAAAAATGTTTAGACTTCATTAATACATAAATGAAGTCCATAAGACTTTCCTAGGGCTGTAGATTAAACTAGAAAGTTGAAAAAACATCCTGAAAGAAGACAGTGGCAAACCATTTCTCTTTCATGTTCAAGAAAACTATTATTGGCATGTCCAAAGATTCAACTGGAATTACCTCAACCCAAGTATTTAATTTAGGACCAATAAAAGATATATAAATTCACTTATTGAGACAACCAGTAGTATAGATGATTTATATATTTCCTGGAGAACAACATAGAAAAAAATTTATGGCTACTAATCAGTATATTTATAAATGAAATTTTCAGAGAAATAACTGGTAAGTAGTGTGCATGCTTTGAAAATGATCTAGAAGATACACTTCCAAATGTGTTGGAGCATGAATTCGGTATTTCTTTGAAGTAGCTGTGTCTTCTTTGGCTTCCATGTGAACTTGAAAAGACACACAAGTGCTTTAAGGACTGCATCCTTAATGCAACTCCTTAAAGTAGCTACATTTGTTTTCAAGCTTGAGCAGAAGTCTGGCAGTTTAAAGAGATGCTATACTACACAATCTGAAGCATCTCTTCAATATCATTTTGAAGCAAGAAGTATGCAGAGTTTTAATGATTAACAATCATTGAAAACACACAAAAGGTCAGTGCAATAATTTCTCTTAGGAACATAGAAAATATGAGATTATGAACTCTCATAATAACATAGAACTCTCTGTTTTATAAAGAATCAAGTTAATAAAGCATTGTAATGAAAAATGTTCTTTGTTTTTCCCCATAAAAGAAAGTTATTTTAACTGGAAAGTTCATTAATAAAACATATTATTTATTTTGAATTTCATTTTACTAGGACAGTAACTCATTTATGAATCTTCCAGAGGGTCAACTATATGAGAAAGCATGTTGGCTACAAAATCTGGTAGAAAATAAAAATACTTTTATATGCTACTGGCTACCAGAGAAGAGAAGCAGAAAATACATCTGAAACAAGTACTGGACAATTAAAAAGAAGGGGAGATCCCGCCTTCAGCCTTTGCCAAGCATCTAAGAAACTCTGGGTTCCATTAAGAACCTTGGAATGCTATCTAATCCAAATTTCATTAAACACCATGCAATGTTTAGGTATATCCTTCCTCTTCCTGGTTGACAGTGGAAGTATGTACAACATTTCTGCTAGATGTGGGTTGTGTCCTCTTCTATCTTCCTTTTGGAATAGAAAGATAGTAAGATGATCAAATGAAGAAATGAAAATTGCTTGTTTTTGGAGTGATTTTTCTATGTAACAATTTTCAGTTATCTTAAGATAGGTCTCCCTTTCACAGAACAAAATCAAGAATACTTTTCATTAAATATATCTTCCATCCCTTAGGCAGAAACATCTAAGATGCTCTATATCATCATTGTATCATCCCAAAGGTTTAGATTTTAGTTTGTTTCTGAAAATATTCCTTAAGTCTACTTTCTTAGAGATTTAGTAGGACTCAATTCTGCATTTTGAAATATAGATGCATTAAGAAATAACTTCATCATAATGAAGAAATGTTTTGTTGGGGTTTTTTGGCATATTTCTTTCCTTACATGCATACTCTTTCATCTATTTCCATCATGGTAAGCAGCATTATACAATGCAAGGAAAGGAAGTAAGACATAGCCAAAGATATTTAAGTCATGAGATAAGAAAAAAGAACAAAATATGATTAAATTTAGTTTATACCACTACCATTCATTATATTCTTTCTGCCCTTGGAAATCCATCATGTTGCACATGACTTTATTGGCTTTTGTTCTTTAAAATTCTCACTTTTTCAAGAACTCATCAGCTGCAACCAGCCCAAGTTTCTCAGGGTTCCTCTTCTATGCAGCTGATTCATTATTCATATATTTGACATGTAAATCAGTTTTAATTTGTTTTCTCTAGGAACAAGCTACCAGAATGTATTTTTTATACTTGTCACTCATTTTTGTATCCAGTCCTTATTCATTCATCACTCAATAATTTCTGACCCTATTTTGTTTCACAATAATATGCACTATGTTCCATATTTGCCCTGCATTCGGGTTACTTTTTATCTTGACATGTCCAGCCTCTCACTTTCATAAACCAAGCTGAGCAGAAACAAAGTCCTAGACACAGCTATATTTCTTCTTTCTACAAATTCTCCTGATGATTACCTGATGATAGATTACCTTCCTACTAACATTTATTTGTACGTCCTAATGATTTCACTGTCCATTTTCTAATCTTTTGTAATTATTCTACTATACTACATAAATTCATCAATTTACTCCAGCTTTTTTGGCATTTGTGCATAATTAGCTATTAATCATTCCATTTTCCCTGTCAAATACAATTGCCTTAGTCTTCGTTATAGTAATGTTCAGATCTATTTTCTACACTGCAGTATACCATCTAGCTAATATTTGCTAAAGCATTCCTTATCCATTTATTCATAAACACATTGAACAACCAATAGAACATCATTTATTCTCTTATTTAGAGTTGAACCTAAATAAGTATTCCACTTATTCTCATGCATACATTAGTTAGATAATATACCCTCTCAGTGCATTCAGCAAACAACTTTCAGCTCTGTATTTGTGCAAAACATTCTATCCATCCTGCATATTGACTTTATTATATACCTTCTCTGAATTAATGAATGCACAATAAACTGTCTTACTTTGACATATTTCACAATTACCTACTAAACAGTAGTAATCAGGTCAGAATACTCCTACCTAACATAAAAATATTTTACTTCCCAAATTTTGTTCATTATCACCTCTTGCATTATCTTAATTATAATTCTACCAAACACCTTTCCGGGCACACTTAACAGATAGTTTCTGCATTTACTGTTGTTCCCTTTCCCTTTATAGAGGGAATAATAAGGCATTATTCCAATCATCAGGCACAGATGGAGTCTCAGTCTCTCCTTCACACACACATGCATACACACACACACATGCACACACTTGCATAGCTAGTACTTAAATAATTGCAACCTTAGATTTGATTATAAGCACAGCATTTATGGCATCTCTTTCATGGGGGGGGGGAATACTAACATTTATAGCATTTGTTGCAACTTCACTCCTTGATATATCAGTGTCAGCCCCATGGATATCTCTAAATGCATACTACAGCATTCTGTCATTGATTTCACGTTATGCATGTTTAGCTCTCTTCAATTCCTTTCAGAATTGCTCTATATTTCCTGTGCCTCTTCATCTTAACCAGACCTAATTTTCTTTGACTACATTCTTAACAACTATATTTTCCTGGGTATACATATTATAGTAATGCTTCTTTCATAATCTTTTTTTCTAGCTGTCTTTTCTTTTCTATACATTTTTTTCTTTCCAGCCTACTGAAACATTGGAAAGAAATTATATAAAGTGACTTAGGATTCTGTCAATCCTCTGTCTGTCTACCTACCTACCTACCTACCTATTAATCATTCCAGAGGCTCTAAGCATATATAAAATCAAACCTAATTTAAACCAACAAAACATTACACAGAAACAGGTAATAATAATACAGATCTCTGCTTAATCAGCAAAAATCATTCAGGAAAAGTCAGGTTTTAACTATTCTCTGGAAGGTCATCAAAGGAAAGCAATTACTAAGAATGCTGAGCTCAGTGTCCTTTCATCCTACCTCCTTGTAGGGCAGGACCTCCATTAGGCATTCCCTATTCTTCTGGACTGAACAGATGGTCTATCTGTCCAAAAGTCTGTAAAAACTAAACAGAAAGAAACCAAAATTGATGTGACAGGAGAAACCATAAAAGAAGGATCAAATTAAAAAATGAGCCATATCTGGCTTGAGGCTGCAGAGAGAAAGTTTCTACCTCCTTAACCTTGCTGGAGAGGCAGTTGGGCAGCAGCTAAGGATGCTGCTGATTACTCTGTTCTAAGTTCTTATTCCTTCTGATCCTGTGACCCAGAGTAAGAGCATGTATGGTCTGCAAGCATAGGTGCAATGAAAAGGAAAAGCAGAAAACTGCATACACAAACAACACAATTATATAAAAGAAAATATAGATGCTTTCTTCTGATAAAGGATTTGTTATAAAAAAAAATAAGAACCTCTGGTCAACATGCTTTCTCTAACTTACTTTGTCATCCACAGCCTGTATTCCCTTCATTTTTCCACTAAGCGTCATTTACATACTTCCAGTGTGAAACCTAACAGACTTCTGCAATATTTTGTGACATAATTCTACTTCCTTATATCTACTTGGCTGAAACTTTTTCTTTATGGCAGAATGGAATGAAATTTGCAGAGCATTATGAGAGGTCATAGTGTAAGAGTAAAATACAGCAGCATGCAGAAAAGACCGGGTCTCAATAAAAAGGTTTGATCTACTCTCAAGTTAGGAAAGGGCTGCCTCATCTATTTTCCTATATTATCAGTAAAAAAAAAAAAAAAAAAGCCCTTGCAACAAAGGAGGTGGACAATGTTAGGAGAAGTCTGCTTCTTATTTACTTCATGTAAATGAATGGTTTTTTTTCCTTTTTGATTAAAAAGCAGGTTCAAATCATTAGTTCCTTGAGGGAAAACTCTCTTCTAAATAATTCTGTTCTCCCTTGGCACCCAAGGTCCATTCAAAGTCAGTGAATGACCATCATCATGTATGATACCAATATAAGTTCTTACTGTATATGAGTCTAGTACAGAGTACTAATTTCTGTTTATAAAATGTTTATCATGGATATTCAGTTTGAGGTGTTGGTTGCTGAAAATGTAAAAGTATTAAATGCAGAATGAATAAAATAAGAGTAAATAATGTTAGTTTTTAAAATATTTGGGAATGCTTCATTTCTCCCTTGTATGGTGTTATATACAGAATATTTTGGATCTCTCAAACTATCATATGCATTTATAATTCATATATTGAATACACGTTAGCTGAAATGTTTGCTGAAATCAAATTCAGTGGAGTAAATGGTCAAGTTTTAGTTTTTTAGCACTTGATGAGCCTATAACACTTCTCATTTAGTCTGGATCCAATTCTATTGATACTTGTTGATTTAAGAATCTGATACAAAGCCCAAACTCTGTATTATAAAAATCTGGGTTTTCTAATTCTTCAGCTGTGTTGTATTATATCTGGAACAAACTATTTGTGTCCATTGTCTTTGACACAAGCCTTTTCTCTTCCATTCCTTTAGGATTCTCAGCCATCTCCATTAGCTCTACTTGCAGCCACATGTAGCAAAATTGGTCCTCCAGCTGTAGAAGCAGCAATTACTTCTCCTGCTCCTCCTCAGCCTGCCCCTCGGAAATTGGTTCCTATTAAACCTGCTCCACTCCCATTAAGTTCTAATAAGAACATTGGAATCTTATCATCAAAAGGAAATCTCTTTCAAATTCAAGGTTCTCAGTTGGGGACATCATATCCTGGTGGACAGCTAGTATTTACAATCCAGAACCCAACTGTAATCAGCAAAGGAACCCGCTCTCCTGCCAGTATCCAGTATCAGACGGTACCACAGATCCAAACAGCATCAGGACAGACGATTCAGGTGCAGCAAAATTTGGGCAATCAAATACAGATTATTCCCAGCAATATCACCCCTTCTTCCTCTTCATCATCGTCGTCCTCTTCAGCTCATAAGCCTGTGCCAATAAAGCCAGCTCCAGCTCATAAGTCATCAGCATCCAGTCTCCACAACACAAGTAGTGTTGTCAAGTTAACTGGCACCAGTGGCAATGTTACACTTACTCTTCCAGTGAGCAATCTTGTAACTGCTGGGGAGACTAGTTCTCAAACTCAAGTTGTGCCCGACAGCCCCTCTAAGCCAAGCAGAAAATCCCGAAAGAAAATGGTATCACAAGCTCAGACAACTGCAATGGCTATGGCAGAGCAAGTGGAAACAGTCTTAATAGAGACTACAGCTGACAACATCATCCAGGCAGGGAACAATCTGTTGATTGTGCAGAGTCCTGGCTCTGGGCAGCCAGCTGTGGTCCAACAGGTGCAAGTAGTTCAGCCCAAACAAGAGCAACAGGTAGTTCAGATACCCCAGCAAGCCCTACGGGTAGTCCAGGCAGCCTCAGCCACACTCCCCACAGTTCCCCAAAAGTCCCAACAAAACTTCCAGATCCAGACAACGGAGCCAGTTCCCACTCAGGTATTTCATTGAAAGTTCTCCCCCCCCCCTCTTTTTTGTGTTTTTTTAAACAAATATTTTCATTAATTCAAACTATCACTCAATTTGGAGTGATCAAGTAATACATAATTACTAGAATTCTTGGGGGCAAACAGGCTAGGGGTTCTTCTAATAGAAAAAACATTACTTGTCCAATTATTTCTTTTTCCCTATAAATATGTTATTTAAGTGTCAGTTTCCTATAAAAGCATTCAAGAAGTATAAACAATTTGGCATGCATTTATTCTGGTACAGTGATTTGTAATCTATTATCAGAACTTCGGGGAAGGAGAAGGTTGGGAAGCTCTACTTGGAGGTCAAATTCTACGTTCCTTCCATATTCAGGTGCATCCTGTGATTCATTTTTGTGTCATTTTTGTAGGTCTATTTTAAGACGCCTTCTGGTGAGCTACAGACAATACTACTACAAGACGCCCCAGGAGGGGGCCTAACTATGGCCCCTCCCCCTGCAGTCTCCACAACCTGCAGCAGCCCTGTATCCCGCAGTTCCCAGTCAGGGGGAAGTACCAAAAAGACAGGGGGAGCTCGTAAAGAGCGTGCTCTGCCAAAGATTGCCCCTGCTGGAGGCATCATCAGCCTCAACGCTGCCCAACTCGCTGCAGCTGCCCAGGCAATGCAGACTATCAGCATCAATGGTGTGCAGGTTCAAGGTGTTCCTGTTACCATCACCAATACCGGAGGTGGGAAATAAAATGTAACAAACTTGTGATGTGCAATATTTCAATTTGGATATAATAATACCTTCATTTTTTTAAATTGCTTGGAATGTTATCAGTAACAAGGAAAAATAATGTATAAGTATGTATATATATGTGTGTGGATGTATAATGTATGTATATATATATGTATATATGAGCCCGAAATAGCTATTCTAGTCTCCCACTTAATTCTTTAACTCTTTGTCAGCAAAAGAAATTTGAATATGTATATATGTATGTGTGTGTATAAAGTGTGAAGCATTTTGTGATCATTTAACTTTTGCACTCCCCAAAGATTTTTGTTCTTGTTTCATTCTAATAATAGGGGGCATGCCAAAATACAAGGCAGATTTATATCACTATGCTATTATAACTAGGAAATAGCTTCCTTACTTTCATAGTAATTGTAATTTGTAACCATAAACATTGCATTCTTTCTATTCCGTACATTGTTGGTAGCTGGGGAGATGGCAGTGAAGGATTCCACACTTTCTATCTTCCTGAGGGTGGGAAAAGTATGAAAACCCCTTTATAAGGTAGCAAAATGTGAAAATGTGTATCAGAGTGGGATAGTAATATTGTAAAGAGAAGCAAAAATTAAAAATAATATAAATGTAAGTAAGTAAGTAAGATGGGGGGAAAGTTGGGCATCTGGATCCAGGCAGGAATGAAATGTTGGAACCTTGAATTGGGTTCTGACATCCAAAAAGGCAAGAAGAGAAAATGGAACTCATATTACATAGTATTTTAGTCTTGAGTTTGCATGGAGGTTTACTGAAATAATTGAGTCTCCATATTTTAGCAGTGGAAATTCCCAAGCCATAGTTTCTTCATCTTTCTTTCTGCAGGCCAACAGCAGTTAACGGTACAGAATGTTTCAGGCAACAATCTAACCATCAGTGGCCTGAACCCTACCCAAATCCAGTTGCAAATGGAACAAGCACTCTTGGGGGACCTGCAACCTGGGGAAAAGAGACGGCGTATGGCTTGCACCTGTCCGAATTGCAAGGATGGGGAGAAAAGGTAATGCATGGGGATTGGGAGCAAAAAGGAGCATTAAAGCCCAAAGGCTGCCAACATCAGTTCCTGCTTTATATTATTATTTAATTCATATCCTTCCCCTCTTGGTATCAATAAATAGTATTCAGTCCCTTATAATAACAAAAGCAGTATTTTTAAACAGTTAAACATGGATGACATAACCCCTACTGAACAATCCAATTTATAGAAGCCTTGCTTGCTTTTTATTTGAGATTAAGGAAATTTCCTTGAATCTATTTTAAAAATATTACAGATATTTTTATTTGGGAAGGGGGTGAATATATGTAAATATTGAAGCAAATAAGAGTATTAAGACTACTAATAGTCTTCGGACATTCAAAAGTATATTGCCTCTATATGGAAGAGTTCAAATGAGTATGAGCACACTAACTTCATCTCCTGCCCTTATTGTCACTGCTTTCTAGTACATCTGAGAACCTTCTTTATCTACAGCTATTCCTAGTAAGATTTTGAACTTTGTGAAATCGGAATTTTAAAATACCAAAATAAAGCGTCATAAGAATGGTTTCTGATGCATTCACCCTTTAGATATAAAAAGGTACAGTGGTTGAAGTGTAGGTGATGAAAAGATGGATTTTCCATCAAGCAGGACACAAATCATTAAGTATGAAAGAGATTCTATAATAATGATATTTGGTTATCTAGTTGTTAAAATATGATCTAGGAAAAGCTGTTCAGAGGAAAGGGTGTTCTTATTTTCTTGTCCAGAGATTGTTTGACATCGTATAGTGTCTTCAGTCTTTTAGAAATATAGCACCAATAACTGAATATGTGTATGTTGTCTCCTATAATACTTTCTGCAATTTTTTACTCTTGAATAAAATAACTGCACAAAGAAGAGACAGGATTGTTCCCAAGCTGCTCATCTCTGAGAAAACTGAAATAGTATTGAGTTCTTGCTGGGGACAGTACACAGATATTTACCTTAATGGATAGGCTTAATAATGGATCTGTTTTTATATTGAACAGAAAGACTTGGAATTTTGTCAGCTCTTTTCACAACCAAGCAGATCAACTTATTAAAAAGGATCAGTTCAGGGGCAGAAAATAAATAGTTTCTTTCACATTGCACTTGGTAGCTATCTTGAGCAGGTTGAATTGAAGGGAATGAACCTCTGCCTTCTGAAATTCTGCGATTCTGTCTGGGTGATGTTTGAAGTGGTGTAAACTTGCATCCATATGCACGTGTATAAAACTAACAATTGATGTGACCTCAGAACTGAAAAGGTTGTACCTTCCTTGCTTAAATTAGGCAGCAGATTTGAAATTACTGAAACATTAATGGATTGGGATTGATTTATTCAAACAGTCTTGCATCTTTGCTTGGAACAGTGAAGTGGATTCTTGGTAAATTCCAGAATAGCCAATGTATTTTTATAAAAAGTACTTGTGAATCATTGTTGGATCCTTTTGCAGAAGCTATATGGGGTAATAAGTATGAAATTTGTTTGATGTTTTCAACAATTTTGAATAGTTCTGCTTCTTGAGACATCATTGCAGGATACAGTAATTGATCTGATCCCTGAGATGCCACCACAGTAAAATCCAGCAAATATATCCATATCTTTATTAATCTAGATTAAGAACACCCTTTTTCTGTTTTTCTTTCTTTGTAGGTTGGGTGATCAAGGGAAGAAGAGGCACATCTGCCACGTGCCTGAATGTGGAAAGACTTTCCGCAAGACTTCCCTTCTGCGGGCCCACGTACGTCTACACACAGGCGAGAGGCCTTTTGTCTGCAACTGGGTCTTTTGTGGAAAAAGATTCACACGCAGCGATGAACTGCAACGGCATGCCCGGACGCATACAGGTCTGTCAGGTCATTTCTCTGCCTCTCTTCCGTTGTATCCCAGCTGTAGTTCTACCCATATGATGGGGGGGGGGGGAATGTAAATATTAAACACTTAAAGGGCATTTCATCTTAACTCAGGTACCTTTATAATAAAGATATGCTGGGTTGATTTAATGCTAAAAGACTTGATTTCAAAAAAGAAAGAAATAATTGTAAGTTAATTTATGTAAGTCATAAGTATGGCCATCCCCCTCTAAAACAGTGATTCTGGATGGGTAACAGAACTGAAAGCACAATAAAAAACCTAGTCATAATAATATATATAAAATCAAGAAAATAACAATTGCATTCATCCCATGGGCCCTTAACCTTTTGATCTCCAACCTGGGAAAATAGCCATGCTTTTAAGAAATACTAGCAGACTTGGATATTGGGAATTGTCATGTTCCTTGGAGCAGATATTGCACCAAAAATGCCTGCTTCCTGGTCTCATTCGATGACATTTTGTAAAAAACAGGATCTGGAGCATGCCTTTTCCATTGTACTAGTTTGATGGCTAGAAATAATCAGAGGCAGTCTTGCAAATATTGTAGTCTATATATGAAGGGCTTTATAGGTGATAGTATCTTGAATTCTACTTCAAAACACACTAGAAGCTATTATACTTCTAGTGTGTAATATATATGTATGTGCTCCTCCACACAAAAAGGAAAATGCTATATATATATTCCCAATAATACACACACGCATACATACACACACCACACATACATCAGTATGAGATATCTCTTGAAGGCCCATATGGTACAGGAGAACTTTAACCAGGTTTTTCCTGGTTAAAGAGGCCAGGGAGGTGACTTGTGGTTAACTGTGATATCAACCTTTTGTGACTGGAGGTGGTACCTTCAGCCTTGAATTGGGCAGTGGTTTGCTTCCCTCAAACGCCCAACCTTGAACCCAGCAGTTTAAGATAGTTGTTGTGTTGTCTCTAGCCTTCCCTTTGTAAGGACAGTTGTTGAGGTGGTAGTTGGACTGCAATTGCAGAGGATCCTGCCGGAAGCAGCTTATCTAGCAGCTTCCTTCCTTTAAGCCCTTTTCCAGTTGGTATGATGCTGGGGAGAGGTTGTTCCCCAGGCTTCTCCTTTGTGGAGTGCCATGTAGCTCAATGTTCCCTTTCTTTTTGTTGAGTGTATTATTAAATTATTATGCCACTCATGTCCCCTACAAGGCGATAGTTGTGAAATATTCCATCTTTAATCTTGGATAGGTTTGCACTTTCCCATTTATGAATGGTATCCACTTTGGAGATCAATCTAGACTCACAATTCCTGCAGTGCTACATAGAGTTTTGCATAATTCCATCTGAGACACCCATTGCATACACTTTTGGATCAGGAATCCCTTCAGACAGTCACCCATGCCTAGGTACCTCATGACTTAACTATTGTGATGTGTTCTACATGGGCTACCCTAGAAGTCCACTCTAAAGCTTTAAATGGTTCAGAATAGAGCATTGCTAGGCTCACAGCTAGAATTCATATCCTGTAGCCTAGACTGACTTTAGCATTCTCCTCTGTGTATCATGATCTGTCCACTATGTACTGGCATATTCAGCTTTCTTTGGTTGCAGGCCATCATTCCATCTCCATTGTTCATAAAATATTGTCTTAATCTTAACTAGAAACTCACATATTTCAGTCTGAGTGATAAATTGTCCCAGTACTGAATCAGATTAATGCTTAGCATTCTGCTTTGAAAAGTCATTTATCAGATGCCTACAGGCAGGACATGAACAAGATCGTCATACCTGCCATGCATTTGTACATGTGTTTATGTCTAAATTTTGTGGGGGAGGGGTTTTGTTCAATCATGTCCAATTCTCAGAGACTGCCTGGGCACTCCCTGCAGTGGGGGACTTGGCAAGGTTTTTCAGAAGTGTTTGCCATTGGCTTCTTAATAAGGCTGAGAAAGTGAGACTGGCCTAAGTTTACCCAGCTGGTTTTGTGCGTAGGGTGAGACCAGGACACACTGTCTCCAGGTTTTAGCCTTAATCACTATACAAAACTTAGTTTTAGTTTTGGATTTAGTTTTATCATGCACCAATTTTTTTCCCAAAGCAATCTCTGTAAGCCATATGTGCATGAGCTTTTTGTAATATGTTTATTGTATGGCCATTTTCATGTGTGCTCACTGCTGTTCTTGTTCATTTCTCTGGCCAGGTGACAAACGTTTTGAGTGTGCCCAGTGCCAAAAGCGCTTCATTAGGAGCGATCATCTGACAAAGCATTATAAAACCCACTTGGTCACCAAGAACTTGTAGGTTGGGATGCAAGCAGGAAAAATAAGGAAGTGGTGTGGTGATGAGCAGTTTTTCACCCCTCATCATGAAAGATGGTCTCTGCAAAGGACAGAAAAAAATACCCAAATAATTGTCCTGACTATGTGACAGCTTTCCCAGCCACGTCTGCCCAAGGAAAAATGGAATGGCGGCTGCTCCTTCAACCAAACTGCCTCCACACTGGCACTCTCCTTTGGAACTTCTTGATGAATGCATCAGACTTCAAGGCGTGAACCTGAGATGGGGGAGCAACGCCATTTCCAAATATGCTAAAATCGGCACGAGCCCAGTGGCAGACTTGGAAAAGCAAGGCAAAACCCATGTATGCACCTTCCTCAGGAGCTTGCAGAGCCGGTGCCCTCCTCTGCTGCACCAAAGGAACTCCTTATGGGTTTGAAAGTAGCACCAGCGAAACTGTACCCCACTTGTAATTTGGGCTCCTCTTCCCACTCACTCCCATGTGCTTGTGAAGCTTTTGAATGAGAGGCAGGGAAACCATCCAAAATGGGACTCGGTCCCCCTAGCACATTCCTACTTTATATTTAAAAATATAAATATCTATAAATATATATCTATATATATACATATAAAATAACCTCCTTAGGAAGCTTCATGTTTTTTCTATGGAGAATGTTGCCTTATATTTTACCCCAGGTTCAAATTATGTATTGTGAGCATTTTTTAATTTAATAATTTCTTTATAAAAAAAAAAATCCTTTGCACTGCCTAACAGTGCAGGCAAAGCCTAAAGTCCCTATCAAAATGCAGAGTCTGTGATCTGATCTTGGTCTACAAACTAGATATGGCCTGTGTATATAACAGGGATTTCTAGGATATGTGTAGCAGCAGCAGCACTTTGTTCAAGGAAATGGAAGATGTCCATACACAAAGGGGATTACCCATGTATATATGAAGCAGAGCTGTGCCACAAGCTCTGATGTAGATAGTAAAAAGTGCAGGCAAAAACTATGAGCCATATGGAAAATCTAGGGCAATCTGTTTGCAATTCTGCATTGCTTGGTTACATAAATAAAATTAAAAGTCCAGTGCAGATTTGCACTGTCAAGCTCTATTAGACATTATTAATGATTTGGAGGGTGAAATGAAAAAAATCCTTTTCAAAAACAGAATATTCTAAGTTTTTCCCCTTTTTTATTTTATTTTTTATTTTATTTTACTTCACTGGATTCCCCCTGCCTTTTTTTTTATATATGATGCAGCTCTTTTTGTGTACTATAGTGTATATTGTATCATAAACTATCTATTGCGTTTAAGTGTTTGTTTGTTTCAAAAATATACAATTTGTTATTTTTGACCTTTTAAATTAAAACAAAAATCCATTTTATTTTTTAGTTGTAACTGTTTGAAGTATGTTTCTTTAAGTGACAAATCATTCTTGTTTTCAATTAATGGTGTAACTTGGCAGAGCTGCATGTAAGCTTGCCTAAAAGGGAGTGCTAGGTTGAGGAAGAACCATGCATTTCTTGATGACTGAAATGTTAGAATTTCACACTGAACCATCATTTGGGAACAAAAGATTATTTTTCTTAAGAGGAAAGAATGGAAAAATGGGTTGTTTAGGTGGCTTGTTGACAATAAAAATGTAAAAGAGAAATATTTTTACTCCTTAAGGACTGTGCTCAAAGGCATTTTCATGCTCAGATTGTTTTGTCATGCAGATATAAAAAGTTGGTCAGAATGTTTTGATTTTAATATGTCTCTCTCATTACCCGCTCACTCCCTTCATAAAGAAGTAACAACTTCCAAAAATACACTTGCAAACTTTGTAAATGAAAATGATCTTTGACCTGTTATATTCATTACATAGCAGCATGCAATGCTGTTAGGTTTATAATGGTGATCATTATGCTTCTGTCATGCTTAATCCATAGTGGCAGTGAATCATAGTGGAATGCAAGGAAAGCTGCCTTGTTCTATAAAGTAAAGGCTTTATCAAGGATTTGTAGCAAAAAGTTTTCCCCTATTGAAATGCTCACACATTTTACTTTTTTCCCATCCTGGGGGGAAAGGCAATGATTTAAGTAGCAGGCAGGCAGGCAGGCAGGCAAGAAAGAAAAATAAATCCATATCGTTATACTCCAGTTTTGAAACTAATGTTATGTATAAGCAAGCTAATATTAAAAGCTGAAGTCCTGAAATGGTAAAAAGTATAGTGTTTGGTGGCTGTATTAATTTATAGGAAAAGAGGGCTGAAGAATGTACTTGTTAACATATCTTATTCAGCTCTAACACTCAAGGTGTCTAACATTCAAATAAAAGTATCACATAAATATCACAATAATACCAAAATAAGAAAAAGGTAAAGAACATAGCAAGAGTTAGAGACATATTGCAGATATTTCTCTCAAATATTTTATAAAGGAGCAATGCTGCATAAAATTAGGAATATGGAGCCCATACAAATTTCAGAGGCCAGTATACTGCATAGGGATAGGGCAGATAAGTTCTGGGTCCATTATCATTTATTCTGATGAGAAAGAGTACCTTTTGTGGATTGATCAAACTTTACAAGGGGTTGGGTGAGATGTTGAGAAAATCCCTTGAGTGAGGGATTTTGCCATACTTAAATCATTTACATGTATAAGCCTTCTGACCACAAAGGAGATTAGTTTTCTCATCTGATCTATTATTATAAAAGGACCCTGTGTTCAAGAGAATAGGGATTTTCCTGTCTTCTCTTTTCAAGGAAAGCTTTCCTATCGTAGGTATTCTTAATAAGTCCAGTTTTACCTCAGTTGTAAGGAAAGTATACTGGATCAGATTATTCCTCAAACCCAATATATTATTGACTGTGACTGGCAGTGGCTCCACAAGATCTTTCCCAGCACCTGCACATTTAAAAAAGTGAATCTGGGATTTCTATCAGTAACACAGGGTCTGATTTGGAACTTCAAGCATAGCTATTGTATATCCTTGACCAAAGAACAATATAGATCTTGAGCAGATACACATGGAATGGTGAGAGAGGAAAGAGATAGTCAGCTGGATCAATTCTGGCAATTCATTGGGAGACAGATGTCACAGATCATCCTCACACACAAACAGTCTTAACCACAGTATTACACTGGCTGTCCTCAGAATGTACTGCTCATAAACTTCTGTCTCTGGCTAACATGGAACATATATGACTGCCATTAGCACTAATTAATATAACTAGAAAATGTAAACTCATCTGATCAAGTTAAAGGGTCCTGGACAGATGAAAGGATAAATATTTTTACTACTACTAATTTAACCCTAATTACCAAAATAACACACCTGCAATATTCCATTGCAAGCTTGCGAATTATCATGTGATACAAACTGAATACTATGACCTAAATTCATCACAATACTGTTAATGAATTGTTTTTACTTGCTTCAGCCTGGCTTTAGCTCCTGCACTGTGAGAGTTCAGCATGGTAGAGCAAACCGCATTTCCAACCCATTCGTTCCCCTTTTTTCCATTTATTTCAAATTTCATGTTACTACTATTGACTTTTAAAGACTTGACAGCCTGCCTCATCTCCAAAGATAGTCAGCAATGTCATCACAAGAATGTCTCTAAGGAAAGAACATAATAAGACCACAGATACAAAATCATAAAGGGACACAAATGAAACCCTTGAGTTTAGCTTATTGTCTAAATCCGTCCATGTCATCAAAAAGCAATTGCTGTGGTTCACATATGCTTTGTTGAAGCAAATAATCCACATTCCAATTTAATGTGGTGAGGTAGTTTAGTAGCGTGCTAAAATAATGGTTGGGATTCCACAGTTGCAGAACAATAAATTATCCAATCCCTTTCAGGTGAGTCTAGTTATGTGAAGCCAGTCGTGGCTAATCCCCTGGGCAAAAGGAATAGCAAGGGATTTCTGGCACAATGGATGCTTTTTACAGAAGCCATTGCTCACCAGAGCAACTTAAATTCTGCCTCTAGAGACGATACCAGAATTTTAGAAAGATACTCTTGTTGAGTGAAGCCAACACTTTTTGTCAGAAAGTCTTTTCTGAACAATCCTTATGGAACAAATCTCCAGCTATGGAAGAAATAATCTGAAAGAATTATATTTTCTTATGCTTTATTTCATCACACAGCCAACAGAAAGCAATAAGTAACTGTTTTTCTTTCTTCCTTTGGGTCACTGAAATGGGGTCAAATTAATTACACTGACTGAAGGGTAGGGTTATTCTACCAATTTCAGTGCATTATAGGAAATCCTAATTGATGGACTACTCACTCAGCAATCGTTCAAAGTTAAAACGGCATTGAACAAGAAGACATGACTAGGTCTTGTAGTTTTAACTTTCGTGTGACCACGATTTGAGTACTTGGCAACCAACTCACAATTACAATGGTATCAGCACTTCACAATCATGTGATCACCATTTGCAATTTTCATTGCTGCCTTCTGAAAAGCAAAGTCTATGAAGAAGATAGCAAGTGATCATGTGATGTCATGCTCAATGACTGTATGGGATTCACTTAATGGCAGCAACCAGAATGTCTGCAAATACCATTGTTAAGTTGGCATGATCACAGACATCGCATTTTACCATTTTACACTGTTACTTAGTGACAGAGTTGCTAGTCCCAATTTTTGTTATTAAACAAGAAGTATCTGTACAGTGATTCTGGGATCAAGGGATTTGGGTTTCAAATCCTCATACAACACATTCTCCAAAGAATGCAATAAGATATAAATGAAATGACATTCAATACTTCTGGATTCTGTAGCTCTAAAATTTCCTAAAAATTGCCCTCTGCAGATTCAAAAAATTGACAAGAGACAAGGGACATATACATCCAGATTATATACATGGACAAGGAGGACCCAGAAGAAAGGCAGGAAAAGAAAGAAGCAATAAGCCGAAGTTCTGACCAGCAAAGTAAACAAGGGTATTTCATAAGTCTAACCCAGCAGGTGATGGAAATGACTTTACCAGCAAAGGCTTGTAAAATCCATGAAGGGGAAAGGACGAGACTTAAGATGATTTGCTGTCTAAGCCAGAGGACCAAAGGAAATTTCGCACTTGCCCTAGGCAAGATTCATAGTACTGTATACAGAGACAACCTAAATATGTTTTTGCACAAGGCAGAAAGATGTATCTTTTTTTCTCCTATTGCTATCAGTAAAAATACAGTAACAAATTAAATAACTAAAATCTCTGCATATTCAGGATATTTGGCATTGTCTGCCTCTAGCAGCCAGCTCTGGTAGAACCAGCTCTGAGCTGAATGCTTGCTATACGTTGGGCTTAATGCAGTATGGTAACATTTGAAAAGTAGAGTGCTGTAGCTGGTTCTTTTCCGGAATAAGGAGAGTATTTCATTGTTTTATTTTTAAAAAATACGTTAAGTTTATTTTGGGACTTTCTGAATGTTTCTTATCTCAAAATGCCAGAAAACTATGCCACACTCTTCAGCATCTACATCTCAGATGTAATTCTGAATCCTGCAAAAAATGAGCTGGTAACCTTGAGTCTCCATCACTAGCTTGGTGGATGGCATCAGTGTGCTTACTGAGATAGTTGTTAATCAATGGCAGATTTATCCAGAAATGAATTTAATCCTGTCTATTTATACTCACATCAAGAAGAGCAAAATTCTGAGGTATCTTCATCTTGCTCCGAGTAGCTGATGAGATGGCAGCATCCTTGGTATTATGCATCAAGATGCATTGTCCAGTAACTCATCCTGTGGGATAAGGTTTTCACTGGAAAGCTGCTCAATTTCTGGAAATGGAACAGTATAGAGGGAGGGAGGAAGCAAACAAGCAAGCCTCTTAGGTCATCAGAAATAAGCAACCAAATAGAAAATGATATTTGGTTCATTTGCAGATAGAAGCCCTTGTTACTGATATCAGACGTTCATTTTATTTAGTACTTCAATCAATCAGAATAGAGCTCAAAGGGACCTTAGAGGTCTTCTAATCCAACCCCCTGCTCAAGCAGGAGACCCTATACCATTTCAGACAAGTGACTCTCCAGTCTCTCCTTAAAAATCTCCAGTGATGAAGCGCCTACAACTTCTGAAGGCAAGCTGGTTAATTGTTCTCACTGTTAGGAAGTTCCAGGTTGCTTCTCTCCTTGATTAATTTCCAGTCATTGTTTCTTATCTTGTCTTCTGGTGCTTTGGAAAATAAGTTGACCCCTCTTCTTTGTGGGAGTCCCTCAAATACTGGAATACTGCTATCATGTCACCCCTAGTCCTTCTTTTCTCCAGAGTAGCTATATCCACTTCCTGCAAACATTCTTCATGTTTTAGTCTCCAGGCCTCTGCACTTTTTCCAAGTCTCAACAACTTTTTTGAAATGTGATGATAAAAACAATGCAGTATTCCAGGTGTGGTCTTACTAAGGTTTTATAAAGTAGTACTAATATTGATGTGATTTTGATTCTATGCCTCTGGTTATACAATAAAGATTGCATTAGCTTTTTTGGCTGCTGCCGCACACTGCTGGCTCATATTTAAGTGATTGTTCACTAGGACTCCTACTTATTTTCCTCAGAAGTTGACCTTGGTCTGCATGCACAATGTAGTAATACAAGTAGTCCTTACTTAGTGATCACAATTGGGACCAGAAACTCCATTGCTAAAAGCATAACAAAAAATAATAATAACATGATCCCAATGGACTTAAAACTTTACTTCCCACTTGTTCATTAACTAAAGCAGTTGTTAAGCAAAACTTCATGTGATTTATGATTTTACTTCTGCCAAATCTATTTAACTCAGTTTGTTACAACCCAATTGCAAAACAAACAAGTGGAGATCATGTGACTGTGGGACACTACAATAGTTGTAAATGCATGTTGGTTGCAAAGCACAGGAACAGCAATCATGCAACCGCAGAATACTGCAACGTATTGTAAATGTGAAGATTGGTAACAAAGCTATCTTTGTATACACTGTTGCAAATATGAACAATCACTAAATGAGGTAGTTGGTAAAACAGGCTACGCGTATGCAACCTACATTCCAAACCAATTAAAAGTCATCTTGACAAATAATGAAATATAGTTTATTAAATTAATTAATAATTTAATTTTCAAATTAAAATATTATGAAGGTTTTTTACTGAATGCTATGTTTTTAACAGAAAAGTATAAACTCATGAATTGCTAAATACACAAGGTTTATTAGGGGCAGGAAAGGATGTTAATTTACAAGCACGCAAAGCCATTACAAAACCAATTCAATTGTAAGAAATACAATTTTAAAATTATTTTTCCTGTTTATCATCGTATTCCAGACCTTTTAAATGACAGGTTCTGTGATGGACCCATGCATTCCTCATTTTTAAAACTATCCGCTCCAAGCGGGATATACGCTGCTCCAAATCTTTCACTGTAAAAAACAAGATAGAGGGTTTTTTTAGTAGCCAGAACGATTTTCAAAGAGGCATTCATTCAGCCAATTTATTCAGCATAAAATTATAGTGCAATTTTATATTTGTTAGCCCAGAAATAAATCAACCTGAGTAATTTGGTGCTTTTTCTATAGATGTAACCAGGAGGAGTCTGAAGGTTGTAGGGTCAAATGCATCATCTGTTTGGAGTCTATGCTCAAACTATGCTCCCAAAAGAGACCTAAGTTCCAGACTCCTGTGAATTCAGTTGACTCTTATCTAGTGCCAATTTGCTTTGACTGTTAGTAGATCAGATTCTTGTGTATAGCTACTTATAGTGCTTCTTTTCCTCAGAAGCTGCCCTTGGTCTGGGTTTATCAAAAAATTGTATGCACAGTGTAGTAATACAAGTAGTCCTCACTTAGCAATCACAATTGGGACAAAAACTCCACTGCTAAAAGCATAACAGAAAATCACATGCTCCCAATGGATTTATGACTTGACTTCCCACTAGTTCATTAAGTGAAGCAGTTGTTAAGCAAAACTTCATGTTCCTGGTGACTTTTTAATATTTAATAATAATAATAAAGTTGGAAGGGACCTTGGAGGTCATTTGGTCCAACCCTCTGCTCAGGCAGGAAACCCTATACCATTTCAGACAAGGGCTGTCCAGTCTCTTTAAAAACTTCCAGTGTTGGAGCATTCATAGTTTTTTTATTGCAGAGTGATCAGATAAAAAGATTTGAAGTTTTAACCATTTTTTATAGTTTATGCTAGAGTCCATTTTATCAGAAGCATTCTAGATTGATAAGACATAGATGTCTGTGAGCTGAAGGTTTACAAGAAAGTAAGAGAGAAATGAAATGTACTTATACAAGCTGTGATAATCATACAGAAGTCAATATATCTGCAAAATTACAATTACAATTGTTAATAAAACAGTGTTAAAGTTATTACAAATACATTATTATTGGTGAATTAATAGATCAAATGGAACAAGTTTAATTATCTCAGATCAGGCTTAGTGGAAGAATTTCTTGAAAGTTGGGTTTCAAACTTGTTCCCTTTTGAAACTTCTTTGTTCAACATTACTTTAAAGTCAGCTCATTTTCCTGTTCAACACATCTTATAAAGACTCTAGACCAGATGAATTCATACTCTACTATATTTAAATTCATTGATCTCCCAACTTCAGAGTCCCTTAGAGTTGAGTGGCCAATAAATTTGAATTAATAATAATAATAAATATATTAAGTCTTTAAGTTAAAGTAGTCCTCAACCTATGATCACAATCAGGACAAGAATTTCTATTGCTAAACAAGACAGTTGAGCTGCATCCAATTTTACAATCTTTTTTGCCATAGTTGTTAAGCAAATCATTGGAGTTGTTAATTGAATCATGAGGTTGTTAAGCAAATCTAGCTTCCCCCATTCACTTTACTTGTCAGAAGTCACTTTGGGAAGGTCACAAATGGCAATTACATGACCCTGGGATGCTGCAACTATTGTTAAATACATTTATTTGTTTAATTAATTTATATGTTGCCCATCTGTCAAGCGCCCATATTTTGATCATGTGACCATGGGGATGCTGTGATGGTCATAAGTGTGAGCACCAGGCATAAGTTACTTCTTTATCCCTTTGGTTGAACTTTTAATGATCACTAAATGAACAGTTGTAAGTTAATGGCTATCTGTACCACAATACTGTCTTAGCATATTTACTACAGCATGTTAGCTGATTTCACAGAAGACTGAAGTGCATATGCAGAGACAAAAAAGGTCAATATAGAACAAAAATGTAATTAAAATTAATTTTCCCCAAACCTTCTCCGACAATGCCCTTAACTTCTTCATCAAATCATATTAAAAATATTTTTGCTTACTTGTGCAATCCAAGGTTATTTGGATGTTCTGCAGCCCAACTTGGATTTCATCCAATGTAACCTTCATTGGAGATCTACTGAAATAGCGTGGATTGGTTTGTGTCCCCATCTCTTTTGCTCCAAAATCATTGTTGGTTGAGGAGAGTGGGTATTCAATACCATCATCTTCCAAGGGAGAAAAAATTAATAGCACAGTAATTAATTTCTCCTAGAAGAAATGGATTATTTAGACCTCTATTAATGAGGATTTAGGTCTGAGTTCAGGACCAGACTCTATTAATGAGGATTTAGGTCTGAGTTCAGGACCAGTGATTATATTGTTTGATGAAATCTATTGCCATTGTTATGGAGTTCCCCTCACCCAATCTTGCTGGATCTGCTAAAGGTTTTTGATACCATTGTTAGTGGCATTTTTCTGCACTGGCATTCTCCTACACGGACAATGCTACTGCTGGGGCCATGGATGAAGAAAAATGGTTGTGAAAGTATGTACAGACAGACAGTCCTCAGTTAACAACCATTTATTCAGTGACTCTTTCAAGTTACCACAGTGATGAATGAGAATTATGGCTAGTTCTTGAAGTTGTGGCAGTTACATGATTGCGATTCAGGTGCTTTTCAACCAGCTGACAGTTATGACAATAGCAGGATCTCTCATACTACCATACAATCCCCACTTCACTGCCAATTTCCAACAAGCAAACTAAATGGGGAAGTGGGCAGAAGTCACAAGTCATAAAAATATGTCACACTTAATGACTGTATGGGATTCACTTAACAACTGGAACTGGAACTGCTGTGTGGTTATGTGATATTGCACTTTACAACTGAATGGCTTGGCAACAGAGTTGCTGGTCGTAATTACTATTGTTAACCAAGGACCATTTATATGCAGACAAACAGGACAAACCTTTGAAGTAGTCATACTCATCCTTCTAGACTTGGCTCTTTTATCAGTTCAAGAGGACTGCTTAGTTTGGGTCAATGCAAGGCTTCTTTTCAAATATTTTCCTTGCAAAAAAAAAACCCTCTGGTGTACATTATTGGAGAACTTGGAATCTAGTAAGGCTGTTCCTTAGTACCTTCTAAAAAGGTATTTCACTATATGTACAAATCAAACAAAGAACTTCTTCCCAAATTATTCAAGCAGCCAATTCTTTTCTTCCAGGCTGTATGGTTGTTTCCGAAGCTTCTCCTGATCCTTAGTATAAACTTGCATGCACTTCCTTAGTGGAGAGAACAGGAAAGCTACTAAGGTAGGAAGAGATACTTCGTATATGCTTTCTTGTGTTGCAAGAGAACCCTTCAAAGAATTTTTAGAGACCTAAGATCGATTCACATTCACTGGCTTGGTTCATCTATTACAGTACAATGTAATGAGGGGGGGTTTGTTTTCTTAAACTGATATGTGAATCTAGGCATTGGGCTTGTACATCATGGTTTATAGGTAAATGTATTGTATAAATTCAGCTACAATGAATTAGCTGGCTATATTTTGTTGCTGCCTGAATTCAGTGCTTCTGAAGCATAATATTCTTAATTCATAACAAAAACAAAAATGTAATGCTGATTGTAGAGCAATGCATATTGTAAAGATCCCATAGGAAACCTCTAGGTATATTGGCACAGAAATCAAGTGGGGATTCAATTTCTTGCTCAGTGCTGGAATCTAGCATCTATGGACACATCTACATGTTCTTAACCTTCAGCTTTGTTAACCATTCCTTAAGGGCACAACTGCATAATACGCCCTTCCTCTCATCCCCAGATGTGTTTTAAATCTAAAGTGGAAGTAAGTGTTTTCCATATTTCCCCAATATAAATGTTCCTATTCCCACAACATGGGACACTACAGCAGTGGCTGACAAGATGCCGTGGCAGAGCCAGATCTACCCAACCCCCGTTGACTGATAATCAGCTGCTATGGGGGCCTCCATGGCATTCATTGTTGGACTGACTGGACTGGATTGACATAACATTGTGATAAAAGCAGCACCGACAATAACATTTTAAAAAGCCACAGAGGAGGACCTTTCCAAGCACTTTTTTTTGGTACTGCTATTGTTAGACTGGGATTTTTCAAAGTGGTTAGGGTTGTCCCAGTCTCCTATTTTGTCTAATAATACCAAAAAGCTAGAGAAAGTGGTAGATATTCTCATCCATCACTTTCCCTAACCATACAGACACTGATCTGAACTACTGATATCAGAGAAAACTGGTAGTGCAGCACCTCTGTAAAACAAATCTTAATGATTTCCACGGAAGGTTGAATCTGCCACTCTACGAACGGCCAGAGCTTGCCTCTCCACTCCCTGAGGCAGCATTAAAAAGAGCAATTGACTGACGTTTTTTCTAATGGCTGGCATATCAACGGAAATGCTGCATCTCATCATGCCCTGCTTTCCTGTATTATGGGGATGGACAGGTAGAAGGCCATTTACTGCCAGCAGCTACCTAATCAATATCTTATTTATTTATTTGTTATCACATCTTCATACTTTTTACAAATAACTCAAGGCAGTGAACCTATCCAACACACATTTCTTCTCCTATTTTCTCACAACAACAGCCCCTTGGGGGGGGGAGAATAGGGCTGAAAGAGAATGACACACTTTTCCTGGAAAGAAAGTATTTCTCCACAATACATGATCAGATATGGCAGAATATTGAGTCCTTAAATGACATTCCCAGAACTGGCCTTTTTTACATAGCTTGACAATTGAATTATTAAATCTGAATGACAAACTGCTATGGTTGAACTGATGATGACAAAACTTGCCATCTCTTGGCCAACACGTTTAGCAAAGTATCTAGAAAGGCAACTAAGTTTTGTGCAATTGCCTTTGTTATTAGCAGATTGACAGTTTAGAGTTTTTTCTGCTATCATACATTACATATCTTTATGTCTATCTTTATTATAATGATAATGACGACGACGACAAGAATACCACAACAACAACAACAATAATAATAATAAAGTTGGAAGGGACCTTGGAGGTCATCTAGTCCAACCCTCTGCTCAGGCAGGAAACCCTATACCATTTCAGAACAAATGGCTGCCCAGTTTCTTCTTAAAAACTTCCAGTGTTGGAGCATTCACAACTTCTAGAGGCAGGTTGTTCCACTCATTAATTGTTCTAACTGTCAGGAAATTTCTCCTTAGTTCTAGGTTGCTTCTCTCTTTGGTTAGTTTCCATCCGTTGCTTCTTGTCCTGACTTCAGGTGCTTTGGAGAATAGCTTGACTCCCTCTTCTTTGTGGCAGCCCCTGAGATATTGGAACACTGCTGTCATATCACTCCTAGTCCTTCTCTTCATTAAAGTAGACATATCCAATTCCAGTATATGTTTTAGCCTCCAGTCCCCTAATCATCTTTGTTGATCTTCTCTGTACTTTTTCTAGTCTCAACATCTTTTTTACATCATGATGACCAAAACTGGATGCAGTATTCCAAGTGTGGCCTTACCAAGGCGTTATAAAGTGATATTAACACTTCACATGATTTTGATTCTATCCCTCTGTTAATTCAGCCTAGCACTGTGTTGGCTTTTTTGGCAGCTGCAGCACACTGCTGGCTCATATTTAAGTGATTGTCCACTAGGACTCCGAGATCCCTCTCACTGCTACTACTACTGAGCAAGATAGCATCTATACTGTATCTGTGCATTTGGTTTTTCTTGCCTAAATATAGAACCTCACTTTTGTCACCATTTCATTTTGTTAGATAGCGCCCAATGTTCAAGTCTGTCAAGATCCTTCTGTATATTAAGCCTATCTTCTGGAGTGTTGGCTATTCCTGCTAGCTTGGTATCATCTGCAAATTTGATGAGTTCCCCATCTATCCCCTCATCCAGATCATTAATGAAGATGTTGAAGAGCACTGGGCCCAGGACAGAGCCCTGGGACACTCCACTACACACTTCCCTCCATGTAGATGCAGTTCCATTGAGGACCACATGCTGAGTACGGCCAATCAGCCAGCTACTAATCCATCTGGTGGTGATGCTGTCTAACTCACATGCCATCGTTACCACATGCCATCTTATGCCATCGTAATATTAAACAATTTATTTTTTTTAAGTTAAACTATTTCCCTTTACTAACCACTTATGTTCTTGCATGTTCCTTTATCTTTCCCATTTTTAGTTCAATCTTTCATCTTATTTTGGAATTTACACTACTCTTATTATTTGGCCTTTGACTATAAATAAAGTTATATTATCATTATCACTGTCATTGTCATCATAATTTATTGTTTAATAAATGTTAGGATAGTACCACTCCCAGCCACATTTCTAAGGCAAGTATAGATTTGCTATGGAGAAAAATAAATTTAGACTTTATATCACCTCATGGACAGGAAGAAAGCATGTTAAACCTCCTCTCTGAATGTATTATATAATATCCGAAGCAAAAGATGATTCACCATCCGCTTAAATACTCCCCATAAAGCTCAGTCACTCCATTCGTTGTTTCTAAAGAACTTGTACACAATTTGTTTACCCTAATAATTGCCTGAAATCTGCTTTCCTGCAATTTATGTTCTAGTTCTGATATTTAAACTATTACAAAATAACAACAACAATAAAGTGTTTATTAAAAGCTCAAGAGAAACATAAAGTTCAAGAGAAAATTACAGCACCTTATTTTGGCTCATATATATTAATTGCATAAACCAATAATCAGAATTTTTTTCATTACCTTTGATTTAATCCTTTTTCAACCTGCAGATATCAGGGTTTGCATCCCGGTTTTATTCAATGAAAAGTATGTGTTCATTCAACCATAGACCTATCTTCATGGTAAATGAAATCCACAGATGCAATGCTACCACCAGTCTGGTCTTCACCAATCTAGCTGACTGGAGCTTCTTTGTTGCATGACAGAATGGAACACTGCCTATAGACCTTTGCTTTCAGAATAGTTCCAAGGGAAATTCTTATTGTTGTATTATTATCTATGGTGCTGGAATAGGTATTTCGTTGGTAGAGGTAGGATATTTTAATATACAAAATTTTAAACAGTAACTGCTTTGTTGATTTGGGGCACAAACCTTGACCTGATGATCCTGGCTGTTCTTGGTCATCGTCTTCCTCATGTCGAAATATGTAGGCAACTGTCCAAAATAGCAAGGATAGTTGAATAAGTCACCTGTCCTACTTTCTACTGACCATATCAAACTATATATGGCCAAGCCATTGTGCATACAGAGATAGCATTTGTGAAATAAGTAAATAAGTCTTATAAAACAGTGATGGGCAACCTATAAAACATAGCCTGAAACAGTGATAAATTCAGGCCTCGGGCAAAAGGGACCCCTCCTTGCATCCCATAAAGTGGAAAGAAAAGAGAAAGAAAAGGATTGGGAAAATAGGACTGATTCTACCCAGCTTTTATTCTCATCCTGCCCACAGCTGGCATGTGCCTTCAGTGGACTATAGTCGATCTCTGTGATATATCAGTACAATAGTAGATATGTGAATTAAAGCTTTACATTGTATATATAGACAAAAATAGTGAGCTTTCTAAGCAATGTACTATCCAACTTTTCTACTGCATTATACTTACTTGATGTCGCCCAGTTTTTCCCCTAGCTGAATCATGTGGACAAACATAGGTGCAAAACAAAAATTGCAATGTGATTCCTATTTATTTAGATTTGGCCTCAACCATAAACCCTTTGGACAGGTGGTCGTCTGACATTTTCCCACTGGATAGGCCAGAAAGTTTATTCATCATCTCTTCTCACCATTAAGAAAAAAAACTATGTTTTGGATTCCATTTTGAGGGGGACATGACATATAAGAAAATTATGAAAATTATGAAAAAACGTAATTTTATTTACAAACCATTCTCTGAGGAATCCTATGGCATAATTCAAGCTCATGAAATGCCTTCAAGTGGGATATATCAAGATTATAGTACAAGGATGCAAAAAATCCATACATCCTTGTATCACAGCATTTGGTATCGATAAAGAAAAATCCTACAGTTGAGCAAGTAATAGATACCCTAGCAGATATCTGGAATTCCATGAAAATGTTCAAGTAATAATAATCTTTCAGGATTGTTTTAAGAAGGGAAGTGACTCAATTGAAAATCCAATAAGTACAGTGACTGGGTTCACATAACAAGCCCAGATATAATGTAGTTTACTTGCTTGTGGCTTAGAATATAGTGTGAACCCATTCACTGGAGTTAAAGTAGCTAACTATGGCATGTTCTATAAGCCATGTTCAAACATATCATGGTTTAGCCAGCATTCTACTTCAAGAGCAGGGAGGAAAATGATGTTTGTACCTGGGACTTCTAAGCGGTTTTCTTTGGGAAGTGGCCTTCTTTCTTCCACTTTTGGACGTTGAGGTTCCGAGAGTTCATCTTTGCAGCAAGTCCAGGACATATCCGTATGTTCCTAGTCCTTCACAGATAAATCCTTATTTTCTGAGCAGAAAAGAACCCCTTTGGTCCTTTGATACAAGAGCTATGGTCGTCTACGGAAAGTCACTAACTCCCAACCCCAGGGGAGGGTTCCTGGAGACTATTGCTTCACACTTCTTCTGGATAGCTTTGGCATTCTTATTTTGAATGGGGATCTGCAGCTTTTCCAGCCTAGAACAGAGTATAGAAAAGTGAGAAATAGGGCAGCTAATGCCTCCCAGGTCTAGATAGTGCATTCCCCGTAAGCCTGCCATGAAGCAAATGTTGCTTGAGAAGGCAAGTGCTGGAAAGCTCAATTCTTCCTCCAAAACCAAAGAATATATCGCTTTCTTAGAGATCAATGTCTCCTGCCTATATCGTGAGCCCCTAAACTAAACAGCTGCTTTATTTAGACCAGTATTTCTCAATTTTGGTACCTTTAAGTTCTGTGGACTTCAACTCTTAGAATTCCCTAGTCACATGAAGTCCACAGATCTTAAAGACATTGAAGTTGAGAAATACTGATTCAGGCTCTGCTCATCCAACACACTGAGCCACAAACTAGGCAACCATATTTTTACCTCAACATGTTATGTAATCACTTAGCCTGCATGATTACTTTAGAATTAAAAGTGTCATGCAAACCCCAAAAAGGAGAAACATTTAACACACATCGTATAAATAGTACACAAACACAGCCAAAATCTTTCTCAGCTGCAGGGCAAAGGGGCCTGGTTCTATACTTAAAGAAAGTATTGGTTTGAGAAAACTATGAAGGTTGTTGAAACTAAAAAAAAATGGGTGGTGATGAGGGGGAGAAATGATAAAGTAGCCCTCTGGCCGTATTGTTTACTATTCCATTTTATCCCCACAACTTCTTCTGAAGTAGGCTGAGCTGAGATGGAACAAATTTATGAACATTATTAAGTGGGAAATGCAAACCTGAATCTCCCCTATCCAAGTCCAAAATTTTAAATATTACTGGAGTAGTTTGGCTCAAGGGTGGGCTGCTCTCAGTTATCACAGAGAGTAAATAAAGAACTAGAATTCAAACGCTAATATAAAATCCAGCTTACACATCCAAATTTGTAATGTTGCTTCTTTCTTTCCCGTGCTCTCATTTGTTTTCTTCCTTTCTTCAAGAAAGAGTCTGCTGATATCTGGATAAAGTGGATAAAGTGCTGATATCTGGATAAAGTGGTATTTTCAAATTTAGCAGTTCTGCTTCCACTCCCAGTCCATATGTGTGATACAAAGATACATTACCCTTTTTTACACTGAAGTATATCTGTTCAGCACAATTCTAAGCATGTCTGTTACTCCAAGTCTCAATTGCTATGCTGCCTCTCTTTTTAAATATAAGTTCATTGCCTGGTTGCAAACGTTTATTAAAGCTTTTAAGAAATAGTTAAAAACTATATAAAGTAAGAAAAAGAGGGGGGGAAAGGAGATCAAAAAAAGTGCAAAGGCAAAGAAAAAATACAAAGTAGCTTCTGATTTTCTTTATAGCAGTTACAAGTACAATTATAAGGTAACTCAATTTTTTCTATCATCTATCCTGTACAATCATTGAAACCATAAATCATAAGTTCATTTTTTCCCTGTTTCTTACAAATGTCTATAAAAGGTTCCTTTTCTCTAATCAAAGAAGTCAGTTTAGCCATCTTAGCAAGTTTTATCATCTTCACCAACCATTTGTCCATTTTTTCATTTGTTCTGTTTCAAATTTCAATAAAATTTTATACATTTTAGTAATAATATTTTCACAATTGTATACAATTCTATTTCAAACTCAGTCTTGCAATGCTCAAAACCATTAATTCTTTTATCTACTTTAAATCTTTCTAATAATTGTAAATAAGAAAGCCATAAGAGCCGTGGTGGCCCACTGGTTAGAATGTAGTACTGCAGGCTAATTGTGCTGGCTGCCGGCTGCCGGCAGTTCGGCAGTTCAATTCTCACCGGCTCAAGGTTGACTCAGCCTTCCATCCTTCCGGGATCGGTAAAATGAGGACCCAGATTGTTGAGGGCAACATGCTGACTCTGTAAACTGCTTAGAAAGGGCTGTAAAGCACTGTGAAGCGGTATATAAGTCTGAGTGCTATTGCTATTGCTATTGACAAGCATATCCATCTGCTACCAGATCATCTCTTGATTTTATCTTACATTTCCCTATGTTTCATTATTATTTCACAAGTATAAAATGCCTCTTGTGCTGAGAGCAACAAAAGTGTTTTGGGGTACAATCTAGGTAAATTAAAAGCCTGTAATACATCAGCAGGGTTTAAGAGTAATAGACAGAAGATGAGGATGTTAACAAAAAATTGAAAATACAAGATGAAATAAAATTGTAATAAAACAGGTTTTAAGATTAAAATACTTGTGTATCACTATGTCAAATATGAACTGTATGTTATTTCAAATTATTTTAAGACACTGAATAAAGTTACAAATATATATTAAGACAGTAAAAATTACAACAGCCTTTGTTGACAAGAATTTCTGTGATTAAAATTTATATTTTGCCTAGAATGTTATTTTGATTTCAGACAATTCCTGTTTTGTCTGAAATGATGCACATTTAAACAATGGCAGAAAGATATACTGTATCTAAATTTGTATGACAGAGAGGGGAAACACCACCTTAAATATAAAATATTACAAGATATGAAGGAGAGATCATTGGGTTTACCTGATATGAAATTGTACTCTGCACCTTGTTGCTTGGTTTAGATGAAAGAATGAGTTTTGCTGAGAAATAGACTTTTGGAGTTAGAAGAACCTCAGATTTGGGTGGCAATATTTATTGGTGTAATTAAGTTAAGGTTAATATAGATGTTCAAAATCTATATTATGTTAGACACACCATAATGAGAATATGGAATAGATACAAAGTTTCCATGCCTTCTCCAAGCAATTATCTAAGGTCTGATGCTTAATCAAGAATAAAAATAATTTGGCAGTGATCAGTACTTCTATATAAGTTATGCTTCTTAGTCTTGCATTTTGAAATCACAGACCAAAATTACTTCCAAACCAATTAGTACATAATGAAGCTAGGCTGCAAGAATACCATTTCTGTAAATCGGTAACACAGAAGACAAAAACATCAAATACTTACTTCCTGAAAGGAGCTCTGGCTATCTGACTTATGAATCAGCAGGGAAAATTATCACAATGGAGGCCATGTCACTGTTACCTTAGCAACCTGTCTCAGCCATAAGCATTTTTTATGGCTTTAAATCTTTCAACCTGTTTTATTTACCTTCTTGCTTCTGAGCTGGCCTAGAATTGCTTGGCTGCTCAGTGTTCAGTTTATAGAACTGGAAGGTCATGCCATGTGATGGGAAAGGCTCCATAAAATAATGTATGACAGTGCCAATAAGGATTCAGTTGCACCAAGAACAACCACAGTGCTGCTTTTGTATCATCAAGCTCTTTTTATATGTGATAACAACACATCTTTCTATAGAGGGTTATATGTATGGATAAAAGTTGGGAAATTTTACTCTCGTACTATACTGCTCTAGTTATTACTGATTTGGAGACCCTGCTCTGTCAGACATTATACAAGAGCCTCATAATTTGATATTGGTGTATCACACAGCATCCAATGCAATGCATGTTCAGGGCTGGGCTGGAAAATGATAGCCCCCTTCCACTGTTGCTTCTATCAACCAACATTTAAAGCACACTGCCTATAATAAAGAAAGTAGCTAATAGCTAATGGTAGCCTCATCATCCCTAAATCTGTGCCACTGTTGCTGACAATGAATTCCAGTTTAGGTTCTTATTTTCTTCTGTTGGTCCTCTGTCTCCCTGCATTAGTTTCAAAGAGCTTCATTAGGAACAATCTAATTCCACATAGAAGACTCCCTTGTCCTCCGTCCTTGATAATAGTATCAGCTTCAGATTTGGCAAAACGAATTGTGAAAGAGAAAATATAATTAAACAGAGTCATCTCCACAGTTAACCCAGTTGTGTTGCCACAGCAAAATGCAGGAATTAGTACTCCTGCAATCCATATATATTCTCAAAAGCGTCCAGTTGTAGGCTGCATGGGACAGAATATATAGCAAATGTGAGAATTTAAATAAAAAGTGTACATTGCACAAAGGAGCACTTTATACAAACTGTCTGTCTCCAGAATATGCAACCTTTTACAGAATGCTTTAGTATAAAAAGCATATTCTCAGCCTTGATAAGATGTCTCACCTTCAACTCCCAGAATTCCCCAGTATGCTGGCTGGGGAATTTTGAGAATCAAAAGCCAAGCAACTTAAAGTTGCCAAGGTTGAGAAACACCAATAAAATTCTGCCCAGTTAGCCTTTTTTCACTTGAAAGCTTCATCTTAACAATCCAATTTTATTTTATTTTTAAACATGTGGATGTAAGAGTACTAAAAGTAAGTACTCTTTACTTTTATTTTTAGTCAGCAAAATTTTGACAAAGTCTTTAGTATAACCTAATACCAGTTCTCTACTTCATGGGGCCACTATATACATCTGCAGATAATTTTCATGATTCCGGTATTTAAATGCATACGTGGCTTCAATAGGAGCTACAATTTTCCCTCTCTTCTTGTCACCATGCTATTGATTAGAGACTTCTTAAAATCTGAAAGCAGTAAATCTTCCGTTCGCCTAATATGGACGCAGGATCCCGAATAGGTTGCTAACACTACGGGGCGATGCAAATGTCTAGAGTCTAGACCGCTAGATGGCAGCTTAGAGTTTTGTGTTGCCAATCCTAATCCAATATTTTAATTTATTAACTCCTTGAACAACTTGGATTTCACCTCTTCTCTTTTCCAGACTTTGGTATAAATTGATTGCTAACGTTCCAGAAGATAGTTTTACCCTGCCCTTTTGCTGTTTCTAAATTCCTTTAATTCTC